>CM076577.1:1364899335-1365332150 GCA_034641835.2 Pinus albicaulis
AAAATTCAAAAATATACATATTTATTTCATTAAACAAAAAAATTATTGAAATTAAAATTTTTCATCGTTTTTAAAGTTTATTGTAAAATGAAATGAAATGATGAAAACATAATTTATTATTATTTTTAACATAAACTTTTTTTTTCTGATCCTCTAGATCACACAAAGTGCAGGAGGAGAGCATACTTGAGAAATTATTAATTTTTATTTTTTTTAGATGTAAGAAATAAGGCTACCTAGTTACACTTCCCTGGCAACGACGCCAAAATGTCTAGTCAATTTAGTGTCCTAAATTGCTAACATAAATTATTGACCAGGGCTAGTAAACTGATGAAGTTTGATGCAATATATGTGCCTAAGTATCCCTTTTTCTTACTTCGTTGTTTTTAGTGTTGTATTGATGTTTTGGGGTTTTTATGTTTGATTCTTAGTATGCTACTCTATGCTAAAAAGATGAAGTTAGGTCTATGTCAAAAGAGAGAAAATGAAATGTTAAGAAATGAATTAAAACAAAATTTATTTGCAAGTTCTGTTCGTAATTAGAAAATGATGAAAACAGAGAGTCTTAATACATGGATATTACAGCTTCTAAATGAACATTCATGGAATGAAAAGTAACTCAAAACACTACAACTTAATCTGATTCATTTAGTTAGATATTTGTTAGAAAAGCTTGTGAAAAAGATTAATTCTAATGCAATGAGGATCTCCTAAAACATAAAAGGAAATGTTGAAACAACTTATAACATTACAACTAAATCTCATTCATGAGTTAGAGGTTTATTGGAAGAGCTTTTGAAAGAGATTAAGCATAATGTGATAATGATCTTTTATGAAGCAACACAATAAATAACTCAAAATATTACAACTTAGTCTCATTTGTGAATTAGAGGTTTATTGGAAAAGCTTTTGAAAGAGACTAACTGCAGTATAATGAGGATCTTCTTTTTAACTAAATAACAGAAAATGAAATGCTAATAACTGAGAATATCACAATTGAATCTCATTCATTTAATAGAGATGTATTGGAAGAGCTTGAGAAAGAGACTAACTGCAATATCATGAGGATCTTTTATCTAAGCAAATGACATGAAAAATAATGCTAAAAACTATGATTTCAGAAAGAAATCTAAGTAAGGAAATATGACAAAATAGAATTGAAAATGACTTATCTAGAAAACATGTAAAACCTCCTCAAATAGCAGGGGCCCTCTGCTACCAATTCGGTGTAATCCTTAGCTCCTTGAAGATGTGATCAAAACAACATCAAAGAACTTCTTTATTGATAAACTCACAAATCTACATCTCATTCCATCTTATGTTTTGTTACAAAACAATCTCTAATCCTTTCTCTTCTTCTCCTATTTTTCACTACCCATGATAGGAGAAAGCTTCTCCTATTTATACAAAATATGAGAAGTTATCTCATTAATGGGAGTCCATGAATCTCTCCCTCTATTTCTAGAGTTACAATGAAAATAGGAAATGATAAGACACATGTCTTTTTAGAGTTTCAACACAAATAAGAAATGAGACACATATCTTCTTAGAGTTTCAATACAAAAAGGAAATGAGACACATGTCCTCATGATCCCATGATCTTCTCCACTCAAATTCGAATTTGGTTTTGGGAGGCCACATAAAGGTCTTTTAGAAGCTTCTTTTTGACCTACACATGTCACAAAACTCATAACACATATATAGATATATGAAACTATGTTAATTTTCTAGTTTCTAATCATCAATTCACTTTAAATACATAAAATAAATAACTTTGGAAGACAAGGATCTTAACCCATATATTTATGAAAATGGTTACTTGATGTAGGGTTTTAGGTTAGATGGCTATGAAATAAGAGCTGAATGGTTATGACATAATGGAAATATGTATGAATATGGAAAACACTTTTGAGACTCAACAGGTAACTCCCCTTGAAACACAACCATCATGTGGACCTGTACACACTTCCACTCCCCCTTTATATTCTAAATAAGGAAAATCTAATGAGAACTTGGGAGAATACCAAGCTTCTGGTGAAGATATTCCAATGCTTCACAAGTATTCTCAAGATAATCAACACTTCCTCCCCAATATGCATCTGTAAAGGAATGAATAATGGGATTGTTACCCTTGGGATACCACAAGCCATATTCTGTTGTTCCCTCTAGATATCGAAGAATTATTTTTATGGCAATAATATGTGATTTTTTTGGTGCTGCTTGGAATCTTGCTACTTGTCCAACTACTTGCATAACATCTGGCCGGGAGGTTGTTACATATAAAATACTACCAATCATAGATCTATACAACCTTTGATCCACATCCTTAGATGAGTCGTCTATGGTCAATTTGCAACCTGTTACCATTGGAGTAAGGATGGGTTTGCAATATTCAATTTTAAATTTCTTAAGCATTTCCATGATGTACTTGGCTTGACATATAAATATTCCTTTCTCTTGCTGAGATATTTGAAGCCTTAAGAAGTATGTGAGCTCACCAAGTAAAGACACCTCGAAATCACTTTCCACCTCTGTAACAAACATCTTACTTAGTTGATCATCATTGCTACAAAATATTATATCATCCTCTTTAGCTATTAGACATGATTTAGTTGCTTCATCCAGAACATATATGTCATTTGGAGCTCGAATTGCTACAGCCACAATTTCACCATACATGCCTTTCCTGATTTCACATTTTGTGGAGTTGAATAGTATTGTGTGTCCTTGATCACACATTTGTCCAACACTGAGCATATTGTGATTCATGTTTTCGTCCAATAGAACATTATTGGCTAGAGCATCTTTTCTTCCAAGAGTGATAGTACCTGATCCTATAACATTTGAAGATCCATCATTTCCAAAGGACATGGTTCCATCCTTCTTCTTTTTCATAGATACAAATTTATTTCTATCTCCAGTCATATGCGTTGAGAAACTGCTATCAACATACCACACATATTTGTTTTTTTGAGCCTCGAGAGCGAGAGCATAATTATCAGTCTTTTTCTTCTTCCATGTTCGTTCGTTTTGTGGCTTCGAAGATTCTTCTGAAGGATTTTCAAGTCTGCAGTTTTTGGCTATGTGTCCAAATTTTCGACATTTGTAACATTCAGTATTATTTCTTAAATGTTCAAATCTATTGATGTTTCGCTGAGCCCTGGGAGGTTCATCTTTGACAGATCTCCTGGAATTATATTTTTTCCTAGGGTACGTGTGACATTCTATAGCTTTATGACCAGATTTTCCACATGAATAACAGTAGCCATAAAAAATATGTTGGTACCTAGATGGAAATTTGCGTCAAGGAATTGTCTTCCAAGGCTATTCTTGCGAATCTTGTCCAATGAAGTCTACATGCATGTCAGATCTCATAGGTTCATTGTATTTTGTTGTAGAAGGTCATGCTTCTTCTTCTTTGTAACCGATGGCAGTTCTGTTGTTGTAAGATCGTTGTTTGTTGATGAGTTCTTCCAATGCCCTTGAGCTGTTGGCATAGTTTTGGATAGTTTTTCCTTTCTTCACTTCCTCACGCAGCGAGATTACTTCGGCTTATAATTCTTCCCTTTCTTGGTTTCTTTCTTCTAACTTCTTTTGAACTTACTCTTCAATGCATTTGTGTTCTTCAACTTCAATTTTGAGACCTTGAACTTGTTCTTCAAGAGTATTGGAACGGATCTTCTCCGCCTTGAGATCTTTTATAAGCTTGATTGCTTCCTCATAAGATTCTTCTATGGTCCATCCTTCTTCTTCGTTGTTTGATACCACTTGTTTATTGTGCTTGGGTTTATTGTGCTTGGCCATAAACAATACTCTCTCATTTGATTCTTCTTTGCTGTCACTTTCTTCATCGGATAATGAGCTATCTTATTTAGAGAGAAAGTTCCTTTTGGATCGTTTCTTTTTGCCTTGCTTGTTGAATTTCTTAAAGCCTTTCTTTCCTTTTGAGTTGGCATCATATTTGTTCCGACATTTTTCTGCAAAATTCCCAACCTCACCAAAATTGAAACATATCAATGGAAGTTTACCTTTGAATTTTCCCTTACCAGTTTTTAGTTTTCTCGTAAAGTAAGCATATTCTTCATCTGAAAGACCTTCTCCATCATCTCCCTTTTCTTCACACTTACAGGTGCATGTCATTTCAATTGAAGGTTGTTTGTCCTTATTGGTTTTCTTAGATACAACGAACGCATTTTATAGATTTGAAGTAAACCTCTCCTTCATCAAGTCTCATTTCATATGCTATGAGAACTCCATGTAATTCCTCTTTGCTGAGTTTGTCCAGATTTTCACTATATTCTAAGACCGATACCTTTGGGTTGAATCTCCCTGGTAACGTTCTAAGAATCTTTTGTATAATAGTCTTCTCATCAAGTGGCTCTCCTAATCCTTCCAGAGTATTGGTTATTTCATCAACGTATTAGAAGTATGCAACAATGTTGCAATCTTCTTTCACTCTGAGTTGCTCAAATTTTGCTCTATAGATTTTAAGCTTTTCTTCTTTGACATTTGAGTCACTTGCATATATATTCTCAAGCTTGTCCCACACATTTTTGGTGGTTTTACAACCCAACACCCTATGATAAGCAGATTAAATATGTCCACTGATAATAATATTCTTTGCTTTTGCATCATTTACCAAATTCTTTTTACCTTGTTCATCCGTGGTTGATGTAAATCCATTTTGAACAGTGTCCCATACTTCATAACCTTGGGCCAATAGATACACCTCCATTCTTCCTTTCCAGAGTACATAATTATTTTCATTTAATAAAGGTACACCATTCTTGGTATGCTCCATGACCTCCTTCCGACTGTTAAACTGCTATTGAAGGAACCAAGCTCTGAAACCAATTGTTGGAAATACTGAGAGGGGGGGTGAATCAGTATTCCTTTCAATTAGAGCATTAGTTAATCTTCAATTATTATTAGTGTTTTTACAATGATATTAGCAAAAAAATGTAACACAAATGCACACAAATTTTAAGGTGGAAACCCACTCCAGGACAAAAACCACCTAATGTTTTTCTAATAATTCTTTAATATTCATCTCCAATTGAAAATAAAGCTCCAATTTCCTAGAATCTAGAAAAACATTCTTCTCCAGCTCCCACTGGATGGATGCGCCAACACCCGAGATTCTTCAGTAGTCAACTAAATGGATGCCCCAACACCCAATGAGCTACAACTCACCCTACCACCACCCTACCACCCTGCAGAAGAATAAAAGAAGAATGGAATCTCGTACTAAGGAAAATGGTCCACTTTACAATGATATAGAATGATGTAGAAGAATAATATATACTAGACCATAACCCCAACTTTGACACAACCACCTAATGATGATCCTACACCTCCCAACACTGCCTCTTCAACTCTTGGCAGATAGAGACTAGTACAATTTTTACAATAATGTATTTACAATGACTTAGTACAATGATACCTTTACAATGATTGTATGCAGCGCTTCACACTTGAAGGCTTCATAAGATGAAATTTTTTCTGCTATTATGCACCTTAATTGTTACTTTTGTCATGCTACCCTGTGCTGCACCTTTCTTTGCTTTGCTACCCCAGAAAGTATGGTCCTTTGCAACCCTTGACAACACATGATCTAGCTTTTTTTGGCTTCTAGGAGCTAGATATTGAATCTAGTATATATCTGTTATTTCAGATCCCTAATTTCTAAATTTTGGTCCTATAGTATTCCTCTGAGTTGTCTTTCCAATGCGATAGGTTTGACCCAATTTTGATTCTTCAAGAGAGAGTTATACCCAATCTCTCACAATGCCCGAATTATGAATTTTTTCAGTAGAGCGAACTTGTATGGTGTGCCACGTATCACTGTTTCTTTATTCAACTCTAAAATTGATAGAATGAAAACCAAATTATGTGCACTATCTTCCACTTTTTATGTAATTCCAATCCGATACTTAGAGAGAGAGTTATGACTATTTTCCCATGGTTACTTCTTTGTGATGAATTTTAGGAGCCTGCAAAAGCACTGACTTCCACAGATCATATCTCCGACAATATTGTATGCTTTCATCTAAAATTTCCACAGCATCTTCCTCAGGATTTCCGCTTTATCTCATAAAAATTTTAGCTTCTAAACCTTCGTAGAAAAAATGTTAGAGTGAAAATTCCATGATGACCTGTTTCAGATGGCGAAATCCCTTACATGAGGAGGATATGAGGATCACAATTTATATAAATGGTGAGGTTGAGAGGGGCTTCAATAAGCAAACGTGGGAGGGATTTTAGGAGCTTAAAAAATAATAATTATGACTTTTCAATGACCCATGCCACAATGCCATGGGGTTTTAGCCCACTAACTGGGGTAAAAACTTCAAACATGAATATCTCTCAAAATGTGAAGAATTACATGGCGTGCCATATATCAACAGAAACATCTCGACAAGTAGAAACCATAAAAATAATTAATGACCTAGAATATATTAATTTGGTAGGTCAAAATTCCCATGCAATATTGGATTAGCCCTTAGTGCTGCTTTGGTTGACATCAGTGACAACCGTTGATCAACAGTCTCCCCCTTTGGCATTGATGGTAACACAATTACTCCCCTTGCGATCATGACACCTCTTCCTACAACATTCTCTCCCCCTTTGACATCAATGGAAAAGGGTAACTCCCCCTGAAACACAACCATCTTGCGGACGTGTACACACTTCCACTCCCCCTGACACACAACCATCCTGTGGACTTGTATACACTTCCACTCCCCCTTTATATTCTGAATAAGGAAAATCTAATGAGAACTTGGGAGAATCCCAAGCTTCTGGCGAAGATATTCCAATGCTTCACGAGTACTCTCACGATCATCAACACTTCCTGCCCAATCTGCATCTATAAAGGAATGAATAATGAGATTTTTACCCTTGGGATTCCACAAGCCATATTTTGTTGTTCCCTTTAGATATCAAAGAATTCTTTTGATGGAAATAATATGTGATTCTTTTGGTGCTGCTTGGAATCTTGCTACTTGTCCAACTGCTTACATAACATCTAGCCAAGAGGCTGTTACATATAAAATACTACCAATCATGGATCTGTACAACCTTTGATCCACATCCTTAGATGAGTCATCTATGCTCAATTTGCAACCTGTTACCATTGGAGTAAGGATGGGTTTGAAATCTTCCATTTTAAATTTCTTGAGCATTTCCTTGATGTACTTGGATTGAAATATAAATATTCATTTCTCTTGCTGAGATATTTGAAGCCCTAAGAAGTATGTCAGCTCACCAAGTAAAGACACCTCGAAATGACTTTGCACCTTTCTAGCAAACTTCTTACTTAGTTCATCATCATTGATACCAAATATTATATCATCCTCTTTAGCTATTAGACATGATTTAGTTGCTTCATCCAGAACATATATGTCATTTGGAGCTCGACTTGCTGTAGCCACAATTTCACCATACATGCCTTTCCTGATTTCACATATTTTGGAGTTGAATAGTATTGTGTGTCCTTGATCACACATTTTTCCAACACTGAGCAGATTGTGATTCATGTTTTCAACTAGTAGAACATTCTTGGCTAGAGCATCTTTTCTTCCGAGAGTGACAATACCTGATCTTATAAAATTTGAAGATCCATCATTTCCAAAGGACACGGTTCCATCCTTCTTCTCTTTCAGAGATACAAATTTATTTCTATCTCCAGTCATATGCGTTGAGCAACCGCTATCAACATACCACACATCTTTGTTTTTTTGAGCCTTGAGAGCGAGCGCACAATTATCAGTCTTTTTCTTCTTCCATGTTCGTTCGTTCTGTGGCTACGAAGATTCTTCTGGAGGATTTTCAAGTCTACAGTTTTTGGCTATGTGTCCAAAGTTTCGACATTTGTAACATTCAATATTATTTCTTAAATGTTAAAATCTATTGATGTTTCATTGAGCCCTAGGAGGTTCATATTTGACAGATCTACTGGGATTGTATTCGTTCCAAGGGTACGTGTCACATTCTACAGCTTTATGACCAAATTTTCCACATGAATAAAAGTAGCCATAAAAAATATGTTGTTACCTAGATGGATATTTTCGTCGAGGAATTGTCTTCCAAGGCTATTCTTGCGAATCTTGTCCAATGAAGTCTACATGCATGTCAAATCTCATACGTTCATTTTATTTTGTTGTAGAAGGTCCTGCTTCTTCTTCTTTGTAAGCGATGCCAGTTCTTTCGTTGTAAGATCGTTGATTGTTGATGAGTTCTTCCAATGCCCTTGAGCTGTTGGCATAGTTTTGGATAGTTTTTCCTTTCCTCACTTCCTCACGCATCGAGACTACTTCGGCTTCTAATTCTTCCCTTTCTTGGTTGCTTTCTTCCAGCTTCTTTTGAAGTGACTCTTCAATGCATTTTTGTTCTTCAACTTCAATTTTGAGACCTTGAACTTGTTCTTCAAGAGTATTGGAACGAATCTTCTCCACCTTGAGATCTTTTCTAAGCTTGATTGCTTCCTCATAAAATTCTTCTATGTTCCATCCATCTTCTTCATTGTTTGATAGCTCTTGTTGATTGTGCATGGGTTTATTGTGCTTGGCCATAAACAATACTCTCTCATTGGATTCTTCTTTGTTGTCAATTTCTTCATCGGATGATGAGCTATATTCTTTAGAGAGAAAGTTCCTTTTGGATCCTTTATTTTTTCCTTGCTTGTTGAATTTCTTAAATCCTTTCTTTCCTTTTCAGTTGGCATCACTTTTGTTTATACATTTTGCTGCGAAATGCCCAACCTTACCACAACTGAAATATATCAATGGAATTTTACCTTTGAATTTTCCCTTACCAGTTTTTAGTTTTCTCATAAAGTAAGCATGTTCTTCATCTGAAAGACCTTCTCCATCATCTCCCTTTTCTTCACACTTGCAAGTGCATGTCATTTCAATTGAAGGTTGTTTGTCCTTATTGGTTTTCTTAGATGCAAGGAATGCATTTTCTAGATTTGAAGTACCCTCTTCTTCATCAAGTCTCATTTCATATGCTATGAGAACTCCATGTAATTCCTCTTTGTTGAGTTTATCCAGATTTGCACTGTATTCTAAGACCGATACCTTTGGGTTGAATCTCCCTGGTAACGTTATAAGAATCTTCTATATAATAGTCTTCTCGTCAACTGGCTCTCCCAATCCTTC
Organism: Pinus albicaulis; assembly: GCA_034641835.2. Classification (NCBI taxonomy): domain Eukaryota; kingdom Viridiplantae; phylum Streptophyta; class Pinopsida; order Pinales; family Pinaceae; genus Pinus; species Pinus albicaulis. The sequence goes on from CM076577.1 coordinate 1,364,908,497, forward strand.
CAGAGTATTGGTTATTTCATCAACGTATTGGAAGTATGCGACAATGTCGCAATCTTCTTTCATTCTGAGTTGCTCAAATTTTTCTCTATAGATTTGAAGCTTTGCTTGTTTGACATTTGAGTCACCTGCATATGTATTCTCAAGCTTTTCCCATACATTTTTGGCAGTTTTAAAACCCCAAAACGTTATGATAAGAAGATTCAATAAGTCCATTGATAATAATATTCTTTGCTTTTGCATCACTACCAAATTCTTCTTACCTTGTTCATCTGTGGTTGATGTAAATCTGTTTTGAACAGTGTCCCATACTTCATAACCTTGCACCAAGAGATAGACCTCCATTATTCCTTTCCAGAGTGCATAATTATTTTCATTGAATAGAGGTACACCATTCTTGGTATGCTCCATGACCTCCTTCTAGCTGTTAAACTGCTACTGAAGGAACTAAGCTCTGAAACCAATTGTTAGAAATACTGAGAGGGGGGGTGAATCAGTATTCCTTTCAATTAGAGCATTAGTTAATCTTCAATTATTATCAATGTTTGTACAATGATAGCAGAAAACAAGTGGAACACAAATGCACACAGTTTTTAAGGTGGAAACCCACTCTGGGACAAAAACCACCTAATGCTTTTCTAATAATTCTTTAATATTCAACTCCAATTAAAAATAAAGCTCCAACTTCCTAGAATCTAGAAAATCATTCTTCTCCAGCTCCCACTGGATGGACGCTCCAATGCCTGAGATTCTTTAGTAGTCAACTGAACAGATGCCCCAACACCCTATGAGCTACAACTCACCCTAGCACCACCCTACCACCCTGTAGAAGAATAAAAGAAGAATGGACTCCCATACCAAGGAAAATGGTCCACTTTACAATGATATAGAATGATGTAGAAGAAGAATATATACTATACAATAACCTCAACTTTGACACAGCCACCTAATGATGATCCTAGACCTCCCAACAATGCCTCTTCAACTCTTGGTAGATAGACACTAGTAAAATTTTTACAATAATGTATTTACAATGACTTAGTACAATGATACCTTTACAATGATTGTATGTAGTGCTGCCCACTTGAAGACTTCATAAGATGAAATTCTTGCTGCTGTTATGCACCCTTGTTGTTGCTCTTGTCATGCTACCCTTTGTTGCACCTTGCTTTGCTTTTCTGCCCTAGAAAGTCTGGTCCTTTGCAACCCTTGACAACACATGATCTAGCTTTTTCTTGCCTTCTAGGAGCTTGATATTGAATCTGGTGTATCTCTATTATTCCATATCCCCAATATCTGATTTTTGGTCTTATAGTAGTCCTCTGAGTCATCTTTCTAATTCCATAGGTCTGACCCAATTTCGATTCTTGAAGGGAGAGTTATACCCAATCTCTCACAATGCCCTAATTATGGACTGTTTCAACAGAGAAAACTTGTACGGCATGCGACATGTCACTGTTTCTTGATTCCGATCTAAAATTGATAGAACAAAAACTACAGTCTGTGCGCTATCTTCCACTTTTTACAGAATTCCAATTCGATACTCAGAGAGAGAGTTATGACGATTTTCGCATAGTCACTTCTTTGAGATGAATTTCAGGAGCCTGCAAACACACTGACTTCCACAGATAATATCTCCCAAAATGTTATGCACTTTCATCTGGAATTTTCACAATATCTTCCTCAGGATTTCAGCTTTTCCTCATAAAAATTTTAGCTTCTAAAGCTTCGTAGAAAAAAAATTAGAGCGAAAATTCCACGATGACCTGTTTCAGATGGAGAAATCCCTTACATGAGGAGGATATGAGGATCACAATTTATATAAATGCTTAGGTTGAAAGGGGCTTCAACAAGTGAAAATGGGAGGGATTTTAGGAGCTTAAAAAATATTAATTATGACTTTTCAATGACCCATGCCACAACACCATGGGTCTTAGCCCACAAACTGACGGTACAAACTTCAAACATGAATATCTCTCAAACCGTGAAGAATTACATGGCGTGCCATATATCAACGGAAACATATCAACGAGTAGAAACCATAAAAAGCATTATTGACCCAAAATATATTAATTTGGTAGGTCAAAATTCCCATGCAATATTGGGTTAGCCCCTGGTGTTGCTTGGGTTGACATCAATGACAACCGATGATCAACATATTTGCAATGACAACACATGTTGCTGAAGTATATAGGTGGTTTACATAGCTACCTAAGGCATACTATCCTTATGTTCAATACCACTAGTCTAGACGAGGTTTTTGTGAAAGCCACTCACCTTGAGGCAAGGGGGAGAAATATTCTAGAAGAGGGTAAAATGTATTCATTTAAGGGTGGACAATGTTAGATCCCCGTAATTCCGGAGGCTGAAGAAAGAATGCTGGAGGGCCAACACCAAAACTACTTCAGACCTAGGATCTATCCCTCCTAGACCCCAAGAGGGATCTCTCTGTTAGATATAACTTTGTTGATTGGACATTTGAGGCTAGCTATTAGTGCATAGGGGTTTGTTCAAAATTTTGTGGTTGAGACAGCAGAAGAGGGCCATTGGGCTATGTAGTCAAATAGGTGTAAACATATTTAAATGGATGAACAATTGAGATCATGTGTAACCAGGCAAGAAAGTCATGCCAATGGATCCTTACAGTTTGTGAAATAGAAAAGGAGAAAATATTAAGGCTCAATGTGAATGCAGAGCAGATTCTATTTGAATTCTACATTAAAACCTCAAAGAAAAACATAGATTACTGTTTCAAGACTGAGCGAGGTGCTCAATGGAAAATCCTACAAAATTTTTTCTTAGCCACAGTAAAGAAAGAAAAAAATATGTGAAATAAGGGAAATATAAGTTACATGGAAAAATACTTCACCGCATATCATAACACAAGAATCTGGAAAATAGTGTCTTTTCATTCATCCAAAAAAGAGTTTTTACAACCAGATGAGCCTTTTAGAATGGTTTTCTCCCTTTTGACCTCTACCATACTACTAATGCGTGCAATATTTATCTAAAATTTTAGTAGGTTACTCTGTTTATTGAAGTGATTATCATTAATTAAATTCAAGATAAACTCTGACAAGTGGAACCATGCAGACGGCGATAAGATAAGTCTAGCCATAACAGTGGCTTTAGCAGTTCATTATTGAATACAGAATAATGAATAAATTTCCTCTTGGGATCACAAAGGGGCTGTGATAAAATAAATTTGGCATCTAGCCCTACTTCTTCAGAAAACCGTTGCTGGAAAATTAAATTTGGTGTTGCATTGGTTGATTCAGTAGATCTGATTGTTGTGCTGGCTGTGTTTACTAACTTTTTATGTTCTTGTTGTTATATCATCTTAGTTTTGTATGAATTCCCTTTGCCCAACTCGACCCCTTCTATCTATCTCCTTGTTACCGTGACATTCAACTTACTCTACCTTTTTCTCTTGGTAGGGTCTTATCCCGAGTCCTTTTACCATTTTTAGCCCTTTATTCATAAAACAGTGTAACAAACCTCATACACCAGGATTTGAAATTATTTACTTTTTAGCTTTTAATTAAATCGCATCCACTTCCATATTTCACTTCACAAGGATTAATGTTTACACACATCACAAGGCTTAGGATCGGAGAAATGAGGTAAGTGCTAAAACTTGCGAAGTGCGATGACGAATGATGATGTGGCAGGACGGAGATGGGGCCCATTAATACCTCCAATCGCAAATCACAAGTTTTGTTATGAGGAATGGTAGTTAAAGGCTAAACTTGCAAAGTGCAAAGTGCGATGAACGGAGGTGATGTGGCAAGGAGGTGGGTCCGCCTGTAGATCGCAAATCGACATTTCTGTTATGAGTGCGGGGAGGTAAATGTTAAAGTTTGTGCAATGCGAAGTGCAATGAGCAGAGGTGACGTGGCAAGGAGGTGGGCCCGACCATAGATCACAAATCAATATTTTTGTTATGAGTGAGGGGGAGATAAATGTTAAAGTTTGCGCAGTGCAAAGTGCGATGAGCAGAGGTGATGTGGGAAGGAGGTGGGCCTGCTTGCAAATCACAAATCAAAATTTTTTTTATGAGCACGGGTAGGAAAATGTTAAAGTTTGCGCAGTGCAAAGTGCAATGAGCATAGGTGACATGGCAAGGAGGTGGGCCAACCCACAGATTGCAAATTGGCCATTTTGTTATGAGCACAGGAAGGTAAATGTTAAAGTTTGCACAGTGCGCAATGCGCTCAGCAGAGGTGACGTGGCAGGGAAAGGTAGTTCCCTTTAATATTGTATCAGAAGATTTATGGAGTGGCAAATGAATGTGCAAGGATTTTTGTGAAATGCAGATGCGAAAAGGTAAGGAAGGGTTCAATGAGATAAAGGTTTCGGGTGGAATTTTCAATAAGGTAAGGTTGATGTGGTTTATAACATATGTATAACATATCAAGTGGCCTAATGTGGGCAGTGGAGCTATGAATAAATAAATGTATGGTAAGTTTAAAAGGGAAATATGATATGGCTATTTTTGGGTGGGCGAAGCTGCTTTTTTAACTATAAAAATCAAATTTTAATAGTTTAAAAAGGGTTTTTGAAAGAAATGAAGCACAGGAATTTAGAGTTTAGAAAAATTAAGGGTAAAATAAGGTAAATGAAATTAATGAGGGCTGAAATGAATTTTTCTCAGCATTAGACCTTATCAGAAACACACTCCTCTTTCCACTGAACTGAAAAGGTAGATTGATTCATTTGACGTTCTTGACAGTCGGGATGTCCCTTTATTTTTGTGGAAATAAATGACAGCCATGGGAAAATATTTTCCATATGAAAGATCTGAGAAATAATCAGTCACCTTGAGATTCTGTAAATTACAGGAGTCTAAAAGAGAGAAAGAAAAGGGTTTCAAAGGAAAAGGAAAGAAAAATGCATTGGTTAAAAGGGAAGGAGAGAAAATAACATGCAAACATTGTTCCAAAGAGGGTAATGATGAGGACCATTGTTGGAAACTTCGTCCAGACATGAGACCCAGGAAATTAAACAAAAAATGGAAAAAAAAAACAATGACAACCACTCAATGAGATTTGGGATCGGATTCAGGTGATGAATCTAAAATTACAACCATGGGTATGAAAGGAAAAGAATCCATTGCTAGAACTAGTTGATCAAATTGTCACACTAGTACTCCAAATGAAGAAAAAAGGATTAAATTATTCCATGTGAGGGTTATTTAAAAACATACAAAAATTGACACACTATTTGATATTGGGTTTCAAGCCAACTTGATATCTGAATACTTAGTCAAGAAACTTAATCTTAAAACCATTCCACATCCCGAACCATTTCCATTGGATTGGATATTCAAGAACGCAAATTCACATGTTACAAGAAAGTGTATTCTTTGGCTTGCAATCCCAACAAACATCATTGACGAAGTTGAATTAGATGTTGTACTACTTGATATTTCAGGAATTGTTTTGGGTATTTGTTACGTCTATGAAAGAAAATAAATCTTCTATCATCATGAAAACAAGTACCACTTGTTCAAATATGGTGTGGATTATATTGTGACATCTCATCAGAACCAACTAAACCTTTCATTAGTTAATCCAGGAAAAATGAAAAGACTAGTGAATTTAAACAAGAATTTTGTGCTTCTTATGACTAAACCAAAGAATGATGTTGATTATGAAGCATTTCAAGGTTGTGATCCAAATTTTAAATCTGATTTGATTGAAGTGGTTAATAAAAATAATGAGATGTTTTAGGAACCAAAGGGATTACCTCCCAAGAGGGGAATCCAGCATGAAATAGAGTTGCAACAAGATTGTCCTCTTCCTAACATTGGCATGTATAGTATGTCACTGATGAAGAGTGTTGAAATCAAAAAAATAAAATTCAAGAGTTGTTAGACAATTGGATTATCCTAGTAAGTACTTCACTATGTGGGTGACTTATTATGTTGGTGCCAAATAAGGATGGAACATGGTGCATGTGTGTGGACTTCCTTGCATTGAAAAAAATTATTGTAAGGAACCGTTATCCACTTCCTATAATAAATTAATTACTTGATCAATTTAAAGATGAAAACTATTTTACTAATTTGGACTTAAGGAGTGGCTACCATCAAATTAGAATTGTTGAAGCTGACATTTGGAAGACAACATTCAAGACAAAAAAAGTTTGGTTTCAATTGCTACTTATGCACTTTGGTTTATGTAGTGCTCCTGCTACCTTCATGTGTGTGATGAATGATGTGTTGAGGCCATTTCTTGATGATTTTTTCATAGTATACTTAGATTATATCTTGATTTTCACTAAATTACATCATGGGCATGTCATGCATGTAAGAAAAGTACTTGATGTATAAAGCAAACAACAATTGTTTTTGAAGATGTAAAAATGTGAATTTGGTAAAACTTCTTTGGTGTACTTAGGGAATATTGTTGGAGGAGGTGAGTTGAAGATAGACCCCTCTTTGGTTGAGTTCATTTTGAATTGACCAACACCCAAGAAAATCATTGAGGTAAGAAGATTTTTGGGATCACCCAATATTGGAGAAAGTTTATTCTAACCTCTCTTCTATCGCAACTCCATTGCATTTATTTAATGGTGTGAAAAAGCTATTCCATTGGGGAGGAAAGTAGCAAAAAAAGTTCGATTCTTTGAAAGAGATGATCAATTCTTCCCCAATACTTTCACTACCATACTTGAGACAACCCTTTGATGTTCGAACTGATGCAAGTGACTATGCCATGGGTGTAGTCCTTACGCAACATGGTAAGCCCATTTCATTTCATTTAGAAAGTTTCAATGGTGCAATGAACAACTATCGTACTTATGATAGGGATATTTATGTGTTGGTTCAAAGTGCGAAAAAGTGGAAACAATACCTGATGGGAAAGGAAACCATCATACACACCGACCACCAACCATTGCAATACTTGAAATCGAAAACTAAGTTACAACAATCAAGGAATTTTCGATGGATGGGTTTCCTACAACCATTCCACTTGGTCATAAGGTATAAGAAAGGTATATACAACAAGTTTGATGATATACTTTCCAGTCCTATTGTTAGCATAACTACTTTACTCAATAAAAATTATTTTTTACATGAAAGTAATGTTGAGCAATATGCATTTGATTATGACTTTCAATATGTTTATGAAAACTTGAGACAAGGAAACGAAGTAGAGGAATTGGATTACCATGTACATAATAACTTGTATCATTTGGGAAATATTTTTGTTCCATAGGGGGAGAGAGTGAATATCATAGGTGAAGCACACACTTCTCTTATTATTGGAAAATTCGGTGTAAGAAAAGAAATGTCGCATCTTCATAGGTATTTTTATTGGCATCAAATGCTTGAAAGTGTGCCATGTTTCATTAAAGGTTGTTCATTTTGTGCAACCAGTAAGCCTAAAAATAAAAAGTTAGGATTGTAAACACCCATTCATGTATCTTCACATGCATGGGAGAGTGTTTCTATAAATTTTGTAGGAGGTCTTCCATTGTAAAAAAGAGGTCATTATTATTTGTATGTAGTTGTGGATAGGTTATGTAAGATGTGTATATTAATTCCATGTAAAAATAAAATCACAACTGAAAAAACAACTCAACTATTATTTTAGCAATTTTGGGTTCATTTTGGGTTTCCCACATCCATTTTTAGTAATGAAGACACTCAATTTGTTGGAAATTTTTTGTCAAGCTTGTGGGACTTGGTGGATACCAAGTTGAAAAAGAGTATAGCCTTTGATCCAAAAAATATGGTCAAACTGAAGTGGTCAATAGAATAGTCATACATCTTATTCAACGATACTACAGTAAGCGTCCTAAGTTATGGGATCAAACCTTGCACTACATTCAACATACTTACAACTGTGAAAAACACTCCTTTACACAAACATTGTCATTTGAGGCATGTCTTCGATACTTGCCTAGATCGCCATTGGATTTCATTTTTGGGAAGGATGTTTCTATTGATGGTTATAGAAACATGGAAAAATCCATGAAGTTCATAGAACAAATCCAATTCATACATCAAAGAGTTCAAGATCAACTTGAGAAGAGCCAAGGCAAGTGCAAAGCAAGGCATGAAAAGCATCCTATAGATCAGAGTTTCCAATTTGGTGATGAAGTTTGGCTTCAAATTAGAAAAGATAGGCTTCAAGGGGAAGGTAAAAAATAGAAACCAGTCTGTTATCGTCATTTCAAAATTTTGGAAAATATTTGTGACAATGCCTTCGAGTTAAATTTTCCTTCATACATGCAAATTTACTCTATTGTTAATGTTGAGAACTTAAGGTTGTATGAGCCTCCTTTGATTGAATATTAAGGAGAACATTTTTAGATTCCTTTGATTGAGGATTCTTATCTAGAATACCTTGATGAGCTTTAACAAGACACCATTCTTGAGAAAAGAACAAGGACATCAAAATGAGCAAGTGTAGACTACCTTCTTGTAGGGCTCAAAGGCACAAATCCAAGCAAGGCCAAATGGATCGATATTTTAAAGGTGAAGCAACTATACCCTTATATGTTGAACAAATAAAATTGATATTTTTGGGTCCAAAAGCTTCCAGTGGGGAGGAGTGATCAGGTGCCCAAAATTATGCTAAAAAATGAAATTTTTCGAAATGGTATCAAACTTCAATGAACACATAGATCTTGTTGTTCTAAATCTAGTGCAAATCGTTTCATCGAAAAATGACATTGTATGCTCCAAAAATTTCGTTCTTTCCATTTTTTCAAACATGCTACTTTTTTCAATGAAAATGCCGGGATAGTCCAATCAACAGTTCATACTGCTAAATGGGCATGCCCAGTTGGAAGGTCAACTAATCAAGGGGATTTTCTTCGGTGAATCTGATGGTTCCAAGTTGCATGATGTTAGTAGTTAGTTAAGGCATGATGTGATTAGTTGAGAATGTGGCCAGCCACATGTTTCCACGTGGTCAAACCAGAGGTCGTCACGTGGTAGCACGCGATGCCACAAAAGTTTCTAGAGTTTTAAATTTAACTGCACCGGGGTTGACTCTGTGACCTCCACCACAACAACTTTGTGCCTTAACCAATACATGACTGGAGTTCCTTATTAAAAATTAGATGAAAAACTCTATTTGTGTTTGATGCACCAAAGGTTTTGGGGCCAGGGCTTAGCCTTGCCCCCTCATATAACATGCCATATGACTACCATTTGAGACCAACAACGGACACGTGGAGTCCTAACTGTCGTTTAGCTGCTCAGGTAAATAGTGGCATGTGACCACTACATTTAACTACTGGAAGCTGCCCGCTGAAGCTGTTGGGTAGTAAACTACCCACCTTAACCGCTCTGTAAGTTTCCCCATGTGAACAATTTGGCACTAATCTCCGGTGGTTAGTTAACCGACCGAGGAAAATTTTTATCAAAAAAAAATATATTGCGCCAAACCATATAGCTTGGATTTCCATATTTAAGGCACCATTGGGAATTTTAACTGTTCAAAAATTTTGCCCGAAATTCGAGGAAATTGTCACCCAATTAGCCGAAAATGGGGCGACAATTTTGGACCAATCCCGATTTTGGGGAAATTGTGGTGCGGTTATCAAGAAAACTAAGGAGGATGATAAATTCTCTAGTTTTTGACCAATTTCGAATTAGAAAGAGGATAAAAAGACATTTATGGGCTTTCGAGAGCCATTGGAGTAGGTCTCAGAGTTGTTTGATCATTGTAAATGAATGTATTCAGAGTTTTGAGGATAAATAAAGAGTCCCAAGCTACTGAAAGCTGAACCAAGGAGACGTATCCCATGCGGGGTGAACTCCTTCATCAAGTGTTGTTGTGTTGTTGTTTATGGTGATGTTCATCTTTTTTATATGTTGTTTTTAAATGTTTTGCTTATGTTAATTTTCTCAATAAATTCACATAAAACACATAAAAAAACTCATGGTTAGATTGCAATTTACCTCATGATCCTCAAGCACTTTTTTTATATTATAAATTGGAATTTACCACAACAAACACTAATTTTACCATTTAGAGCAAGGATCTATAGAGGCACATCGATTTGGGAGATGATGATAGCTATTGCATTATTAGCATAGGTATTGTTATCTTTTAGAGGGAGTCTAGTACTCAAACATTAAAATATGTCATGCATGTTGCTCGTTTAAATAAGAATTTAGTTTTGGTTACTACGTTGGAAGATCGTGGCTATGATGTGATATTTAGAAAAGGAAAGGTGTTCCTTCATCATAAATCCATAGGACAAGTGAGGAAGATTGGGGTTTGAGTAAGGAACCTCTACAAATTTGATGTAGAAGAATGTGTTGCCTTGAGAATGAAAGCAGAGAAGGTATAGAACTCAAACATTGGTGGGTTATGACATAGAAAATTAGGCCATCTACACCATGGAACTATGAAGATCATGCAACATATTTCTACTAGAATTTCTAAGGGTGCACTTGAGCAGCGAGGTACTGAAAAGGGTGTACATTGGGTAAGTACACCAAAGACACCATTCATGATAAGGATTGTCAAGCGAAGGAAATCCTTGAAAGTGTTCACTCAAATTTGTGTAGACCATTCTCGACAACTTCCATAGAAAAAAACAGGTATTATGTGATTTTTGTAGATGATTTTTCACACAAGTTTTAGATATTGTTAATGCAGAAGAAAGACCAGACATTCTCAAAATTTTGTGAGTGCAAAGCACTTGTCGAGAAATACGCAGCGAAGAAGGTGAAGGCTCTCAAGAATGAAAATAGTGGAGCATATGTCTCGAATGAATTTAATAAATTTTATGCTTCAGAAGGAATTTGATGGGAATTTATAACATCTCATAAGCCACAATAGAATGGGGTTGCATAAAGGAAGAACATAACTATTGTTGGAGAAGCACGAGTGATGTCACACGATCAGGGGCTACCATTGTACATGTAGGCTAAAGCATGTAACATAGTAGTATTTTTTCATAATAGAAGTCCTCATCAGATTCTCAAGATGAGTATACAAGAGGAATATTTTTCAAGTAAGAACCCAGATGTGGCGCACTTAAAAAAATTTGGTTCATCAGTTTATTTCCATGTAACCAAATATGCCAGGGAAATTCTAGAGCCAATATATGAGTCGGGAATATTTATTGGTTACACCAATGCACCTCACAACTGTCGGGTGTACTTTCTAGCTCATAAGATAGCATTAGTCATAAGAGATGTGAATTTTTATGAAGAGAAGGTCATGAAAATTTCCCTTGAGAGGGAGCTTCAGTTGCATGTACCTGAGGAGATCTTATATCCAAAAGAAGAACCTCAATATGTGGAGTAGCCACAAGCAGAGGAATAGAGAGTCGAAGCACCACTCATGAAGATACTTCTAGAGATGGAAAGAAGTTCATAAGAGAGGCTGATAGATTGATTCTTTATGCTATAGAGAATGTGGGAGCACCCATATCTAGTGCAGGAAGAGAATGTCTCCAGAGCGGTACATTGGCTGTATGAATCCTATGAGCGAGAGTGTAGAGATTGAGTTGTCCTCTTCCGAGGAATCAATGTAGAAAGAAGTTTTTATTGATTCCATGGTTGAGGATTATGAATCCATTATCAAAAATAGTTCATGGGAAGTTGTCCCAAGACTGGAGGGAAAGTCAGTTGTAGGACACAGGTAGATTTACAAGTTGAAATAGGTAGCAGATGGGAGTGTTTAGAAACACAAGGCCATATTTATGGATAGAGGCTTCTCTCAAGTGGATGGAATTTATTACAAGGATATATTTTCTCTAATTGCAAGGTACTTGTCAATTAGATCTATTCTTGCACTTTTTGTGCATATGGGATGTCAGATACATCATATGGATGTAAAGACAACTTTCCTCAATGGAGTGATTGAGGAAGAGGTGTGCATTGAGTAGCCGAAAGGTTTTGAGACCTTAACGAGAGAGTCACATGTGTGCAAACTCAAGAGAGTGATGTATGAGATGAAACATGCACCTAGTCCTTCGCACATAAGGAGTGACAACTACTTCACCACATTGGGCTTCACCAAAAGTGAAGCAGATATAAACCCTTACCATATTCTGCTAGAAGGTAAACTATTGATCATTTTAATTTATGTCAATGATTTTATTCTATGTGGTGATGAGTAGCTCATAAAATTTTTCAAAGAGGATCTTATAAGATAATTTGAGTTGAAGAATATGGGGTCATGCATTATTTCCTTGGATTGGAAATTTGGAAAATAGATGGGGAACTACTTGTATCTCAGGGAAATCATTCCAACACAATTATGAGGAATTTACACATGGAGAGCAGCAAACCCATGGCTACTCCTATAGCAGGGAACTGGAGGAAGGAGGATGTTACTTTAGATCAACTGGTATAAGCTACCATCTATAGGCCCCTTCTGGGTTCACTCATGTACTTATTGAACACATAAACAGACATATGCTATGTCGTTAACTAGCTTAGTCAAGCTATGAAAACATGAGATGAAGGATATGGGGCCCCTACATTATTTCCTTTGATTGGAAAATTGGAGAATATATGGGGAAATATGTGTATCTAAGGTCAAGTATGCCAACGATATTCTGAAGAAGTTTGACATGGAGAGCAACAAACCCATGAAGACTCCTCTAGCATATAACTTGAGGAAGGAGGATGCTACTTTAGGAAAAGTGGTAGAAGCTACCATCTATAGGAAGATTGTGGGTTCAATCATGTACTTAGTGTACACAAGACCAAACATATGCTATGCATTTAAATAGTTTAGTCAAGCCTACCAAGCTCTATTGGAAGGCAGGAAACCATGTGTTTAGATACCTCAAAGGAAAAACATAGTTTCGGCTATGGTACAGGGGGATAGAGGGAGTGAAGCTTCAAGGATTCACATATGCATATTGGGAAAGGAGTCCCTACAATAGGAAAAGCACATCAGAGGGCATCTTCAGCATTGGGTCAAAAATAGTTTCCTGGTACACCATGACGCATATATATGTTGCAATCAGTTTAGTAAAGGCAAAGTACATGGTTGTTAGTCAAGCAGCTTCTGAGGCCATCTATATGAGGAAGATATTTGGTTTGTTTGGTTAGCTGATGGATCTGAGGGTGATTTATTGTGATAAATAGATTTGCATAAAACCCTTGGTTATTCAAATTTTCCATGGCAAGTCCAAGCATATCGATATATGGTATCACTATATCAAATATTGTGTGCAGAGGATGATTATGTTATTAGAGTTCATTCCTGTAGAGGAGCAGGATGTAGACATCTTGATGAAGGAATTATCAAGAGGTAAAATTGAGGTCCACATAGGCAGGATCGAGGTAGCATAAAATCCCCTTCTTGTCTAGAGGGAGTGTTGAAATTGGAAACAAGAAGAGGCTTCTAACTTATTTTTCCCTTAATTTAATTAGAAGGAAATTGTAATTCGACATCACATGAAAACTTGTACGAGTTAACTGAGTCTGGAAGACCTAGTTATCTCAGCCAATTCAAGTTGAGGGTCAAACTAGAGGCATGTACAGTTCTCCCTAAGTTTTACGGGGTCTAGCTACAGTTTATTTTGAGTTGTATTTATTTGACTTAATTATTTAATTTAAAATTAGTTTAACTAGTTCTAATTGATGGAGGAACTAGTGATTGGTCTAGTGAATTAAATATTATTTAATCCACATGAAGTGATCAATCAGATAACTGATAATTTGTTATAAATAGTTTTTCCATGTTATTCCTAAGGAAGACCCAATTTATATTGGAGTTGAGGGAAAGTGTATTATCATTTGTATAATTAAAAAAATGTATAGGTCACGCGTGGAGTTCGCAGAAGGCCTTATATGTATTCCGCAATAATTAATTGGGAATTTCTTAATTAATAGGGGCTCAATTTCCCTACGAATTACGCAGCCAAGGCATGGCATATAGAGGAAATTAATTTGTTAAGTTTTGCACCAAATTAGGCATAGGATAGTATGAGACAGTCAGAGATAGTGGAGAGAGCTCTAAATCCTGAGAGAAGAATTGTATTGCTTCATATTCTTAACTTATGCAATATACAAATAGTGAGGTTTCTAGATGGGGCTTTCCCCAAATACATATTTTTCTTATGCAATTGAAATTATTTCTCTTTATTATTGTGTGATTGTGCGATCATAATTGGTTTCCACAATTTGTACAATAGATTCAAGTATTTTTTTTAGCATATTAAAAGTTCAGTTGAATCTATGTGGATTTTCTATAGATATATCTAGATTTAGGGCCATTTGGTTAAATGCAAAAAAAATGACTTATAACAGTACTTGTAATAATCCTTTTTTTGTTTTATATGAACATCAAGCACCTACAACAAATACTTCGAGATTGTAGATTCAAGATGAAAGTAGTTCATCATCTAATAGTGATTCTAATTATGATATATTTTTTTTTGAAAAGTTTGAATCATATTTATGTGCAATATTATAGTGATAATATAACATGTTTGAAATTTTTTTGAAGACTAAACCGAGGTCTTCTAACTAAACCAAATTTATCATTTACTTTAATCAAAATAAGAAGGAAAATGACATTTTTATAGCTCAAAAATTATTTGATAACAACATACATGTAAAATTTATTTTACAACATATTAAACATGTAGCAAATTTCATTTGCGGAAATTTACATCATTAAAATAAAAAATGGAATAATACGTGTTTCAGTGACTTGGTTGGGATGCTATTGACTCTATTGGGATTTTGTTGTTGGGTTACCTAATTGAATTTACCACCCACACACAAAGGATCATTTCATATCCCAAGGAAACTCCACAAGTTACTTATCCCTCTTAGCCTAAGTACAACCAGTTGTGGTATGTCCAAGTTATAACCAACAACCTCTAATAGATCCAAGTTTGCGTTCTCTAATTTATCTCTCCATTATCTAGCTTATCCACATTCCTCCTCCCAAATTAAAATCCTCCAATTCCAAGAAAGAGAGCAAGGATCTCCCCTTCTCCTCTCATCCTCATTCCCTTTATGTATCTCCCTCTCATCCACCTCAATCACATACCATTAATTCCATGAATACCACCCCCATTAGTTTAATTTAATTACCTTAAATTTACTTTCCATATCTTATCCAAAATTAAATTTGAGAAGACGCCTTGGGAATTCAAATATTGATATTTAATTCAGAAATAAATTGGAGAAGACAACATGGAAAACCTTGGGAATTGAATTATTGATATTTAATTCAAGAATATATTGGAGAAGATAGCCTGGAAAAAAATGGGAATGGACTAATAATTAAATAATGACAGATAAAAAAAATGTAATATCATTAATATAATGTTATATATTCACAAGTATAGGTATATGCCACTATTAATTCATAACTCAATATTTATATGTTAATTAAAGAGTAATGAAAATTTTCATATTGGGATCAAGTAGGGCATTACATTTTTTCTCATTTCACCCTACTTGTTTGAAAGAGGCTATAAATAAAAGGAATGGGTAGATGCAATAAATAATGAAATTGTTACTATTGAAAGAAATCAAACCTGGGATTTGGTTGATTTTCCAACAAATAAAAATCCCATAGGTGTTAAATGGGAAGATAAAACAAAGTTGAATGAGAAAGGTTATATTGAGAAATACAAATCAAGCATAGTTTCCAATTTTTTTTCGCAACAAGCTCACATATATTATGGTGAAACTTTTGAACCTGTAGCAAGATTACATATTTTTCAATTTGTATCAGCTATTGTAGAATAAAAGCAAGTGGCCTACATACCAAATGGATGTAAAGTATCCATTTTTGAATTAAGTATTGAACATAGAAGTGTATGTGCATGATCCACCTTGATTTCAATTCAAAGGACAAGAACATAAAGTGTACAAGTTGGAGAAAGTGTTGTATTGCATGAAGTAAGCTCCAAAAACTTGGTATAGTATAATTTATCATTACTTATTGAATGATATTTTCAGAAGGAGAAACCATGAACCAATATTTTATATAAAGGAAGATGATAAAGGTGATATCCTTATATTATGTATTTATGTTTATGACATGATATATAAAAGGAATATGCATCTAGATGGGTTTACAACAAAAATAAAAAATTAATTTGAAATTACATATCTTGGATTAATGAAATATTTATTAGGCATTGAAGTGGAACAATCAGATAATGGTAACTTTATCAGTCAACAAAAGTATGCTGCGGATGTTTTGAAAAAGTTTAAGGTGGAAAAGAGTAAATGAATAGATACTCTTATTGAGCTTGGCACAAAGTTATGCAAATATGATGTGGGTATTGGTCTATGGTTCCACTTTGTATAAGTAGCTTATTGGTAGTATTATGTATCTTATTTGTACTAGACCTGATATAACATATGCAACAAGTTATATTTCTAGGATTATGGATTATTAAAATAATTTTCATTGGAAAGTTGGAAAAATATTTTTAAGGAACATTGTAGGTACAACCAATTATACTTTGGTATAAAAATTCAACAGACATTAAGCTCATACGTTATACAAAAAATATTTTTCATGTTGTATTGATGAAAGGAAGAGCACTTCAGAATATTGTTTTCTTTGGAAAGATTTTTATTACATGTACATACAAAAAAAAACCAATAGTTACCATATTTGTAGAAATTATGATATATATTTGCAACGTCTCCTGAATTTTTAATCAAAATCACAAGGCATAAACATGATCTACTACTTTGTGGACATTAATTCACAATTTAGAACAAAAAATTTAGACATTCAATAAAAAATAAGACATGCAAAAGTGTTTTTTATATAGGGAAAAAAATTCTAAAAACCCAAATTCCTGCTTGCATTAATCTAATGAATAGCAATTTATTATAATTTCTTTGGTCAACTGAGCATAAATTGCAGGTGAATAAGTTATCTCAATGCTCACTGATAATATTTGACCCATATTTATTCGATTTATGCCTATTATTGAGCCCATATTTCCTTGCACAACTCACGAGGAAATAGGCCCCTATTAATTAGGAATTTCCTCCAAAATTCTTGCACAATTCCTCAACGTTGATTACCTTACATCATGCAACACTTGTACACTCAACGTTTTTACAACTACTAGTCAACTACCTTGGAAATTACACCATAAATAGGATACCCATATTATTTAAATGCATGATCAATTATTATCTAATTGATCAGTTTAATAGACGATATATGAGTTAGACTGATGTCCCACTACTTGACTAACTACCAACTAGTTCTATTAACAATTAAAACTAGATTAACTTATTACAACTGAAATTAACTCAACCTAGGTTCCTAAAAATTAGGAATCACTACAAACAACTGAAATTCATGCCCCTAACTCAAACTAAATAATTAAATGAAGAGACAAGAACCATGTAACCTCAGTTAACTCCTCCAAGTTGTTCGTTGATGTGGAATTTCAAATTTTCTTGATTTAATTAAGGAAAAATCAAATTGAGAATTTCTTTCAGCATTCTTCAACACTCCCTCTCAGTAATAAATGGATTATAAATAACCCCTATACTGCACCTTTGGAATGTACTACATGCAACCATTGCAACTGAGACGCATCCGAAAAAAAAAAATTGAGTCAACTATGTCTGCAACTATTTACTGGGAAAATGGTGTTGCTATTGGCTCTCCTACTGATCCTCTTGTTGTGTTGTTAACACTTCTTTACTCTTCTTAGTATTTTAATAATAATAATCCTTATGTTACTAGGGATTCACATCACCCCACCTCACACCTAAATGTATGAATGCATGTGCTCCCACTGCCCAATTAGCTCGAAATGTACCTCCACTAGAGGTCTTTGGTTGAGTGGATGTCTCCACTCTGCTTCCGTTTTTCCTCTCTATTTGTGGATGCTCCACAACTTCAGGAGGCTCCTTCTGCGGCTCCACTTTGAGAGGTAAATAATGATTCCTCTCAACCACCATATCTCTAATGCCTAAACTTCTCCTCAAGGTTGTGCATGCATATTCTACCTCAGGTGCATATAGGTTCATGACTCAAACCATAATTCTTTTCACATGTCTTGTGGATATGTGTCTTAGTAACGGTTTCCCTTTGTTGAGTACCACAACATAACCAAGATCTTCCAAAATATAAATAGAAATTATATTTTTCTTTAGGCCTATAAATAACATGACATCCTTGAGTTTGAGAGGGGATATTTACTCCCTTCGAAATGTGATTGTACCAATATTGGTCGTGATGTACCTTGTGTTGTCTCCAAACTCAATTTTCATCTAGAGATATTTCTCCTCCAAGTCACTAAAAAATTCTCTACGCCTATTCATGTGGAACGATGCACCCGAATCAAAGTACAACACACTCCCCATCACAATTCTATTCATGGAGATAAGAGTGAAATATATCTCAAGATGTGAGGCCAAGGCTTCACCTACTATTTCTCCTCCTGCAGACTCCTTCTTGATATACTTTTTGCTTGGACAATTAGTATCATAGTGCTTGAATTGATGACAATTGAAGAATTTATTTTTGGACAAGATTTTCTTATGTCACTCTTATCTGGATTCAACCTGACCTTGGTACTTATTTCCCTTGTCATTCATTCCTTTAATGGCAAGAGAAAATTATTCTTCCTCTTCTTTGGATGAGGTTCCTTCTCTAGTATTTTTCCTTATCTTCTCTTGTATGAAATCGGACCATAACTGCTCCCAATTTGCTAGTTTCTTCCTCCCATTCACCGAATCTTGATAGTTATGCCAATTATTGGGAAGACCTTGAAATACTAGGCTTACCAAGTCTTATTCATAAACATTTACACAAAAACCACCAAATTCATCAAGACATTGTGTGATATTTCTCAGACACTACAGAATAATTCCATTCTCCTACATCTTGATACATGAAAGTCTGTCCTTGAGTGCTAGGTTCTTGTGGTCACTATTATTGTTGAAAATTTTTGTCAATGCATTCCACATTATGAATGGATTTTCATTTCCATCGATATTTGAGACAATGTGATCTCATACTTCTCCAAGATTATTCTCCTCACCTTGGCTGCATCTTTCTTCCATTGAGAAAGGTTCTAGGCATCTGAATCTCGTGGTTTTACAACATATTTCTTGATGTATTATAGCAATCCATTTTCATTGAATACCACCTCAATGTGATCCTTCCATGCAACACAATTAGAGGTTCCTTCCAAGGCATACTCTAGCATTATTCCATTGAATATAATCTTCTCATCTCTAAAAACATCCCACTGCACTGAACTTCAAAATCGAACCTCCTTAGAAAGAAATTCAAACTTTATGCTCTAATGTGCATATCACTTTAATACCATGTATATATTATGATGTCATTTTCAATTTCTCATGAATTTTTAATGAAAATAACAAGATACAAACCTACTCTATTATTCTGTGGACATTAATTCACAACTTAGAAAGAATTACTTAGAATTATAATAAGAAATAAAATAATGGAACAAATATTTTTCTCTTAGGAAAAAAATCTTCTAAAAATCCCAATTCCGTTTTGGATTAATCTAATGAATAGATATATACTACAATTTATTTGCGCAACTGAGCACAACATACAAATGAATAACCTATATCTCTTCTCACTAAGAAGCTCTGACCCAGACTTGGTCGATTTATACCTCTACATTAGTACATATTTATTTGCACGATTCCTAAGGAAATATGCCCCTATTAATTATGAAAAAAATTCTTCCGCAATTCCTTAGGGTTAATCACCTGACATCATGTAACACCTATACACTCAACTAGTTTACAGTTGTTGATTAACTGCCTGGAAAAATCTACCACAACTAGGAATCTCATATTCTTTACATGCATCAGATAATTATTATTTTAGGG
The DNA here is from genome assembly GCA_034641835.2 of Pinus albicaulis. Lineage (NCBI taxonomy): Eukaryota > Viridiplantae > Streptophyta > Pinopsida > Pinales > Pinaceae > Pinus > Pinus albicaulis. The sequence continues at coordinate 1,364,928,307 of CM076577.1, forward strand.
ACGAGTTAACTAGATGACCTCTAAGTTAGACAAATGTCCCACGACATAACTAACCACCAACTAGTTTTATTAACAATTAGCACTATTTTAACTAATTACATTGAAATTAACTCAAAATAGTCTCTTAAAATTTAGGAGTCACTCCATATAATGGAACTTCATGCCCCTAACTCGAATGAACTTAGCTAACTAAGTGACAAGAGCCATGTCACCTTATTTATGTCCAAGTTTTTTTTTTTGATGTGGAATTTTGAATTTTTTCAATTTAATCAAGGAAAACTCAAATTGAAAATTTATTGTTGCAGTTTTCAACAATATCCTCTGGAGAATCCAAGTATGTAGCAACAACTACAACAATATGATAATTAGTATGATTAAAAATACTTCTATAGAACTTGGATATATATAAAAGGAGCATACTTTAATCTTATATGATAACATTTCTAATATATCCTTGTCAAATAATAATGTGTTTCACAAAAACAACAATCATATTAATACTTGAATCGAATTCATCATAAAATTGTTACAAATTGTGACATACATCTCAATTTTTTTATTCTAAGGAAAACATAGTGGGTATATTCACCAAACCTTTGGGAAGAATCATTTTTGAATTTAAGCATCAAAATTTATGCATTAAAAGAATGTAACCCTCAAGATTAAGCGTGGCTGTTAGAAATTCATCTTTAGTTTCCATATATGATGACATAGGTGATTAATTGTTTCTTGTTATTGAGTTTGTTGTGATGGTTAGTTGGTTTGTTGATTTGTAACTATAAAACAAAATTATATATTCCTCTCTAATAAAAACAATTTGTGTGATTTGTTATCATTATTCATGCCTCTCTTTCTTTGTCCGTAGTTTTCAAGGATAAACCATATGTAGCTCATTCTTAGTAGCCTCAATTCGAACATGGACATATGTGGAAAGATTCATCAAACATTAAATGTCGTTATTTTAAAAATTATGCCCATTGTAAATATGAATATAAAAATTTGTAGGATGTTCTAAGTATAAATAAATCTAATGCCTCCAACAATGAATGTGAAAATTCTGATACTTTCTTTCTTTCATGTCAACTCATTGAAAAAATTCCTAAGAGGAATGTGTGATTGGTTTTTCACAGATGTGGTAATCATATTATTTTTCATAGTGAATTGTTTATAATATTGATACATCTTTCACTTCTATTATTGGTTTAGGTGATGATTTTCAAGTAAAATATTCAAGAAAATGTGTTGTGCGAGTACTAACGAAGCAACATGAGTTTAAAAGTGTTTATGATGTTTACTATGTATTTAATCTCAAGCATAATTTGTTGAGTGTTGTTCAATTAGATGTATATATTTATGATGTTAAGTTTCACAACACTACTTGCACAATTTTTTATCAAAATAAAACTTTGGTTGCAAATATTCATATGATAAAGAATAGGTTGTATATATTATAACTGAGAAATGGGAAGTTGCATGAAAAAAATGTTTGAACAATAAATGAAATTGGTTTTTGACATTCACAATATGGTCATTTACTTCTTAAAAGCATGATTTTATTACAAATATAATATATGGTAAAAGGTTTTCCTACTTTGTTTGAAGAAATATCTCCTTGTTCAAGTTGTGTAATGGGAAAACATAAGCGAGATAACTTCCCAATAACTTATTCCATATACAAAGGATAATTATAATTAGATGATATATGTTTCTGTTGTCCTATGAAAACACAATAAATTAGTGGAAACTTATATTTTTTAACATTAATCAATGACTTTAGCAGGAAATTTTGGGATTCCTTTATCAAATACAAATTTGATACTTTTTCTACATTCAAGGAATAAAATGTTGACACTAAGAAACAAATGGAAATTTTGTCAAAGCTTTGAGATTATATGGAGGAGGTGAGTATAATTCTAAGGAATTTGTTGGTTTTTTAAGCACCATGGCATTAAGAAACAAACAACAACTATATATACTCCACAACATAATGGAGTCACGGAAAGAAATAATCAAACCATCATGAAAATGTCTAGTAGATTGCTTATAGAAATAAATTTTTCTAAATATTTTTGTATTAATGTAGGTTCATGTTCAATATACATACTTACTAGATCAGCAACTTCTACTCTTCAAGGTAAGGTACCTGAAGAAGCATGGATTAGAAAAAAGATAATTGTTTCACATTTTCATGTTCTTGGTTGTATTTCTTTCGCTCATATTCTAGAAAAAAATAAGAATGAAGCTTTATGAGCAATCTACAACATGAATATTGTATAATCCTATTACTAATAGTTTCATCATAAGTAGATATGTTAAATTTATGGAAGACAAGTCATGGAATGAAATGGAAGATGATACTTGTCATAATAATTTTCTTATGTTAGATGAACATCAACCACCTAGAACAAGTAATCCAATATTGCAGGCTCAAGACAAAAACAATTCATCATATAATAGTTATTTTGATATGAATAAGGGAAAAAAATTGAATGATATTTATGCTCAAGATGATAATGATAATATAACACATTTTGAATTTTTCTCATTTCAAGCTAATTTTTTTCAAAACTTTGTAAGGGAAAAGGAATGGGTAGATGTAATGAATAATAAAATTGATGTTGAGAAATGAAACTTGGGATTTGGTTGATCTAACAACAAACAAAAACCTTGTAAGTGTTAAATGGGTTTATAAAAAAAAATATAATGAGAAAAGTGAGATTGAAAAACACAAAGAAAGGTTAGTTGCAAAAGGATTTTCACAACAACTTGGCATAGATTATGGTGAAACTTTTACACATGTAACAAGATTAGATATTTTTAAATTTTTATTGGCTATTTTTAACACAAAAGAAGTGTCCTATTTACCAAATAAAGTATCAGACATTTTTCATTCAATGTTAGATACATTATCTTTATTTCTACTTAAAACATACTGCATATTTCAAACTTCAAAATTATAATAGGTCATACCTTTTAGAATAGTTATGTTTAATGTTCGACTTGTCTATCCACTTATGGCCACGTTCAAATTGTGGCTTCTATGAATGTGATATATGTGGTTTATCCTTTTTCTAAGATTTCCCTCTACCTTTTCCTTCTGTCACGAAAACCTCTACCTCTACCTTTGTCCAAGGAAACCTCAGACTTGAAACATGTTCTAAAGTACCAACATCCAAATCAATTCTTTCTTGATGATATGTAATTCCCTACTTGATCCTATTATCTTACATTATTTTACAGCCCACCTATTAAGTGATTTACTTTTATGCATGATTCCAATCAATATTATTAGTATACATATGCCATGTGTGTATGCTAGCTATATACCCACACCTTGCATGAATACACTAGTATTATAAATAAATACCTTAAAATTTAGATGATAAATTAAATGGTTAAGGTTGATTAATGGCTAATTTTTATTATTTTTTAATCAACCTCAAAATATTGCCTTAAAATTATTAAGTATATTGGTATATAACTATTATTAGATACTTGCGAATATGGAAATTTATTTTACTTATATGACTTAATATTAATATTTTATTACTTTTTATTATTTAAATGTTATTCATCTCCCAAGGCTTTGCAAGTTCTCTTCTCAAAATTATTTTTAGATAAGATGAGAAGAGAAAGTAAAAGTCATTAAATTACAAGGATGAGGGGTATTCATGGCATTAATTTTAGGTGGCTGAGGTGGATGAGTGGGAGATACATAAAGGGAAGGAGTATGAGAGGAGAAGGGGGATTTTCGATCTTTATTTTTGGTATTTGAGGAAATAATTGGAGGCATAGGGAACCTATTGAGGTTTCCTCGTTTAAGAAATAAAGAATGGAGGAGATTGAATTTGGTTGAAGCCTAATTTTTTTTTCTGAAACATTAGGGTAAATGTTATTGGACTTGGGCTCGGAGGGATAGGGAACATGTGGAAGTTTCCTAGGATAGAAATACACTTCGAGTTGGTTGGGTGGAAAACGCAGTGAGGCAGCTCCATCGGGAGCATCCCAACCAAGCCATCAGATAAGGTATTCTTATGTATTATTATGTTTGTTTTTTTTATATGTAAATTGTTATAATAAAATTTCTTACATGTTTAATAATGTTTAATATATTGTATAACACATTTTATTCATATGCTAGTGTCAAATAATTGTTATATTATAAACTAATTATTTTTATTGTTGTGAAATGTGTTAAGATTAATTTAATATTTGATATAATACCTGAATTGGGTCTTCACGTGTGGTATGAGATCTAAGTTTTAAAATATGGACCAAAAACCCACCTACACACCCCATATCTAGATCTTCTACAGGGGAAATCTTTGAGTTCCAACTAATTAAAAATATTTATTAATAGAGAGTCTGGTAGGGGGGGTGGGGGACAGTGTTGGTCATACTAAAGCACTAAGGTTTAGAATAGTTACTTAGTTATGTATCTCATCTCAATGTGTAACTTGTTATACAAAAGGGAGTTAATGTATCGCCTTATAAAATTGTTAAATTCAGCACAAGAATCAACAAGTAAGTGCAAATTTCCATATCTCTTACTTCCAAGTGCTCTAAAATGTGAAAATAATGCATATCTCCTATATATATCCTGAGACACTAGAGAGTGGATACCTGAATTCGATTTGCACTAAAAAATTTTAATCTAACTTAATTCATATCTTCATTTCCATTTGGCTTCTTGCTTGCACAAATTTGTCAAGTATTGATCAAAAAGAAAAATTTGCTTCTCCTGTTAGATAGGAATCATTGGATTCTGGTTTTTTCTATGTGATAAATCATGGAACCAATGAATTATTCCTCGATACATTATTAATAGAACCAATGAATAATTCCTCAAGACAATATTTAGAGAAAGCAAGATATTCTTTGATTTTTTTGAAGAGGAGGAGATGAAATTGTCAAGGAATAAAAAAAAAACATTCTATACTCCCTTATAAGACAAGTATTTTTATCAATATGAACAAACAGTATGTTGGTTGTTCTATATTTATGGTCCATATTGGTTGGTACATATATAAACATGTATTCATTGATATATTTTCATAAAATGTATACTTTTCCGTAATAATTTTCAATTACTATGTAAAGGTTTCGGTGCAACATATATTTTATGAGGAACATATGGGTGTTGGATACATGATAGTTCATAATATAAGTGTGTTTTTTAGATGAAATATATTTTTTCCATGATTTTTTTATAGTTTTATCCAATTATGTTAGATAGATATCATGGGTGTAGGATAAATTCTAGCATGGATTTGCATATTTAGGTTTTAATTTCGAAGAACCTCTAACACACTTGTTGCATTTTACAAGTTGATATATATTTTCCCTTTATGGTATTCCCTTTCTATAGGTACTAAATTTTAATAAGGATATTATTGTGTGATTGGTCAGAAAGAAGAAAAAAATTAGAATATTGGAGTTGAATGTTGTGTCTCAGGATTTAAGAAGGTTGATAACAATCAACATTCTATGATAATATTTGATCGGGAGATCAAGTCTCTTGTAGAAAAATGCTCAAAAATGAAGTTGCTCAGAATTGTTCCAAACCAAAATGACATGAAAGAGATCGCCAAAACGATCCTATAGCCGCGAACGGTACTTAAATCCATTACCGTATGGAGGAGATATTGCATTTTGAAATCGCCCAATAACTTTCAATTTTGAAAGAAATATTTTTAATATATGTGTTGGGATGATTTTATTTTTTATTAAGGTTTAATAAATTAATTAAATTATATAGTTTTAATATTTTATATGGTTTTTTATTAAATCATATATTATATTATTAATTATATATTTTAATTAATTATTTAAAAAAAAATTTTAATTAAACCTTATTAAAAAAACTAAACATTAAACCCATATATATTAAACAAAAATTTCGAATTATAATAAAAAATGTGAAACCACCAGCCTAAAGTTTGGGATATTAAAATAACGTGGGCAATTCTTTACTATCAGTTCAAAGGTTTATAGGGCATGTTATGGGCACATTTTAACAGTTCACGTGGGTTTTTTAAAAACGTGCAATGGAGCGGAGTTTAAAATTTTTGGCTTGGTCGCGGTGTGGTTCGACCCCGGGTCGAGGCGGACACAACGCATAGGCCCGACCAACGGGCTACAACGGTTGGTTTGTTAAACCATTGGCGCGGATTTTAATTTAAACGTTTGGGCACGTTTTGTGTGGGGTCTTGGTCACGCAGGCCCAACACTTGGAGCGGAAAGTATTTAATACATATTGTTAAAACCTTATCCAAAGCCGATTATAACTCAACGTTCTTCAATGTTTTTCGGAGGGTGCGGTTCCATGCACCTTAATTTTAGCACCCACGGTTGGCGGTATAAACGGCGGATGTGCCAACTTTAGCGCCGAACTCCATTTTTGTTGGGCTATCTGGTAGTTAGCCAGACTTAGCTGGAGTTATTCTAGGCCAAACTGGCAATTGGAGTAAAAGAGCCATAACTTTGGATAGGAATGTCCTTTTGGGATGATTTTTTTTTTTTTTTTGGGTAAATGAATCATTCTGGAGCTGTTGGGAGTGTTTGCAGAGCCATCGGGGCGTTCTACCAGTGAATTTAGCAGCGTTTTTGGTCGTGGAGCCACCAAGGCCTATTGAAAGATCTGTTGTTTTGGGCTATTCTCATCCAATGGAAGTGATTGAATAGTCATTTTATACTGATTTCAGCCTTCTGAATCTTAATTTGCAGCTTATTTTTCCCTTTGAGGCTTCTATACAGTTTTATTCACATTTTGAGCATTTAATCAAAAAGGGAAAAGCCTAATTAGAGGCTTTTGGACCCAGCAGAGGTAGCCCAAGAGAGGGGTGAACTGCTTAAAAAACTATTTGTTGTCATACTGTATATTTTTGCTGCATTATTTCAGATTCTGCTCCTTTAAACAGTAAATTTTTATAAGTAAACTTTTCCCAAGCAGGTTTAAACAGAGAACAAAACTTATTAGTTCATCTTCAAACCACTATACTTCATTTGAAGAATACATAATCTTGCCTATTCACACATGAAAGTTGGATTAATGAATACTTTGCACATAAACAAATATTTTCATTGATCGGATCTATTACAGTGATTACATTTTATTTCTTTAGGCAGAGTCAGTTTGTGGGCCAGGTAGCCTCTGGTTTCATCCTTTCTAGTAAAGGTGAAATAACCAGTAAAAGCCCCTTATTGTCAATCTCTGTATGAGAAATACTTTTTTCTCACAATTTCAGATCAGGTTGGTATCGGAGCTCAAGGTTTTGCTTAAGATTTTGTGAAATTTGTGCAAGTAAATTGTGTTATTCTGCAAAATTTGATTCTCACTAGGCTGAAATTGAAAAGAGGGGAAGGTCAATTGGTTAGAGAACAAGTTAATCCTCAGCCAAGGAGGGCTAGAGTGCCATTACATCCACCTTCAATTTCATCCTCATTAGCCTTAAAATCATCCACAAACATGTCTTCCAGAGAAGGAGAAGTACATGACGAAATGGATCCCCAAGAAGAAGAAAGAGTCTTTAGAAAATCTTTCTTGGACTTGAGTGAGATGGTTAGGATCCTATACCAGGAGAGAAATGATAGGATTGCTGGAGAAGGGTCTAGAAACCAAAGAGAAGAAGGAGATTCTTCAGGAGGAAAGAAAGACAAAGATGAGTCTAAGAAAGGGAATGGAGGAAATGGTGATCCACCATCTCCATCATCATCCTCATCCTCCACATCATCCTCTTCAACTTCTGAAAATCAGTCACACAAAACCAAAAAATCTCTTAAAAATCCTTTTTTAAAGCTTGATGTGAAGTTTGAGTTGCCGATGTTTAATGGTGATGTGAATGCAGAAAAATTGGATAACTGGATTAGACAGCTATAAGTCTATCTAAGGATTCAGAATTTTCATGATGATGACACAAAAATCCAATTAACCTCTTTGAGAATGGATGGAGAAGCTTTGGTTTGGTGGGAAGCCAAGACTAAGGAGGAAATCAAAAAGCATGGTAAGATAACTCTAACTTGGAATGAGTTTATTACAGCTATTAAGAAACAGTTTTATCCTCTTGCTCATATTCAGAAAGAAATCATGAATTGGAAAAATTTTAGGCAACTTAAAGGTCAAAATGTGCAAGATTATACCCAAGAGTTTAGAAGGAGAGCACTTCTACTTGGATTAGACTTAGAAAGTCAAGACACCTTGTTGAAATACGTAGGAGGTTTGCATAATTATTTGCAACATACTATTCTATTGTTCAATCCTACCAGCTTAGATGAATTCTATGTGCAGGCTACACATCTAGAAGCTAGAGGAAAGAATACTTTTGATGAGGATAGTAATTTCAAAAGCAAAGGAAAGAAGAGAGTTGCAAATTCAAGAAAAGACAAAGGAAAGTTCTTTTGCAAGAACTGTTCTAAGACAAGTCATGATGAAGATCATTGTTGGAAGCTTCATCCTGAACTGAAACCAGAAAAATACAAGAACAAAAACAAAACCAAAGAAAAGGAGAAAATTGTAGCAACATTTGAGCAAGACTTAGGGTTACACTCAGGAGATGAGACAAAAAGCATAGCCATGGTTTTAAAGAACACTAAGGGGAAAGAAGTGGTGCAAGACACAATTCCTAGTTGTAGCTCTTTGAATTGTCACAAAGATACTCATGATGAAAAGAGGAGGATAGAGCTCTTCCATGTGAGGGTAATTTCAAAACATACCAAAATTGACACACTATTTGATAGTGGGTCACAAGCAAATCTTATATCTAAAGACTTGGTCAAGCAGCTTAAACTTGAGACCATTCCACATCTGAAGCCTTATCCACTTGGATGGATATGCAAGGATGCCAATTTGCAAGTTTCAAGAAAGTGCATATTGCGCTTTGCAATAACTGCACACTTTATTGACACAGTGGAACTTGATGTGGTGCCGCTTGATATCTCAGGTATTGTTTTGGGAAGTCCTTATTTATTTGACAAGAAGGCTATCTTTCATCGCCATGAAAACAAGTATCACTTGTTCAAAGATGGTAAAGAGTACATTGTGAGAGCTCACAAGAAGAAGCTGGAATCTTCTTTACTCCATGCAAGTCAATTGAAAAGACTGGTTAATGCAAGTCAAAGTCTAACTTTGTTGATGTTGAAACGACTAGATTTTGAGCATTTGCCTTTTTATGATGTTGCTAATAATTTGTCTTAGTTTGATAACAGTTTGTCTTTGAAAAAAGATGATGTTATGTTGCACGAATTACCTTTTGGGTCAACTAATGCAGAAAATGAAGTGTCAAAGCAAAGCAGTGCAAGCAAGAAAGACACACAATTCAGCATGGGAAAAATTTGGTTTCAGAATGGTACAATTCGCCATGGGAACAACAGTAAGTTGATTCCAGAGACAGATTATCATTTTCTCAAAAGCTTAATTTGATGAAACCGAGCAGATTTCAGTTATTCAAGGGTGGAAGAGTGGAGAATCAGTCTCCACATCATCAGTTTCACTAATCAGAAAGCTTTTGAGGGTCCAAAAGCTTCCCATTTGGGAGGTGTGATTAGGAGATCAATTCCCTTGTAGAAAAATGCTCAAAAATGAAGTTGCTCAGAATTGTTCCAAATCAAAACGACAGGAAAGAGCTCGCCAAAATGATCCTGTAGCCGCAAACGGTACTCAAATCCGTTACCGTATGGAGGAGATATTTCATTTTGAAATCGCCCAATAACTTTCAATTTTGAAAGAAATTTTTTTAATATATGTGTTGGGATGATTTTATTTTTTATTAAGGTTTAATAAATTAATAAATTTATATAGTTTTAATATTTTATACGGTTTTTTATTAAATCATATATTATATTATTAATTATATATTTTAATTAATTATTTAAAAAATAAAATTAATTAAACCTTATTAAAAAAACTAAACATTAAACCCATATATATTAAACAAAAATTTCGAACTATAATAAAAAATGTGAAACCCACCAGCCTAAAGTTTGGGATATTAAAATAACGTGGGCAATTCTTTATTATCAGTTCAAAGGTTTATAGGGCACGTTATGGGCACGTTTTAACAGTTCATGTGGGTTTTTTAAAAACATGCAATGGAGTGGAGTTTAAAAATTTTGGCTTGGTCGCGGTGTGGTTCGACCCCGGGTCGGGGCGGACACAACGCATAGGCCCGACCAACGGGCTACAACGGTTGGTTTTTTAAACCGTTGGCGCGGATTTTAATTTAAACGTTTGGGCGTGTTTTGTGTGGGGTCTTGGTCACGCGGGCCCAGTACTTGGAGCGGAAAGTATTTAATACATATTGTTAAAACCTTATCCAAAGCCGATTATAACTCAACGTTCTTCAATGTTTTTCGGAGGGTGCGGTTCCATGCACCTTAATTTTAGCACCCAAGGTTGGTGGTATAAACGGCAGACGTGACAACTTTAGTGCCGAACTCCATTTTTGTCGGGCTATCTGGCAGTTAGCCAGACTTAGCTGGAGTTATTCTAGGCCAAACTGGCAGTTGGAGTAAAAGAGCCATAACTTTGGCTAGGAAAGTCCTTTTGGGACGAATTGTTTTTTTTATTTTGGGTAAATGAATCATTATGGAGCTGTTGGGAGTGTTTGCAGAGCCATCAGGGTGTTCTATCAGTGAATTTAGCAGTCTTTTTGGTCGTGGAGCCACCAGGGCCTATTGAAAGATCTGCTGTTTTGGGCTATTCTCATCCAATGGAGGTGATTGAATAGTCTTTTTATACTGATTTCAGCCTTCTGAATCTTAATTTGCAGCTTATTTTTCCCTTTGAGGCTTCTATACAGTTTTATTCACATTTTGAGCATTTAATCAAAAAGGGAAAAGCGTAATTAAAGGCTTTTGGACCCAGCAGAGGTAGCCCAAGAGAGGGGTGAACTGCTTAAACAATTATTTCCTGTCATACTGTATATTTTTGCTGCATTATTTTAGATTCTGCTCCTTTAAATAGTAACTTTTTATAAGTAAACTTTTCCCAAGCAAGTTTAAACAGAGAAAAAAACTTATTAGTTCATCTTCAAACCACTATACTTCATTTGCAGAATACATAATATTTCCTATTCACACATGAAAGTTGGATTAATGAATACTTTGCACATAAACAAATACTTTCATTGATCGGATCTATTACAGTGATTACATTTTATTTCTTTAGGTAGAGTTAGTTTGTGGGCCAGGTAGCCTCTGGTTTCATCCTTTCTAGTAAAGGTGAAATAACCAGTAAAAGCCCCTTATTGTCAATATTTGTATGAGAAATACTTTGTTCTCACAATTTCAGATCAATATTCTTCGATACCAGGAAACATAAGTATTTTGAGGTCTTAAACAGAAGACCAAGGTAAAGTAGTTGATATTTTGGTGAAATGTATTCTAAACATTTAATGAAGAGTTATACAATGAGATAACTCATATTTTAACACTAGATAACTTCGGAGAAAATGAATATTTTTCCAAATAAGGGGATACAAAGTCTCTCAGAAAGATTATTTTTCTGGAGCTTGAAAAAAATATTGATTGAGGCGAATCCCTTATTTTGAGAAAAACTCATTTACCCAAACATAAAACCATCAATATTAGGAACATTAAGAAATTTTTCACCAATCATGCATGTGGACCTCCTGATGAATTTCTACATGTACATAGAATATGGGGTCTCTAGGGTACTACTCAAAATAGGCACATGTATAACGTTTCCATCATCAACAACAACTACCAGTGAATTGGAAAGTTGTATGTCAAATCACATTTCCCCAAGCTCTTTTTGTTGTGGGACCTACTGTTTTACTCCTAGCTAATCACGATACTCTTTTAAAAAATCCCAAAACCCCTGTAGTTCATTTGTGGTGAGTTATCAAACTATTTATTCTAACCAATTAATCAAGCACTTGAGTCATGTATCCTAATCCATTAATTAGGGGACCTATCTAGGTTCTACTTTGCGAGTATCATTTTCAAAAGATGAACTTCCAAAGACATTATCTCGAGCTCTTAACGAACCTTATCATGTATCAAGAATAGATTTCCCAAACTTCCTTTCAAAGGCTACTGTAATATGGCAATGCTAGTTGCATATTTATAAAAACAAGGTCGAGTAGAAAAATCAATGAGACATCAAATTGATCTAGCCAGGAGCGTTCATAGTATCACCCAAAAAATGACACAAGGATGGAAATAAATGTAATCAAAAGTTACAACTAGCCAAATTGGTTCAAGTTAGAACTTCCAATGTGCTCAAATTTCCACCATTCAAGAACTATGGAGAAAGGAACTTCATGTTTTTCCCAAACACTTGGAAGGTAGAGCCCATTTATGGACATAAATTCCCCTTTGTGGATTTATCATACAGATAGAAAAATGGAGGAGAATAGATCAAGTTTTAATCCTACGCACACAATCATTGTAGAGTAAATTAAGTCCATGCAATTGAAATTCTCCCAAGGCTTATTTGGCTTGGCCTAGTTTGTATTCAAAATCCATTTGGCCTATAGTCAATATTATTTTTCTGAGATATATTTTTGTATTTTCAAGGAAACATATTTTTCTTTATCCTAAACCATAATCATGAAAATCCTAATTCTAATTAACTGTACAACAATTTCCAACTCTGTCATGACAATTAGGATGCAATTTCATTTTAATTTAATGACGCCAAAACTTTTTTTTCTTTTCTATATTCTTGTTAAAATTGAAACATATGCCAACAAATTCTCCCCGGGAAACTTTTAGTGATATATATATATATATATATATATATATATATATATATATATATATATATAATACAAAACCCGTGAGACTTACATGTGACTCCATGAAATAGAATATATCAGTTAAAGGTTGTAAAGTGTAAGTTTTCAGATGGGAGAACAAAATGTTTAAGTGCAGGCGAGTATCATTCTTTTGGAAGAATATTGAATTCTAGAATTCACTTTTTTGGAGTAACTAATGGAGAATTTTGAAACAAATGAGTTCCCAAAACTCATAATTAGAACTCAACAATTTAAATTGTTCGAAATTAGAACTGAACAAATTAAATTTTAACAACAATGGATTTCGGAATTTCTTAATTGAATATTGGAATCTTGTTCGTGTAACCATTGGAGAATTTTTAAGGAAAGAATTTGCAATCTTAGAATTGGAATTTAATACCTTAATTTTCCAATAAAGTAGAAAATTAAAAAAGTATTATGTCTATTTTTTCTATGGTTCGTGTAATTGTGAAATGCATGTGCAAAATATATGCTAGGAGTTATAATTTTAATTTTAAAAGATGAAATTGAATTTATATAACTGAAACAAGATTAACTCAAAACATTTCTACGCACATATTATTTCCATCAAAATTACTTTTTTTTGAAAGAAAATCAAAATTCAATGCAAAATCAATATTTCCATCAAAATTACTCTTTTGAAGAAAATCAAAATTGAAGGCAAAATCATTTGAAAATTGTAACTTATCAAACTGAATCAAAATTTAATCTATTGAAAAAATAATAAAAAGTTACTCCATTAGCACAAAATTGAAGTTTAATTTGTGGCAGCATAAATTAAAAATTATTCTAATTGAACTAAATTGAAAAATCTATTCTAATGGGAGAATTCAAATTTAAATTCTACTTGCAAGAGATTGAGGTATTTTAAATGCTTTTGCAAATTGAAATTCTATTCTACTCAACTTAAGAATAAATCTAAGTCAAATTACTTAGGTGAAATAATGATGTAATATGTAATTCAGAAGGATTAGTAATGTGTGCAGTTATGATTTAAAATTTCTCTATCCATTACTCATGACATCAAGATAAAAATAATTGAATGAAACAAACTTTGGGAAGAAAATGATTTTTTCTTTTTTATGACTGCTCGACCTATTCAGAATACTAAAAATTAAACTAGAAACTAATGGACAGATACTAACCACAAACATTAACAAATTGCAGTGAATAAAGGACTATTCATCTAATGAATTGAAATTGACATAACCAGAAACTAGAAACTAATATAGTCTTACAACTCTCCATGCGACCCTCATGTTGAGAGCAAGCATGCAATTGAATATCAAATCACTTAGCCAAGCATTGGTCACCAAAGATTAGAGTATTTGTATTAAGTGTCGATGTCTTCAAATAGAAAGTGATTACAAATTTAGCAAGATTAAAGAAGTTTATTACTTGCCACGTGGCCTTTTATAATCCTATATAAAGCAATTGTTTAAGAGTCATAAGCTTAGAGGTAGGTTTCTAATTTGACAAAGAAGAAATAAAATCAAAATTGGAGTCCTTATTCTCATGATTTTCTATTGAAATAGAAAATCCTGAGATGTTTTTTATTTTACATATCAACTCAAAATTATTCTCATCCATTTTCATGCTCCCTTGATAATGACACTAACTTCCTTCAAATCCAACACATTGCTGGAGTGTTATAACTAGAGTTTTCTTTTGGATTTTACCATCAGATCTCTTGAACCAGGTGACTTTCCATACGGCTATGATAGTTGAATTTCCATGTGCAAATCATTTTTCATCTACATGTGTCCTTTATTCCTTTTCAAACACGTAAGAACTTGTCTAAACATGTATATATCGATAGAATGAGTGTAATTTTGTAGCTATCAGAATGTTTTGATTATATCCCATAAAGAAACATTTGATTATAAATCATGAATGATTTATACCTTTTATGAGGTATGAGGAAAAATAAGATGATATTTCAACTTGGAAATGTAGAAACTATCATGAAAATAATTCAAAGGAAAGAGAAAAGGGTTTTCAAGAAGAGAAAAAATTTAGAATTCAACATTCTCACACAGTGACGGTTTTGAATTTCCTCATGCATCAAAATTTCAAAATTTTCCCAATATTTCATTCGCTGTACTATTTCTAAATCTTGGATCAAAACATCCAAGCTAGTGCCCTCTTTTTTCTTCTTAACACTGAATGGTACTCTTGGTTTCTTCATTAAAATCATACTTTTCAACCCTTAGAATTTCTTTCTGAGGAACCTATTATTAGCCTTGATTTTCTTGTTATTCTTATCCCTGTGGCACAAATGCAAGAGTGTGTTATCATTTTGAGTCCTCAGGATTTCATTCTGTACTTTTATTGCCTCATGTTGTTGGTTGAGATCTACGTTCAATACTTCTAATTCACACACACACACACACACACACACACACACACACATATATATATTGTTTTAAATCATATTCTCACTTATATTTATTTTGAGTAATATCATTAGTCAAAGGAATATCATCATTGGAAGCATCTTCATATTCATTTTGGATAGGGGAAAAACACCTATTGTTGTGCCCTATTCTCCAATGATTCCACATAATCACAGTTTGTTTGTTGGACTGGGTCAATTTTAGGTGTCTTTCTCATTGGACTTGGGGTTTGATAAAGTGGTGATGCTCTTGCTTCTTCACTTATTCTATGATGTTCCTCCTTGAGGTCAAATATCTCTGGTTTTTTAATACTTAAATGCTTAGAAATGTGTTTTCTCCTTCTCAATTTCACTTTTGACTCAGTTGTTTTTTGCTTTTTATTTTTCTTGTTTTCCTTTGTTCCTTAGCCTCTTGTTCTACTTATTTTTCTTAAAGTTTCTTAACAATTTTGTTTTCTTTATTCCCTCTAACATCTTCTTTTTCATTTTTTTGCTTAATAGTTTCTAATAATTTACAAAGAGGAGTGTCATCTTCTAGTACCTATGGTGAGATTTCTATTTTCTCATCCTCATCAACAGTAAAACCATATCCTTCCTTAATGGGTTTAGGGGTACGGTTTGAGGATATTTTTTGTTGGTTTCCTCTACTTTTTGTAACCATTCCTTCCTCCTAAACTTCCATAAAATGACTATAGGCAAAAAAAAATTTCCAATTGTCTCCACTGGCTCTGAAATGTGCTTCAATGTGGATGTTAATTTATCAATGGTGATATATGGCACTATCGAGTGTTTTTTACTCTTTTTTTACACTAAAGGCCATTTTCATGAGACTACAAAGTAGGAAATATGGTAAATTTAATTCATTCCCATCAATGAAATGCATTAAATCCAAACATGGTAGAAAAACATGGTGTCATATCTCCGTACACAAGTTAAAATGTTTTTAATGAATATAATCAAATTTATCCACTTATTTTTCAATGAATCCACTCGTATCCCATTTTAAAAATAGAAGTATCCATATTGGGTCTCAAAGGAAGAGTATCCACTCATTTTTTTTTAATTTTCCTATTCTTTAACCATATTTCTTCATTCCTAGGTAATTTTCTTAATTTTGCCACTATGGACTCTTTAGGTATGATCTTATTGTCTCCAATTTCGACCTCCACTCCATCAAAATATCGCACGAAAGATGTTGTGACTTCTGTATCATTCCCATCAAAATTCTAAAAAAAAATGAGCCAACTAACCTATTGCAATTATTCCCTCACCCGAGGATATTCCTAATGGAATCTCAATGGATTGGACTATGTGTTGAAAATGAAACCCATGGTGTAGGTGGAGTTTCAATCCTGGATTTTATCTCTTTGACCAATGACAAGGGTGGTGGAGGCAAATCAAAATATGTTTGATAAGGCTCGATAGTATGAGGATGTCAAGTGAAGGTGAAATAGGTCGCTTGTGGAATTGTTCGGTTTTTAATGAAACTCTCCCTTTGTGTTAATGATTACCACAACCCTTGTTAGAATGAATTATTAACGCAAGTGTACGAAAATATATCACTTTAGCTACACATTAAAAATATCCCTAACAAGAAATATGGTTGTCTAGCTTCGTTAGAACTACAATATATGGTCAAAAAAAATGCAAAACAAACACAAATATATGAAAATAAAGAAGCTAAACAGTAAAATTAAATAGGATTTTCTCCAAAATATCCAACAGCCAAGACAAGAATTATAAAGAATTTGTTGTATTATATTAAAACCTGTGAAAGGAACTAAGCCTGATGTTGCCAGTCCCCCTTAAAGGGATGGGTTATTGCCTGTCCTCAATTGCTTCGGCTTCAAAGTTTCTCTCTCAATGGTGTAGAAAACTCAAGACATGTAGAACTGAAAGGGAGCTCAATAATCAAAAAGAAAATAAAAGTAATCAAAGTATGACAATGATAAGAGGATGAAATCCGACCATGATAAAAGGATCAAAGGTAAATAATGAATGGAAAAACCTCCTATTTATAACAAAATATTCAGTTATCCTTGATAATGGTGAAAAATAAAATATTATTAACTAAGATCTAGATCGAAATTTTCGGAATATTTTATTATATTTTTTCGGAGGGAGAAGGAATTTAAATTGGTTAAATCCATTTATATAGAAATAATAAACAAACAAAAGATCTATTTATCATTTCAAGGATGGGATCAAGGAATAATTTAACACATAATGATGTATTTTATTATTCCAAATGATTTAGTCAAATTTAACAAGGAATATTAATTAAATAATTATTTATATAATTATTCCTCATGGGGTTTTCTATTTGGACCAGAAACAACTTAATAATCTATGGTTTATTAAATTATTTCTTATAGTGAAACCAATTTTACTATGGTCTTACATGGTGTATTTCGATCCATCTAATTATAAATGGTTAGATGACCAAAAATTGGTGTAATAGATTGTCCCCAAACGTGTGAGGGTTATGAGCTAATTGTACCACCGAAGTACGTCATAAAAAAAAAATCACTAGACACCGAAGGGGAGTCATAGAGAGAGATATACGTAAGAAAAGTGAAGCGAGAGAGTATGATAACCCTGAGGGGGTGGGATCAAAAAAGGTAAGTTTCCTTTAATTTTTGGGTACTTATTATCAGTGAGGTAGGGGAGGGATACCTATGTGCACTGAGATGACAAAGTACAAAGAATAATGGTTTGCCTGTTAAAATGAGAGAGAGCTATAAAGTACATGATATGTTGTCGTAAACATGGGCCAGACAAAAATATAATGGATTCCACATACATACTATGCCTGGGACAATGGACAAGACTGAGCACGATAATATCTGAGTACATGAGATATAATAACAACCAAAGAAGCCATGCTAAATAAGAAATGACTCTAAAAATATAAATCGATCATCTAAGTGATATATGCATGCTATAGGTGTTGCAAGCTACTGGGGTCGAACCCATCAAATTTGCAGAGTTTCATCTGAGGTCGTAGAAGAAAATTAATTCATCTGGGCATGTGGGGTCTACCTCAAGGGCCACCCCCTCATGAGGTATAAAACATCTAACACACACCAAGGAATCATTGGATCAATCTGCTAGATCACTGAACTATCGAGTATACGAATCTCGATCATGCTGAAGTGGAGTGGATAAGAAACAATCTATTCAAATGGAAATAAGGAGTCCCTTTTCCTAATCTGAGGCACTGAACAATAATGGGCAATGAAACCAAGATACACTGCTCTCTAGACCTGTCTTCTAGAATTAACATGTTGATGTCGATAGAAGGAGGTCCACCATAAGTGAGGCAATGGGGGTCCTCAAATAAGGCATGAGAGATCATAGTAGAGTGACTGATGGAATGACACTAGGGATGATGATGGAATGGGGATTACTGAGTAGAAAACAGATGACTTCCCTTACGAGAGCATAAAAAGCATGGATGACCTCGCAGTGAATGACTCAACTCCGGAGAGTTGCAGGGACAGTGGGATTGGAGGCCAAAATGGGCTACATGAGAGAGGGAGAACGAATGAATAGAATATTGTAACAGGATGCAAAAGGGACTCAGGATAGACTCCATCAATGTGATGATGACTCAATTCGGATGCTCTGATCAAGGGTGACTCGATGATGCTGCCACACAGAATAGGCCTATTGGGGACCATGAAAACATGAGAAAAATATGGTTACTCACGACGAAAATAGAAATACACAATGAAAAGTATGAAGCCTAAGTGGTTCCCCAAGTACAAGTACTGAAAGTGTATAAATTCGATTTTGAGTGTTGGCGAAGTGACCCTTCTTGGAAAAAGGCTTCCATATGAAGTATCAAATCACCAAAAACAAACAAATTTCCATTTTCGATCATGGTGAGATATTTCCAACGGTGTTGAAAATTCTTTAAACAAAGCTACAATTTGGATGCAATTGGCGAAAGAAAAATTAGGATTTCTCTTTTAATAGAGTGATTTCCCTCCAATTTGATTGATTTGCAAGTGTAGCTATGGTGAATTTGGAGAGGAGGAAAAGGCCCTAAATCTTACAATGTTTGTAGCGGACAAACCGACTGTTGGAACCAAGATTCACAACTTTCAGGAAAGAGGCCTTACTCATCTAAAGATGGCCTTAATGCTTCATGGAAGGATGGTTCGTGGTGAAGAATCAAGGTAAGAAAGGAATACATGAATGAACTATTATAAAAGTTCTAGAATCATCCATGCCCGTCAAGTCAAACATGGGGACCAAGTGGTAATTATGGTATAACATACAGTAGAATCTTTGAAGATATGGCATCCAGAATCTACGATATATGGCTCGTCGGAGAGGCCAATAGGATAAATTATCTAAGGAATGGGAGGATAATCGACCATGCCTAGATTAATGGGGTCTAGGATGAAACTTTTTTTAATCAAGTGAGAAGATGGCCAAGGGTGTCATCGTGCCCCCAAGCATGCGATACTTCCCCCAAGTATATGTGGTGGAGGGAAGTGATTTGGTCTGCTACGGTGGGAATGATTCCCCTAGCTAGAGGTTAGTAAACAACAATGTCTAAGGGACTGGGTCAATGATGTAGGATGAAGGAATGATTAAATGGATCATCCCTGAAGTGATTTGAAGGGATGTGAGAATCTAGAGTTTCTTCTAAATGGGGAAGAATAATGGTACTAGATTCGAAGCTACTAGAATGAGGGTTGTGGAGAATTTCTTCTCCTGGACTCTCAAATATCGATGCCCCATTACGCAAACATTAGGTGTCAATGTAATAGCCACAAGGTGTATGCAGTTCGAATTCAAGGGTTCGATGTAAGGGGGGGTATATCCAATCGACTTCACTTTGGATTAAGTCTTTGGATTCCACATAATATTGGTCATGGGACTGCTGTGGAAGGAAGTACGCACGATGGTGCATATCATCCCAAGGAAAATAACGGGTGGTCACACCTTCCATAATGTCTTCATCTGAGTGAAATATGGAGGGACTAGTATAAGAAGAACCACATGATGCAGCAGGGCTACCTAACGCATCATCATGAGAGATATGGTTCACATATGCATCGCTACGAAGGGTAGACGAAGAACTAGTAGATGAAACATCTATCGATGTTGAGCCCAAGGTGATCATTGAAGGAGGTTCAGTTGAAACAAAGGGGAATGCCCCAGAGAGGTTTTCCGCCAAGGATCTCATGGATGATGACAGATAGAGGATAGTGGTAGAAGGTTCCATGATCTTGACATCGGGTGGAGGTATGAATATGTCCTCTGGTTCAGATTGAGCCAAATGCACTAGTAGAGGAGTAGTGGGTTCACTACGTTCGACCTCAATTAGGCTAATGGCTTCAAGGGTGTCACAAAAATATTTGAGATGAGGAAAAAGGTGAGAATAGTGGCCATAAATATCTCACAAATCACAACAGTGATTTTTGCACAACGTTTCTAGTTTCTTAGCGGAATCAGGTAAGGTAAAATGGACCTCCGGGATATCAGATCTAGGAAATGTTTCATTGAACAATTGTTTGAGAAGATGAGGTTCACGAAAATTTTGGGTAGCACATCCAACAAGATCACACAAACCGCATAGAGGTGACTTATTTGGAGGCTTAGGGGGAGGAAGGATTTGTTTGGGAAACCGTATCCTTAGGTTCCTTCTTTCTGAATTTTCCTCACTAACTAGGCGGTTTCGCAACAGGAGTAGATTCATGTTGAGGTGGTTGAGGCACTAAAGAAAAGGCAGGGGTCATGGCGACCAGTTGCACTAGGGTCAAATCAGTATAAGGTTTGAGCTGACTAGGTGGGGTTTCAGTTAGGGGATCAATGTGCCAAACTGGGATCCTCAGGGTCAAATTGGGAAGGCTCAACGTATCCATAACAGGTACCAAAAAGACTCCAAATGGGGAAATGAGAATCGGTATATGACCGGAGTGGTAATAGCCTGGTGTAATGGCTTTGAACTAGTTAAGGCTAGAGGCAACCGTTCCTAGTTGAGAAGAAGTGGAAGGGATGCCAGCAAAAGAGGAAGGTCCCTGAAAGGAATGCCATGTAGGCCCCGTTGACTGACAAAAAGTGGTTTTGGAGGCATAGGCTGATGGGCTGTTGAACCAAACCACTTGTGGCCAGTCCGAGACAATTACATCATGGAAAAATTTGGAGAGCTTGGATCTTCAACAAGAGAGGGGAGACCAGTGAATGCACCAAGTAAGGTGGAATATTTATAGACTCCATGTGAAACACTGGTAAGAGGTGCACCTGCTTGTTTATGAGCCACCGAAGATACGATAGACTAAGGTGATATCTGAGACTTCGGTTCGTGATATGTCAACTGATCAATGGTAATGATATTTTCATTTTGAGGAAATCTTATGTTACGGTGAACTGCAGATACAACAATAGACATCACATAGGTGTAGGTACGACCCAACAGGATGTTTTAATACAAGGGGGCATCAATGACTTCAATGTCAATACAAACAGTCTTTCCCACAAGAGTGACAATTGCAGTACATGCCAAGGGGATGAAAAGAGTGATCATCCCAAGCACAGAAAGTGATGTTGGATGGGGCTAACTATGGTGATCTGAGTTTATTATAAACAGAGGTAGACATCACACATGTGGATGTGCCCTCATCAATGATACATCGCGAGACATGGATATTACGAATCTTGACTGCTATTTGGAAGGTGACGGATGAAGGTATGGGGGGATGTTATGACTTTCCAACATCAAAGAAGATCAAACGATAATATGAAGGATCCACAATGCCTAGAGCATTTTATAGAGCTTTACGTTGTGAAGGGCATGACTAGAGGAATTCCAACATTGACATAGCAACAAAGATTATTCTAAGTCATCTATTATGTTGTAATGATGGGAATTTTTGGAAGGAGCAGCAGTTCGGCGTAATTTCCCTTTGGGGATCTTGGACAGGACCTGTACTCATGGCTAAGGGATCTGTAAAGGGGAATTCAGTGTCGAACTGGACTTTGTTGAAACTTTGGTTTGACACTCGGTTGCAGACGAAGAAAGTGGATTTCCATAATGGCATGACTGAGTTTGAAGGTTGACATCAGCATTATTAACCACTTTAGAATTCATCATGAGAATCTGGTAATCAGAGGTACCAAAATGTGAGGTTTGGGTGGTAGCCTGACCTTGAGGGGGTTGGGTAGCCACATACCCTTGATGAGGGAAAGGATTAGTAAAAATAGTTAGTTGAATAGGTGTAGTATTTCGAGAATTCGAAACCATGGCTTGATTTCCTATAGATTTTTCTTGTGCTTCCCACAACTGACGCGTTTGGGGTCAAAGGGGATAATCATGAGTATAATGGACATGGACACCACAACAATAACAAGGCTTGTTTATACGAAGAGGCATTGCCTGCTTGGGCTGATTGACCTGTTGCTTGTTGTTAGTGTTTTGCAGGTTCCCTTGGCACCCTTGATTACCTTTTGTTGGTTGATTTTGGTTTCCTTTCCTCTTTTTCTTATAATTTGGAGAATAGATCATGCTCTGCTCCGCATACACTTGATTCAAGGGAGGAGGCAGTTGCTGCAGAGGAGGCTGAGAATATATAGAAAGATGGGGTGCTAATGTCAGAGGAGCTAGAGAATCGAGCTGTTGATAAGGATAGAAAGGAGGTTGAGTGAAATTAGGGTAAACAAGTTGAGAAACCATAGGCCTTGGGATTGGTTGATGTAATGTGGAAAATGTGCTTTGTCCTGGATACATGTTGTCGGTCGGGGGATAATTGATAAATGAGTTGGCCCCTCCCTAAGGGAAACCATAACCCATGGGAGGATGAGTATATGGATGTGAAAGAGATCCAACGATACTGGCAGCTGCATGAGATGCCCCAAGTGCATTGGCACAACTAGGTCTAGAAAGATCTGGTAAAAGGGTATAAACATAACCAGATTGGGCGTAGATCAAGTCATATTTTAAAATGATTTGGAGAGCTTCTTCCTCTTTCTGAGGAATTTAAGATGTGAAATCTTTACCAATAGAAGGAAAAAGTGTTCTAAGAAACCAATCCATATAGACATGGTCATCGAATGTGGGAGCTCAACATAAGCTCCTCCTTCTATGACATTCTTGGACATGGTGAGAAAGGTGGGTGACAGAAGTTTGACGGAATGCGGTCAACAACTTGGTATGGGTATCATATCAGAGAGGTAGCTGGAAGTAGGATAGAAACGATTTAAAAAGAGTATAAAAGGTGGAAGGTGAGGCAGAGGCCTGTTCCACATACAAATTTGCAGCGTCTCTAGTGAGCGTATGTTGGAATAACCAAATATGGATGGAATAGTCAGTGATAGAATTGGATGAGTGATTAGGGATCAGTATTTTAGTTAAAAATTCAAAGTTCTCACAAATGCTCGAGACCTGAACGATGGGATATATTTCATCTCCAGGATTCCTGCGCAACTCATTTCATCAAGTTCCGAGTTTGTATGCCTGAGTTATGGTATGTCGTTCGCTTTCAAAAACAGGTAAAAAAATGGGAAAGACAGTGTTGAAACGTCGAAAATCGGGTCTACAACAAGGGGGATACCCACCCGGTCTGGACCTTGGTTAGCAGCTCCTTTTCTGTTTGGTATAGTGGGTCCAACTGGGGATATGGGACCAGTTTCCCAATATGTGTGTGTGTGTGTGTGTTGAGAATTGATATTTTCCTTTTAAAAAGTTCCTAAGTGAAATGCTTTTATTCTAACTCTAATCTAATAACATGCAATTTTATTCTAATAAACAGAAATATCTGATTCTACACTAACCCGGGATGTAATATTTCCGTTATGCGATCTAAAATGATTTCAAATAACAATTGGTAATAAAGATCATTCAACTGTTATGAGAAAATAATTCAATGGAGATAAACCAATTCGTATAAAAAGTTAGACGAAACAGTTGTGAAAAACATATCGCATAATAAGCTACTCATATATTAAGCATAAATAAATAGCTATCACCATACAAAAGTGCCAAATGATAACTTAAGCATTCACACATCAATATATAAACAACTGAACATGAATATCACTTTAACACAAAGGCAGAAATAGTTAAGAGATAAAAGTACCATTTATAACTAGTTCTACTCATGAGCTTCAAGCAATAATGACTTATCTCTTCTTAGTCCAACATCCACTAAGAGTACAAAAGTGAAACATCAGTAGTAGATATTAAATGCAGATATCAATAAATCTTGTTCCATTCATTCATCAAAACCTCCTCGGAGGGTACAAAAGTGCATGTTCTCAGGACAAGTTTTTGACAAATTTCAGGACCCTTCTCTAAATGCATGAGAAGGGTTTAAATACTACTAACTAAATCTAAAAATAATTTATTAAAAAAATGTAGGATATAGTTTAAATGACCGTCCTCATTTCAGGAAAAAATAAAGAAAAATTAATACTAACACTGAATCTAAAATTAAAACTAACAACTAACTATTTATGTATATGTTCCTTGAAATCACAAGCGTTTAGCATTTGTTTGAGAAGAGTCGGCTGGCTGACTTCTGACTTTAACTTTCCTGTGAAAACGGAATCAGCAAGAGCTAGCGCCATCTTCTCGGCAGAATTGATGATACATTTGAGAGTCATGCACTGGTTGTGTGGTTTTACCAAATACGCCCAGTAAAAATCCCAATTCAACTTAGTTTTAATCTTTTGATTGATTCTGCCTTTTCTTGAGCCTTCTGTCTCCAGCCTGTCTGCAGTTTCTGTGCTTTCGGTAGATACCCTGCAGTGGTTTCTAAGATCAGATTTACCTTGTGCAAATTTTCATTTATGCAATCAATAACATTGTTTGCTGTTGTGGCTGCTTCTTTTGCCGCTTGCTCTACTTTCCTGATTTGTGCATCCCACTTGTTAAAGAGCATTTCTTTGTGATTGTCGTTAATTATTGGTGTGCCTGCTCTTTTCCCCTCCTTTTTTTCTTGCCAAGCCAAATATTCAGTAACTCTTTTATCAATTAAATCATAATCATGTCATAAGTTTATGATTTGATTAGTGATTTTATCACTTATTTCACAATAAGAGTTCCACTGTGATATTTTTGGCACAATACTTCCTGTTGCTGCAGTAGTTGATCATTTAAGGAAATGGATTCTGTGATGAATTCTGTAAGCTTAGGATCATCTTTGTGCATCTCTTGCATAACCTGTAACTATTTTTCTCTTTCAGCCAAACTGTTCTGGTATCCTATCTGCATTTGTTGGAATTCCTGCTGTAATCTTTCAAGTTGTTTCTATGCTTCGTTGTTGCATTGGCTTGTTGCAGCTGTTGCTGCAAAACCTGTATTTGATATTCTTTCTCTTTCACTAGTTGTTGTACCTCAAATGCTTTATCAATGGTTGCAGAGGCATATGCTCCTATGATCTGAGATAATTTGATGAGATTTTTAGTGGGATCGGTGGTAGGATCTTGCCATAGGATGTTTAATTTCTCTACATTATGAGGGAGCACATTTTCCAACTTCCTTTTCTTTCTTTGTCTTCTCACTATTGCCTTTTGTTTTGGACTATAAAATACATCAAGAGGAGGAATTTCCTCTATTTTGAGCATAATTTCAGAGGATGGGGTAATGGGAATATGTTCCATTTCTGAGACATTGCTAATTGTTCCTGTGACTATATCTTTTGTTGCGTGTGCATTACTCACAGGCGTCTTTGTGCTCTGTCCTTCAATATTTATTAAATCATTGAATGTATCCCATTCTTTATCTAGCTCATTTCTGACTGATGGTGGCTGGACAATGAGATGGAGAGGATATAAATGTGGAGAGGTCAAAACCTGTTGCTGTGGGAGCTCCTTTGACTGGGTAGTATCCCTTACTAACCCTTCACTTTTATCATGGTCACTTTCAGACCTCTTAGAGTGTTCTGACGTTTCTCTCCCAGACTTAGATTTAGATTTGTCTATGCATGAACTTCCACTGAGACTAATACTGGGAGTTGGTTCCATTATGAGTTCCAAGCGTAATTTATCCAAAGGGATAGTAGCTAACCTCCTTTCCCTGTATATCTTGAACTCTTGAAATTCTGCTGGAGGAAATCGTATTTGAGCGGAATGTAGAACCTCTTTAAGTGTCCCTTTCTGTTGGAACATGTCATCAAAAAGATCATCTTCTTTAGAAAACACCCTTATTTTTACTGCAGTAGTGAAATTTTTAGCAATATCATAAGGGTCGAACGGTCTTCCTAGAAATTTGAACAATCGTAGACATGTTATGTTGTTTACTTATTTGAATGAATCGCCTACATAAAGTAGTGAAAAGGCCCCATAGGCCACAGGAAATTGTGGCCAAATAGCCTTCTTCTTATCCTTCAAATATTTAGTCAAACCTCCTTCTCCGCAGGTTTGATAAGAAATTTCTCGTGCCATGATTTTATCACGAACATATAAAGGTAAAACATGAGGGGAAGTGAGACTTCCAAATACCCTGACATATGTAAACAATTCTTCTCCGAACCATCTCGCGACAGGGAGTATATCTACCTCTGCTTCGGGAGAAAATCTTGGAGCGTCTTTATCATATAACATTTTGTACAGGGGCAACATGATTCCATGACAAATCTTGTAAAAATGCAGAGTGAACTTGGAATCCCACAACTATTTGTGATAAATATGAATGGGTAAGGGGTCTTGAGTCGTCCATTTCCAACCCATTAAAGGAAACTTGGAAATATAAAGGATTGCATCCATCACATATGCAGATAAGTAGAAAGGGGGATAAATTATCTGAGAAATAGTTCTTTTAGACCGGTAATTTAAAATGGCAGTGGCTAAGTTGTCAAATAATATCTTAGCCCAATCCACAACAGTAGCATTAACGGCGGCATCCAATAATGGTAGCCATTTAGATGAAAATTTATTAATGTCTGGCTTCCCAAAAAGTCTACAGAGCATAGCAGCAGCAAAGAAATATGGGGAGGTGAGAGAACCAGTACTATACATACCATGTTTATCCCTTTTTAGTGGTTTGTCCCTCCTTGACCAGTCCTTGGTGCATTTTTCCAGGTCTTCATTTTCTTTAGAAAACTTCTCCATGAACTATTTGTTATAAGTCGCCTATGGCTCTGGTAAATGATACATGTCTCAAATCTTGTGGAGTGAATGAGCCAATGAGTCCTTGACTCTGAGTCTTAAATTGTCTGTTTGTGATGTCAACTCTATCCAGTACCTATTTAACCATGTCTGTGTATGGAATAATTTTGGGCCTCGCCGCTATCCGGTGCAAGAACGAGCAAGCTAGCTCTGTAATAGATGCCTCAGAAGACCCATTAGAGCCTGCAGTAACTGTAACCTCTATCACTCTGGGATTCTCTTCCTCAAGTAGACTATAAATGCCTTCCCAAGTAGTAATACCAGCATCTTTATTACAGGCGGTGTCTGTATACAAGGGCATCATTTCTCTATCTTCAGAACTCAGAGCCTTGTCTTTCTTTCCCATAATATCCTGAATACTGCTTTATACAGTTTTCTGTTCTTCGTTCCTGCATTTTACAAATGAGGTGAGAATAATTATAAGAAAAAGGTGATGGGAAAGCTTTAAATTCCGAAGACATATAAAATATACCACCTTACGTGAAATGGCTCTTCGATTAGAACAAACCATATTTCATTAATGATTGGTAACGAACTCATTGATTAACATTAAAGCGCATAATCAGGTCTCGGTTTATTAAAAAAAAAAAAAAAAATTCTTACAACGAGCCCTAAAGATATGCGATAAGGAGATTTGCAATTTGCTTCACAATATCGTAGATCGCAGTATCGCAGATCGCAATCTCATGGAATCGCAAAATCGCAATACCGCAATATCGCAAAATCGCTGGAGCGTAGCATATGACAATCATCCGTTAATATATTTTCTGCGAAATGCGATTTGCGATATGTACCATCGCATATCGGTGTTTTGAGGTTTTTCAGCGTAAGTGATATTTGAGGCGCGCGATGCGATGAATGTTTTCAGTGTGTAGTTTCGCATCAAAATCTCGCAATCTTAGAATTCTGCTTGTAAGGAGGTATCCATTACCTTTTTTGTGATGTGATATTTCTTAAGGAATGATTTTATCCTACCTTATCATAAAACTTAAGCCTTTTTAGATTTTGCAAGCGGTATGCTCCTAAGTTTATGATAGTAATTTTTATTGAAAAAGGAAATACAAGCACTAATCGATTTTTTTTAATTTTTTTACTAAGGGCCTTCACTTATTTAGTAGTAGTGATAATACTAAATAAGAAGGGGGGTTGTTGCTGGCCACAATAGATAGGTACAAGGATGATGTGGCAGCTCGGTAAGAAAAATGAAATATTCAGGAATATTCATCAGGTTTCTGACAATGAGGCAGTGACAAGTGGCATTTCGGATTCGAGATTTTGGTCAATGTGGGGGGTAAATTTCCTAATATTTCTAAGGTGGAATTGTATTTTTTTTTAATTTAATTATTTAATTATGACTTATATATATATATATATATATATATATTATATATGTTTTTTGACATATGATATATATTATATATGTTTTATTATATTATAATTAAAATTAAATTAAATTTTATTTAAATACAAACTACAATCAGCATATACCAAATGTTGCGTAATCCACATTAACTAAATATTATAGTTCGATTGCAAGGTTTGCAAGGTTTCGCATATGAATCAATAATCATATAGTTTGTGGGTTTCTTAAACTACAAATCCCATTGCAATATGCTATGGCAAAGTCCGTGTAAAAGGTTTTAAATGGTAGCGGGGTCGTGTCTTGAACCCAAGACATCGGCCCCACAATCCGACGCCATTTCCAATACATGATATGTATGAGCCTTGAAAGGCTTGCCAT
The DNA here is from genome assembly GCA_034641835.2 of Pinus albicaulis. Classification (NCBI taxonomy): domain Eukaryota; kingdom Viridiplantae; phylum Streptophyta; class Pinopsida; order Pinales; family Pinaceae; genus Pinus; species Pinus albicaulis. The sequence goes on from CM076577.1 coordinate 1,364,957,345, forward strand.
CACACGCCTATTTGAATTGTAATGCACCATTAAACAGAGGCCCGAAGGGGACCATCCCCCTCCCCATGTGCCCAAGCGCCAAGAACCGGGGGCTCCGATGACAAATCCAGCGGAGATTTATGAGCATTGTTAATTGTCACTAAGCCACAATTAATTCCTATTAATCCTAAATTAGCATTAAACGCGCTTAAATATAAAAGCATGCCTATCTTATCATAACTGCACTTATCTTAGTGTTGATCTTGATTATGTTGGTAGAAAATTAGGAGGAGCGCACAAAAACTAGAGGAAAGACTATTTTTGGAATTTTAACTGGTAGTCTTCCAAAATTGGTGGAGAAATTGGGGGAAATATAGTTTTTGCCATTAATGAGGCAATTTTCGCCCAAAAAGAGCTTTGAAATACACATTATTGGCTAATTAACATGCTAGGAACTCAATGTAGCAAGTTGTAGAGGTAGAAGAGGTCATCTACATGTGTTTTTGTGCATTTGAATATTTTTTAAGGCGAGGACCACCAGGCGTTGGAGGCATTGCCATAGCATCCACAATCCAAATTGAGCAAACAAGAAATCATTTCTAGTAGATTTTAATGTTGTAAACTCATTTCAATAGGTTCCAATGGAATTTTCAGCTTGTAACAACAATTTGTGTACACTTCAAGCTAATACAGAGCCCCACTCTGTGAAGCTGGACCAAGGAGATGTAGCCCAGGAGTGATGAACTCCTTCAACAAAATTTTGTGTATTGCTCTCTATTATGTGTGTTGTGTTTATATTTTTTGTTGTTCCGTCATTTAAAATTATGCTTTTAAGTTTATGACTAACACTTAATTTCACCAAGTAAATTGAATTGACAATCACATGCTCATGGACAAAATCTTGATGAATAAGCAAGCCAAAGCAAAGAGAAGTTTATATATGGAAATGATACTAGCACAAAATTAGCGAGTAATCATTTCATATCAATTTGGTATCAGACCACAAGGTTTTTTTTTTTTTTTTCTTGAATGGTTTTAATAGTTGCAATGTGTGATGCTTACAAGGTTGAGATTGCAGAGAGGAGAAGGGAAGCTATTGGTATCTAGTCCTAAGATTAGGAAAAGAAGCAAGAAGACTAAGAATGCAACATCCTCACCCAAAGGACCACTCAAAGAAACACTTGAATCACATCAAATTTCATCTCCATCAGTTGAGATAGAAGAAGTGCAATTTGTACAAGAGGCTGAAGTGATTGAAGAGGTACAAGCTGCAAAGGTTGAGCTTGAATCCAAAGCCATTATGTCAGGCTATGAAGAGACTTGTGAAAATTATGAAGAAGAGTATGTTAAGATAAACTTTAAAGAGATCAAATAATGGTTAAATTTATATATGAAGCATTCATTGCACAAAAATCTGGAGAAGGTTCAAAGCCTCCACATGAAGAAGGATCTTCAAATAGTAAGAAGGATGAAGAGAAGAGATCAAAAGGTAGTGGAGGAATCCACCTCCATCTCTTCCATCCTCATCTTCCTCATCTTCATCAGCATCTTCATCTTCCACATCCACCTCAAAAACTCATACCCACACTCATTGCAAGATCCCAAAAGTAAATACTCCATTACTCAATTTGGACATCAAGTTTCAATTTCCCATATACAATGGAAAGGTTATTGTTGATAAGCTAGAAAATTATATTCGTAAATTGGAAGTATACTATAGAATTCAAAATCTGCAAGTGGGTGATATCAAGATCCAATTGGCTTCATTAAGGCTAGAAGGAGAAGCGCTAGTTTGGTGGGAGGCAAAGAAACAAGAGGAAATGTGAACCCATGGTAGAATTTCCATTTTTTGGGTTGAATTCATTTCTTCCATTAAAAGACAACTTTATCGATTATCCTATATGCAAAAATAAATAATGAGTTGGAAAAACTTTAGGCATCTTAAAGGCTAAATTATTCAACTGTACACATAGGAGTTTCGAAAGAGAGCTTTGTTGTTAGGAGTAAACTTGAATTCTCAAGATACACTCTTCAAATACATAGAAGGTTTACATTCCTATTTGAAGCATACTATCCTTATGTTTAACCCAAAAAATTTAGATGAAGTTTATGTACAAGCCACACACTTGGAGACTAGGGGAAAAAAAACATAGAGGAGAAATATGAAATTGAGAATAAGGGAGAAGAGAAGTGAGGAAAATGGAAGGGAAAGAAGAATGAAAGTATCAAGAAAGAGAAGGAAAAACTAATTTTCAAAAACTGTTCAAAGACTGGCCATGAGGAAGACCATTGTTGGCAACTTCATCCAGAATTCAAACCAGATAGATTGAAAGCAAAAGAGAAAGGAAAATTTGTTTCTATAGCTGAAAAGACTTAGGGTTAGATTCAGGATATGAGACAAAAATTACTGCTATGGGTTTGAAAGGGAAACATGTTTAATGTCCTGGTTCCTCAAATAGTCACATTAACACTCCAAATGAAGACATATGAGAATAATTGTTCCATGTTAGAGTGATTTCTAATCATGAAAATATTGAAGCATTATTTGATATGGGATCACAAGAAAAATCGATTTCAAAATATTTAAGTCAAAAATATTAACCTTAAAATCATGGGACATCACAAACCATACCCTTTGGGATGGATCGTTAAGAATGCTAATTTAGAGGTTACAAGGAAATGCATTATTAGATTTTCTATTACTGCAAACTTTGTTGATGAGTTCGAGTTAGCTGTAATTCCACTTAAAATTTCCGGGATTATCTTGGGAAGTCCATAATGTATGACAAGAAATCAGTGTTTTATCTTCATGAGAACAAATATTGTTTGCTTAAAGATAGAGTGGAGTATATTGTGACAGCTCATCACTAGAAACTAAATAGTTATGCAAGGAAAATGAAGATGCTAGTCAATGCAAGGCAAAACTTGACATTGATGATGATAAAACAAAGAGATGTTTTACATCATACTTTTCAAATATTTGCTTATAATTGTAATGACTTGTTTCATATTGATAAGAGGTTGTCTTTGAAAGAAGGTGAAAAACATTTGCAGTAGTCAACATTCGACTTGAGCGGTGTTGAAAACAAGGTGTTGGTGCAAGAGGTTGAAAAGGTCAAAGAGAGGAAAAAGTAGCTTGGCAAAGAAGGTATACGTTTCACAAATGTTCCTTGAGGGTTTCCAAAAGGCACACTACAATGGCCAAGAAATTTGGTCGAGAGTCGACGCAAGTTCAAGGGAAACTAAAAATTCCCATAGAGACAGAGTGCAAGGTGAGAAATATTCCGAGTTTTATTTGATTATTGACAAAAGTATAAACAAGATATTTTTTGCAAAATTAGATTGTTATTCTGCAAATTCAAAAATATTGTAGCATGACGATGTCAAAGATAGAAATATATGGTCGTCAGAATCAAGGAAAATTTTGTTTTTTATGAAAATATCCAAATTATAAAATTATGAAAATTTCAATGAATAAAAACTGGAAGAGTGAGGGAACAATCAGCTCATCTTCATAATTAGTAATCAAGAGATATTTTGGGGTCCAAAAGGCTTCTAGTTGGGAGGAATGATCAGGGATCAGTATTTTAGCTAAAAATTCAAAGTGCTCATAAATTCTTTAGACTTGAATGATTGGATAGAGTTCGTCGCCAAGATTCTGTCGCAACTCATTTCATCAAATTCAGAGTTCGTATGACTAAGTTATGGTCAGTTGTTTTCTTTCCAAAACAAGTAAAAAATAGGTAGAACAGGTACATAGATGATGTGGCAGCCCAATCAGAAAAAGGAATCTTCAGGAATATTCTTCAAATTTCGTCCAATGAGGCTGTGACAAGTGGAATTTTCAAATTCACCAGTTTGGTCTATGTGGGGGGTAAACTTGCTAATATTTCTAAGGTGGAATTGTATTTTTTTTTAATTATTTCTAAGGCGGAATTTAATTTTTTAATTATGATTTAAATATTATACATATCTGTATATATATTATATAATATAATATATTATATTTTTTTGACATATTATATATATTATATTAAATAATATATATATTATATATGTTTTATTATATTATAATTAAATTTTATTTAAATACAAACTACAATGAGCATATACCAAATGTTGCATAATCCGCATTAACCAAATACTATAGTTTGATTGCAACGTTTGCAAGGTTTTGCATATGAATCAATAATCCTATAGTTTGCGGGTTTATTAAACTATAAAGTCTGTTGCAATATGTTATGGAAAATTCTGTGTAAAAGGTTTTAAATGGGAGTGGGGTCGGGTCTTAAACCCAAGACCTCTGCCCCACAAGCTGACGCCATTACCAATACACCATCTCTATGAGCCTTGAAAGGCTCGCCATCATGCTCCTATTTAAATTGTAATTTGCCATTAAACGGAGGCTCAGAGGGGGCCAACCCCCTCCCCATGTGCCCAAGCACCAAGAAATAGGGGCTCTAACCAAAAATCTGGCGGAGATTTATAAGCGTGGTTAATTATCACTAAGCCGCAATTAATTCCTATTAATCCTAAATGAGCGCTAAGCGCACTTAAAAATAAAAATGCTCTTATCTTGTCATAACTGCACTTATCTTAGTGTTAAGCGTGATTAGTTTGGCGGAAATTTGGGAGGAGCACACCAAAACTGGTGGAAAGGATATTTTTGGAATTTTAACTAGCACTCTTCCAAAATTGGTGGAGAAATTGGGAGAAATACAATTTTTTCCATAACTGAGGCAATTTTTGCTCAAACAGAGCTCATAAAGAGGCATTCTTGGCTAATTGACATGCTAGGAACTTAATGAAGCAGGCTGGAGAGGCAAAAAATGTCATCTATAAGTGTTTTTGTGCATTTGAAGATTTTTGAAGGTTAGGGCCACCAAGTATTGGAGGCAATGCCAGAGCATCCAAAATCCAAATTGAGCAGAAACAATCATTTCTGGTAGATTTGATGTTTTAAACTCATTGGAATAGGTTCCAATATCATTTGAAGCTTGTAACAACAATTTGAGCACACTTGAAGCTAATACAAAGGCCCACATTATGAATCTAGACCAAGGAGATGTTCCCAGGAGGGTTGAATGGCTTCAACAAAATTATGTGTTTTGAGCTCTGTTATGTGTGTTTTTTTTGTTTATATTTGCAGTGGTTCAGTCATTGAAAATTATGCTTTTAATTTTAGGACAAACACTTAATTTCACCAAGTAAATTGAATTTAGAATCACATGCTCATGGACAAACTCTTGATGAATAAGAAAACAAAATAAAAGAGAATTTTATGTCTGGAAATGATACTAGCACATCGTTAACTAGAAATCATTTGAGATCAACGAACACCACATGTGGAAGGAGAGGACGTGATTTGTAGGGTCCTCTCCAGTGTTACCTTTGAACTTGGGGATATCAGAAGGAAGCTTAGCTGGCATAACAGGCCAAACTAGGTCACGGTTTATAGGGTTGTTAATTAATTAGCTAAAATCAGGCAGGCTCAAACCTGCCATAAAAGGTAGCAAGGGAGTAGACGGGATGGTTCCGATATAGGTTCCACTACTATAAGCTCCAGAGTTAGATCTGGGGCTACCACTAGCTTGAGGACCAGTACCTACATTTGTACCTAACATGGTGGGAGAATGAGGTAGTGGAGATCATGGTTCAGAATTAGAGTGAGGGCCCGATGGACCAGAATCAGGGTCAATATAGGGAATTGGCAGAGCACTAGCTCGACATCTATGAGGTGGAGTAATTCTTCCTAATGGAAAATGAGGATGAATGCCTAAGAATCTACGGTATAAACAGCTTGGGGGTGCAATGATCGCAAGACACAAGTAACCCAATAATGAAGAGAGATGAGCAAAGGCATAGAGGGGCAGTGAAATTAATTACAATGTTTATTTATTAGCTTGGTGGTGTAAACCAAGCTCTTATAAATTTAGGTGTGCATGTGTGCAATTTTTATGTTAATTTTAATTAATTCCAGATAATTGTGTATTAAGAAAAGGAAAAAATGTTGTATCACTGTAAATAAAACTGAAATGACAGTAACATAAATAGCTAAAGATGCATAAATTCAACCCAAAAAGAAGGGCTCCCAAGAAATTGTTCTAAGAGGCGGGCGAAATTAACTCAAGACACAGAATACGAAAAAAATATCGAAGGTCTATTGGACAGGGATTCAATGACTCAGATCTATTGAAAAGAGGTGCAGACAACAATAAGAAATCACAGGGAAAGTTAGTGAAAAATGGGAGGAAATAGGATAAAAACCCAAGGGAAACAGGGACCCTAAGGGATAGGTCAAACAATACTCAAGAGGGATTTTTGGATGAGATAATAACTTATCTAAAGATCTAAATGAAAGAGAGATAAAACCGTGAAAAATGGTTGAAACAACTGCAAAATCTCAGACTACCTACTCAGTTAAACACTTCCTAAAAAGGTGGAAGCATACTAAAACACTAACAAGCTTGTTCCCACCTCATGGAGAAAAACTGAGAATATCCAAGCCTAACACAGGTGGAGACAGAGGTTAGACAACCTTGAACAGTGCTTGCAGAAAACACTGAAAATTATAGAAAAAACCCCGAAAAAAGTTGCAGCTCGCAAGTACTGACATGTAGGTTGTTGAAATCATAGCTTTTGGCCTAATAGTCATTATCTGAGCCTGACCTTGTATATTCTAGGCTAAAAAGTGCAAGCTGCACTTTCAAGAGACTTGGGCAGTAGGTTGCGGAATTTTTTTTCGTATGTGGCGCGGCTGATACTTTTTACCTGCGGAAAACACCCAGAAACATGCAGAAGTTAGATTTTTACTCTTTTAGGGTAGAAAAGGTTAAAAAAAAAACATTAAGAGGCTAAAAAATAGCTGAATAAAAACCCTAGGTACTGAAGCAAATTGTCATGCAGGAATCTGAATAAAACCCCGTGGAGTCACCAATTGTTAGAATGAATTCTAAATGCAAATATACAAAAAGATATCACTTTATCTTCACATGAAAAACAACCCTAACAACAAATATTATTGTCTAACTTATTCATATCTGCAATAGACGGTCGAAACAAATGCAAAACAAACACGGATCTGTGTAAATAAAGTAGCTAAATAGTATAATGACATAAGAGTTTCTCCAAAATTTCCAATGGACAAGAAAAGAATTATAAAGCATTTTTTCGTATTATATTAACACCTGGGATGGGAACTAAGAATGGTGTTACGAGTCCCCCTCAATGTGATGGGTTCTTGGTTGTTCTCAAACACTTCAACTTTATATTTTATCTCACAATGGTGTAGAAAACCCAAGACGTGTAGAACTCAAAGGGAGCTCAATAAGAAAAAATATCATAAAAGTAATCAAAGTATGAAAATGATAAGAGGACCAAAGTTTGACCATGATAAAAGGATCAAAGCTAAATAACGAATGGAAAACCCTCCTATTTATAAGAAAATATTGACTTATCCTTTATAATGGTGCATAGTAAAATATTATTAACCAATATCTACATCTAACTGTTTGGAATATTTTATTCTATTTTGTTGGAGGGAAAACAAATTTAAATTGGTTAAATCCCCTTATTTAGAAATAATAAACAAATAAAATACTTATTTATTATTTCAAGAATGGGATCAAGGAATAATTTAACAAATAATGATTTATTTTATTATTCCTAAATGATTTAGTCAAAGTTAACAAGGAATATTATTAAATAATTATTTAATTAATTATTCATAGCTAATAATAAGATAAATAATGATTTATCTAATTATTTCTCATTAATTGGGTTAAATATGATCAGTAATATTATTAAATAGAGGTTTAATTAATTAATCCTAGAGGAAAATCAAATAAATAAGGATTTATTCAATTATTCCTTATGGAGTTTTCTATTTGGACCAGAAACAACTTCATAAATTAGGGTTTATTAAATTATTTCTTATAGCAACCCTTAGATCCAATTTTATAGGATCGTTAGATTTTAAATGATTTTGGAGAGATTTTTTATGCGAGAACTCGAGATATGATGACAATGCAAGGTTATAAAGGATATGATTATAGAGGTATAGTGGTAGGAGATATTACAATATCTAAGATTTCCCCAATTTTTATTTTTTTTATATCTATCATAATCATTCAAAAAATTTAAAATCCTAATTCTCTTAACTCAAAAGTAATCTAACATCCTAGTTACATACCTTAGCACATAAATTTTCGAAGTTTGATATATTTCCTCTTGTTGTAGGTTCTAGAAGATTTTTTTCAATGTACGTTGATCTAGATGTTAAAATTGAAGTTCACCATAGAATTTCAAGTTGGTTGTAGAATATCACTGATCTAGTGGTTGTTTCTTTTTAATAATTTTGTTTTTTTTGTTGGAATGTAATATTATTGTTATAGCTTCCTAATGGAACTTGAAAAAAATTAGGCCTCAAAAGTGATGCTTTAGACCTAAAATTTTATTAGAAAAGGAGGGGTAACAATAAAATGGGAAAGGGATAAGGGATGTGAAAATATAAACCATCAATAATTCTTAGTTTCCAGTCAATATTTTCTATATAAACATGCCAACAATGTTGGTTTTCATATTTATACTTATTATTTTACATTTTCCTCATTTTTTTTCTTAATTTTTGGAAAATAATATTACAATTGGGTTGCAGGATGAGGAGAATAATATCCTTTCTTAAACAACTTGAAATCAAAATTACCTTAAAAATATTTGACAAATCCTTATCTTTTTAATGTCTTATGACATAACCTTAATATATCCCAATTAACAAGGAAGGTGATTTTTCTTCATCAATGGCTTTGATTTTGAATTCTCCATTATCAATGATATTATCTATCTCATAAGGACCAAGCGCGTGAGTTTGAAATTTTCCTTGAAAATATTTGAATTTAGAGTAAAAAATAAGATAATAATCTCTTGGCTTGAACCTTTTAGTTTTGATGAATTTTTCATGTCATCTTGATATTTGTTGCAGAACTTTGTTGATTCTTTGAATAACATCTTGTCCATTCTCATCTACCTCATTCAATTGTGCTAACATTTGTTTTTGATCTTTGGATAGATCAATGTATTATTTTTTTGTTACTTTAAAGGTCTCCAGTTGGAATCCAATTGGAGGAAAAACTTACTTCCCATATACAAGCTCATAAGGAGTATGTCCAGTTGTATTTCTCCATGTGGTACAATATGTCCAAAGTGCCTCTAGAAGACTTTCTGCCCAATCTCTTCTATGAAAATGTACAGTATTGGTTAGAATTACTTAAAGTAAATTATTGGTGGATTCCACTTTCCCATTGACTTGTGGATAACATTGACTAGACATCCGATGCTTGATTTTGTATTTCTCCATTATTTTCTACACCAACTTGGATGTAGATTGCATCCCTTGATATGTCACAATTTCCCTTGGGACACGAAAATGAGTAAAAATATCCTCAAAAATAAATGTAACTATAGAATTTTCCGTAGAAAAAGGAAGTAGTATAGCTTCTACCCATTTTGTAACATAAATTGTACAAACAATTATGTACCTTTTTTCTTTATATGTAGGATTGATTAGACCAATGAAATCTAGAGCCCATTTTTCAAAAAGCTCTACAAGTACCTGTAGTTTTAGAGACATATCATCTGGTGGAATATGCTTTCCCATTATTTGGTAGCTATCATATCTCTTGAAATATTCATTGGCATTTTTAAAGATAGAAGGCCAATAATATTCCAAAATAAGGACTTTATAAGCAGTTCTTCTATCAGTAAAGTGTCCTCCACATGATTCATCATGAAAAACTTTCAATATTTTTTGTACTTCATATTCTCAAACACATCTTCGAATGATTAAGTCAAATCTAATTCTGTATAATTCTCCATATATCCAATAGTAAAGTGCACTGGATTTGATAAGTTTTTTCTTCTCTTAGGCTGATAATTGTGGGTGTAATTTTTCTGTATCAAAATAGTTAGCAATATCTGCAAACTAGGAATTTCTAATATATACTAAAAAAATGTTCTTTTAAGGAAAGTTATCTTTTACAGGAAAATAATTATTATCATTGTACATCTTAAAAATGAAATCAACAACTATGTTTTGTTTTCCTGACATGTCAAGAATAGAATATTAAATTCCTGCAACAATAACAAACATCTTATGATCTTGTCATTAGTAATTATTTTATTCATTAAATATCTAACAACAGAATGGTATGTATGAATGAAAGTTTCGTAGCCAATGATCTAATGTCGAAACTTGTTAATGGCATGTACAACAACTAAAATCTCATTTTTTTATAGTATAATTTAACTGTACATGAGTCAATTTTTTGTTTGTGTAATAAATAGCATAAGGAGGTAGATATTTTTATCCCAAAACAACTCCTAAATTTGTATATGAAGCATCTGTTTAAATATGAAAAGGAAGATCCCCTTAAAATTAGTGCTTCATTGATTTTCTGCTTCAAAAACTCAAATACTTTCTGGTAGGTACACCTCCAAACAACTTCACAATATTTCGTAAGAAGTTTAAAAAGTGGAGAGGCTATTTTTGTGAGTTTTTTATAAATATTCCATAATAGCTAGTAAAACCAAGAAAACCTCTAACATCTCTTTAACAAGTAGGAATTGAAGTTTTAGAAATTACTTCTACCTTAGATTTATCCACCATAATTCCATCACTTGAAATATGGTGGCCTAAGCCAATTCCCTCATTAAAAATCATCAAACATCTCTCATGACATAATTAAATATTTTATTTTTTACACCTAATGAGAAATTTTTGAATTTTTAAAGAGCTTCTTCAAAATTATTTCCATAGATAGTAAAATAATCCATGTAAACTTCCACGAAATCATGAATTAGATAAGAAAATATACCAAAAAATGCTCCTTGAAATGTTGCAAGTATATTACATAACCCAAAATCAAGTACCTTGTAGGCATATGTAACCCATGGACATGTAAATGTTTTTCTATCTTGATCTTTTGGTGCCAACTAGATATGGCTATATCCACTAAAACCATCAAGAAATGAAAATTATTTCTTCCCTACCAAGGTATCTAGTACTTATCCATAAAAGGTAGTTGAAAATGATATTTCAAAGTAGCTTTATTCAATTCCCTATAATCAATGCACACTCTCCATTTTCCATTTTTATTTGGAAAAATAAACAAAGGTAAAACCCATTGGCTATCTTATATCAAATAAATGAAATTCGCATTTAGTAACTTTTGTAATTCCTCTTAAAAAAATTCTCTCATATTAGGGTTCATCCTTCTCTAAGGTTGTCTAAATGGTTTTCCATTTTCTTCAAATACAAATTTGATGCATACATGTTTTAGGATCGATAACCTTCATATCATTGTATTCCCATGCATATGAAGAGGAATTTTTTTTGTACCATATTTATCAACTTTATCTTTTGAAATTCTTCCAAGTTATTATTGATGTTTAATACTTTTCTCGGAAATATATCTACTAAAGATTTCCAAAAATTTTGCATAAAATGCAATGACATTTCATGAGATGATATATATTCAATACTACATTGTTCTTGAGAACTTTGATCTTTCTCACAACATGAAGAAGAATAATTATTGTTCATAAAGTTTATTAATTGATCTTCCTCTTATATTTGTGAAAGAGTAAATACTACTTGAATATCATAAAGTATTAATTATCATTGTCTATCCAAAATTCACTTTCTACTTCAGCTATTGTTTTTGTAGATTGATACAATATGAATTTCTTAGTAGATCTACCATGAGAGATATACATCTCACCAAATCTACAACTTATGAATGCGTCAACTATAGCTAGCCAAGGTCTACCAAGGATCAATAGATGACCTCCTAGAATAATCTTCAAAGTTAAAATCATAAAATAAATATGATATTGCATGAATCTAAAGAGAAAAACACGTATTCAAATATAACATCTGGTTTGATAACAGATCTATCTGTTAATTGAAGTAACGTTGATATATATTCAAGATTAGGAAGCTTCAGTTGAACCATAGTTGGTTTACTCATAATATTGATGGTTTCTCCTAAATCAATCAAGGTGGTTCGAATTCTGAGGCCATTAATGTGAATTTTTACAATATGGCTACCTAGATTTATTTGAACTATTGGTTTCCCCATCATAATATCTGCAATTTTTCCTACCAATTGGATTGTTTTGGCATATTTTCTTTTTATTCCAGGTTTTATAATGCAAAAATCCTTAATTATTTTTGCAAATATCAGTATTTCCTTTATATCTTAGAGTAACGGAATTCCGATACAAATATTTCTCACTTCATCTATCATATCATATTTTGGTAAAAGAATTTGTCTTTCTATTCCCTTGTCAATTTTGAGTCTTTCATGAAAAGGTGTAAATTGTAGAGAAACATAAGGATTTTATACTATAGGTATTATAGAAGCTAGGTTTATCTGGTTATCATCTAAATGCGTAGGAGCATATCCCTTTAGAGGAGTCTTTTCTTGATCAAGAAGTGTTTCTCTTTCAAGAACCACGCCCTTTATATTTTTGTATGACAACTGGTGGTGACTTATTTTGCAACACCCTACCATATCTAATTTGGGCGTCATTTATACCTAATGGGGCTATCATACAAGCTTGAAAATTTTGAACTTATACATTGTATATGGGTTGTTGATTTTTATTATTTGAGTATGGGAGTGGTTGAGAAGGTAGTTTATTATAATTTTTAGGAAACACAATGGATGGTAATGAAAGAGTTTGAGTTGGTGGTTGAGTATGAAATTGAGGTTCATGAGGTTCGCTTGTTTGAGGAGGGTAGTTATATTGAGGTGGATAAGGGGAATAAGGTTGTTGGAATTGAGGATATTGGGGATTTACACCATAAACATTTTTCGAACCTTGCGCCCAAGATAGATTTTTGGGTTGGGGTGGCCAAGGTTTCCAAGGCATAGGTGTAGTCCAAATATTTATTGGTTGTGTATATGATTGGTATTGAGTGTTAAAACGTTGTGTCATGCCTTCCTGTTGGGATTGTCATGATATTTTATAAATGAAGCAAAGTGATTCAGTTCTATTGTTCCATGATTTTCCTGAAAGAAAAATTTAAGCCCATGTACTGAATAAAATTCCCTTGTGTCATGATTCTTAGCAGATAGGACACATATTTCTACACTATCAAGAGGACATTCTCTCAAAGCATGTTTTTTCCTACGCCCATGATAGAAGATAGATAATACAACAATTTCAACTTTCTTCTTGTTTTGTATTTTGAGATTATCTAGTTGTTCACTAAGACTCCTAAGGATATATGTTTCAAAATTATCGACACAATATCCTAATTCTCCCCTACCCAATAATGTTCTAGTTGCAAATTTACTAACTCTTTACATGGCTGGATCTCTTAGATTATTACCATATCTAACCTTACCTATTGAAATGTGCTTACACAACTCACATATTTCACCAAATTAAATTTGGGAAACATCGCCTTTTCCCATTAAGTTAATAAGGTCAATCCACCCATCTCTTCTACCTTGTATCAAAAGAGATTTCAATGTTTCCTCATCTAAATCATGCATCCTAACCCTTTTAAAATTGTAGGAAAATATTTCCTCTAAGTCTTCAAGGATTTCATCCTCATTTTATATCATCTTAAGGACTTCATCCTTAATTTTATAGGACATACAATAATATTTTTATTTTTCTAGGAACACCATTGTCAGTCCTTCCCACGTTCTGGTAATATATGTTCCTAGACGCATAAACAGTTTAATGGCTCCATATTTTAGAGTACCTATAAATACTTTCAATTTTTGAGTATCAAGTATGTAGTAATAGGATCTACATAATACTTCAAACTCAAAAACAAAATGTTTATGGATCCTCAGTTCTTAGGCCATGAAAATTAAAAAGAATAGAAGGTGAGATATTTTTCATTGTGCATGCTATATTCTCATCAAATATAGGATATCCATAAGGATTTAGTTCTTCGTTTGCTCCTCTACGACCTCTTCCTCCACCTACTCCTATATTTCCTCCCTCATATCTTCCACCTCCAATCCTAAGTTCACCATTTACATTTTTTACTTCTCGTTCCCCTTCTCTGGGCATTGTAGGCACTTCAAACATAATATAAATTTCAACAATAAGATTGTCTAATTCTTCCCCTGGTTCTTCTATTAAAGGTTTTAAAATAAATATCTTCCTCTTCTTCACTAGGAACTTCTATCTCTTATCTTAAGAGTTGTTTTCCTGTTGAAAAGAGAAATATAACTCCTACAATACGGTATGTAGGTTCTTCAACTAAAGCTTCAGTGCAAGAAGTTGGTGATTCCCTATGTTATATTTCATATCTACTCACCTCAGAAGTTTTTATATACCTATTATGGATGGAATACGAGTCTTAGTGCATGGTGCATAATTACATGGTCGAGTGTAGGTGAGTGATGATGTTGGTATTTAACCTTTTCCTATACCTCTACTTACAAATCTACCCCTATAATATCATTCTCTATTCATGCATTCTAAATGATTTGTATGATGCTTTAATTATGCATCTATAGATTGAATACATATAAGATGACATGCAAACAAAAAATGAGGTCTTATATACACTTCCCCGACAACAATGTCAAAATACTGGGTTATTTAATTAATGGTTAAAATAATTCATTAATTGTCAACCAAGGTTCGTGTACATATGAAGTACATGTGTACAACATATGCTAGAAGTTGTATTATTTATTTTAAATTATGAAATTGAACAAAATATAAATGTGACTAGATTAACTCAAAGAATTTCTATAGACATGTTCATTCTACCACAATTATTATTTTAAAAGAAAATCAAAATTCAAGTAGAAATAAATTGAAAAATATAGCTTATAAAACTGAATCGAAATATAATCTATTGCAACAAGAATTAAAAGTTCCTCTATTAGAACTAAATTGAAGTTTAATTTATGGCAGCAAAAAATAAAATTTATTCTACTTAAAATTAATTGAAAAAATATTGTAATAGTGGAATTGAAATTCGAATTCTTCTTGCAAGAGACTAAAGTATTCTAAATTCTTTTGCAAATTAAATAATATTGCACTCAACAAAGAATAAATCTGAGTCAAATTACTTCAGCAAAATAAGGAGCTAAGATGTAAGAAGGATTACTGATCGGTGCAGTTATCATTTAAAATTACTTTGTCCATTACTCATGAAACTAACTGAATGAAACAGATTGTGAGAAGTAAATATTTTTATATTTTTAGGAGTGTTCATCGTGTTAAAATATTGAAAATTAAAGTATAAATTGATGGATAAATACTAATCACAAACATTAACGAATTGTAGTGAAGAAGGACTCTCCATCTAATGCATTGAAATTAACATGACCAAAAACTAGTCTTCTCTTACAGCTCTTTAGGGGGCTTCTTGTTGAGTGCAAGCCCACAATTGAATATCAAATCACTTAGCCATGCATTGGTCACCAAAGAACAGAGTATCTGTACTCTGTATTAAATGTTGAAGTCTTGAAATAACAAGTGATTACAAATTACTTCTCCTCATGACCTTTTATAATCCTATATTAATTTTTTTTTTAATATTCATAAGTCAAGAGGTAAGTTTCCACTTTTATAACTCAGAAATTAAATCAAAATTGGAGTCCTTCTTCTCATGATTTGCTACTGAAAGAGATAATCATGAGAATATTTTGATTTGACATATCAAGTCCAACTTATTTTCGTCCAATTCCATGCTCGCTTGATAACACCACGAATCTGCCTTCAAATTTTAAGCAATGTTGCAGTGTTATAACCAATGTTGACTTCTAGTTTGACCATCACATCTCTTGAACTAAGGTGACCATTCAAATTGGAAATGTAGAAACTATCATGAAAACGATGAAAAGGAAAGCAAAACGGGTTGTCAAAGAGCGGAAAATTTTGGACTTCAACACTATGACATGTCAAAGTGCAGATTTTCCTCATATATGGTCAACCATCCCACAAATTTAGAAAAAAATAAAATATTATGGCACGACAGCAACCAAACAATTATGGAAATAATTTGGTGAAATTTGGAGCTCTCGGAAAGAAGACAAGGCAATGGACAAGAGAGTTCTGTTTAGCATTGATCGAGGGAGGCAAGCGATGCCTAGGCCTCAGGCGGGTTTCTACCTTTCACTCTTCTTTATTATTTTTTAGATGACGCGCTTATTTTATTTTATATATATATATATATATATATATATATAATTTTTTTTTTTTAATTATTTTTTATTATCAATATTATTATATAAAATTTTATGATTATTATAAAACAAATAATAATTATATTAGTAGATATAAATAAATAAATATAATTATTATTTAAAAATATTAAAATTAATTAAAATAAAAAATAACTATCAATTTCTTACCAATATTTTAAATATTATTTGAAAGTAGTAAAAACCTAAATATTACCCATGATTTTTTTTCATGCATTGCTTCAAATTGCAGGTTAACTTTTAAAAAAAAAATCCCTCTAATCAAATAATTATTTCATATGATTCCTCTAGACCATCGAGATTAATAGTCAATTAGAGTGTAATAGGAAAGCCAACTCTGCTATTTGAATTCATGAAACCGTATTTAGAAAATTTCCATGCCAAATACCAGTGCAACACGTCTAAATAGTCGTGTTTGATTCTCGGAAGAAGCAAGTATCAAACACTTTAAACCGTTGGCAGTATGTTTTCTTTCAACATACTCACTCGTACGCAAATTCGAATACGCCATTATTTGATGGTATTGTTCGTAATTCAAGAACGGTAAAAAAGTTGTTGTGTAGTTACGGATTCTCAGAAATTTCCCTCATACCTCATATAATTAAAATACTTTTTATAAACGGAAAATTTATTTTTCAAACGGACAACTAATATTGGTTTTTATGGAGATAATAATATTTTTTATTAGTATTTAAAGCTAAATTTCACACGCTTGTTAGTATTCTTAAAAAAAAAAAGCTTTGACATGCCTCTAAATTTTGGGGCATTAACATATTTTTAAAAAATTTATTTTTTAATAAAGAAAAATATTTTGATTAGTCAAATTTTATGTAATAAAACTGAAAATAATATAAAATACATTCTCATATATATATATATATATATATATATATATATATAACCACATCATTACAAATTTAAAATAGTTGATTCATCAAAATGTATGCACAACCCAAAGAGCTTGAATCGATAAACATTCGATTACAACTACCATTTTAAGTTATGTAAACTAAGCTTATTACCCTACCCTAGCTACCTCTACATTATGTAATTATGCTCTACTCTTTTCCTTGGGAAGGAAGGAAGAATGGCTCTATGAGATTTATCTATATATATAAATTAAAAATCATCAAAATAAATGGGAGTTAAATTTAATAGATATTTGATTTCTTTAACTTCCCGTCTTTCTCTTTCTTGGCAATGTTTTCACTATCACTTATGCTTTACCCCAGTTGGTCCAGCATTACATAATGAACACATGAACGACTAGTAAGAAATGGAGAGAGGCTAGTTTGTCTATAATTTTAAATACGAAACCTATGTATCTACATTGCTATAACCAGTGGGTTCGATCCTAGCTGGTTGTATTTCAACGTACATTTACCCTACCATATACCCTACCCTAGCTACCTCTACATTATGTAATTATGCTCTACTCTTTTCCTTGGGAAGGAAGGAAGAATGGCTCTATGAGATTTATCTATATATATAAATTAAAAATCATCAAAATAAATGGGAGTTAAATTTAATAGATATTTGATTATTTTAACTTCCCATCTTTCTCTAAATGGCAATGTTTCACTATCACTTATGCTTTACCCCAGTTGGTCCAGCATTACATAATGAACACATGAACGACTAGTAAGAAATGGAGAGAGGCTAGTTTGTCTATAATTTTAAATGCGAAACCTATGTCTACATTGCTATAACCAGTGGGTTCGATCCTAGCTGGTTGTATTTCAACGTACATTTACAAACCACTCCCCTCGTGAATAAGGGAAATGGGGATTTTTCAAAGAGGTCAAAGTGCATTCATTTAGCGGTGGTGTTGATTTCACAGAGTTTCACACAGTTAAAATGAAGATTATGGAAAACATCCCGGGGTAGAAATTCTGTTAAACACTTATTTTAATTATTATTTATTTATCACGATGTTGTGTTTCTTCATGTGTGCTATGGAATGCCCACGTGAGTGCCGGTTATTAATTAGACTGCAATACCAAGTGCAATTACGAAGATAAATCAACAATACATAAAAAGGGATATGATTATGATATTAGCATTAGATGTTCACATATCTCATTAAAACTCTGGATCGGACTGTGAGTAAGTTTTCTCGGTAAAGTGAATAACTCTTGTAACTATAGTGTTGTAGTAAGTGTTTATGCGTAGCTATTTTTTTAAGAGAATGATGAACGTGGTAAAACTGAGTTGAGAGCTTGTATTCTTTATAGCCCACATATTAATTTTTATGGGTGTTTTTGTGTTTTAAAACAATCACTTACACTTATTTTTAGCGTGGTTAAAATGTAAGTGGGATCTAACGTGATTTTAACTATTATATTAAAGATTCTACTATTTAAAATCAAAGCCTTTCCATTTTTGCTTCTTGTGTTAAAGCTACCCTCAACAATTTCAATACTTCGTGTGAGATTTGTGGTCAATTCAAAACAATGTGGTAGTTTAAGTTGAATAACATATTATATTATTAAGATTAGAATAAACTATTACTCCCATTTTGTTTATATAAATATAAGGTTAAGAGTCAAAATATGGCTTTTGTATTTTGGAAAGAACTCTACTTATCTAAATTACGAGAACATTTAGCTATGTGTAAATAAGTATAGGGTGAGTTCGTGGATAGATGTTTTGTTTTAAATTGTATTTCCATGGTCTACTTTCATGGTTTAGTTGCATATGGATATCATAATGCTATTCTTGAAATATAATTGAGATAAGATTTAGGAGTGGTCACTTTGTTGTCTTAAATTCATTTTTTTGAATTTGCTAGATGATATGGTGTTGTTGCATATGATTTCTCCTTTTCGATATAAACCATGTATACAGTATTCTTTTTACATAAATCTTTAATTCCACCTCTTTAGTTGTAGGAATTTGTTTTCTGCACTTCATTATTCTATATTAAAAAATTTAAAATCTAATAGATTGAAATCAATTTAGTAGCAAGTGCCAATAAAACATGGAAACCTCAAATTGAGGATATATTGAATCCTTTACAATGCCCAGAATTAATATCATGCATCAATATAATGCTTTAGAAAAAACTTGTGTCTCACAATTGCTAGTGTTACTATGCACAAATTCTAATTTTAATCTATAGAATATGCTATAAAACTAGTGGAAAAAATATTCCATGGAAGCTGGAAGTATGATTTTAATTTCCATAAAAAAATATCAAGTATCTTTAAATTAAAAAAAAAAGGAAAACAAAAAAAAACAAAATGTTCAACTAACAAAATAGTTTAAGTCGTCCCTCTTAATCAACCACATACGAGTGGAAAGTGGCAATATTGTTGATGATGAGAATATGATAGCCATACAGATATTGATAACAAGAATAATATGACACACTTCTCCCAATACCTTCTCATTAGCTCTTTCCACAGTTCTCATGTTATATGCCTGGAATTCACATTTGTTGTAGTAAAAATGGGTCTTATCTAATACATAGTCATTTTGTTTGTTTTAATAATCGTTATAATAGATATGAAATTAATGTCCAATTAATTCTATGTATGTTATTATTTTTCTTCCATATAAGAATGACAAAGAGAGAGAACTAAAGATGATTGTACAAACCCTCTTTATTCATAACATGGGTGGAGAACTTGCAAATCGATTCCAAAAACCAAAACTCCAAAGGTTAGAGTTGGTGTTGGGACATTATTTTTTATTTCTTGTATATTCCTACACTACGGGTGTATGGGTGACGCCTCTAGAGATTTGAACATGGGTGGGACTCTTGAAAATCGATTCCAAGCACCAAAGCTCGAGAGCCGGAGTTGGTGATGAGACTTGCTTTTGTATTTCTTGTATCTTCCCACAATACGGGCATATGGGTAACACCTCAAGAGATTTGAACACAGGTGCGACTCTTGCAAGTCACTTCTAAACACAAAAACTCCACAGGCTGGAGTCACTAATGGGGCTTGATTTTCTATTGCTTGTACCTTCCTACACTACAGACATATGGGTGACACCTCAAGATATTTGAACAAGAGTGGGAATCTTAGAAATCGATTCCAAACACAAAAAATCTAGAGGTCGGGATGGGACTTTCTTTTTTATTACTTGTATCTTCCTACACTAAAGGCGTATGGGTATCTTCATAGATAATTTAATTTTCCAAAGACATAATAAAAGGATATTTTTTAGGTTTTCGTTCACACATGTCATCAGAGATATGTTAAACAAGGAGAGGCATAAAAAAGTAAATGGAAAACTGAATATCTGAATGTCAGCAGAAAAACAAGAATAGAATGATGCCCCATTTTAACCTAGATGGCTACCTATGCTAAGGTCTTATTTTTATTTTCATGTTGCTTCATTTATGAACCCTATATAATATTGATGTATTTTAGTTGGACATATGAACTTACTTATATAAAACACTTTATGAATTCTATTTTTTAATTAAATTATCTGATGTATGACTTCTATGTTATATGATTTACCTAATTTGCAACTCATTTAGGTATTATTTGTCTATTGAGTGACTTATCAAAATTATCATTTATTTGATGTAAGATTTACCTCCTACATGTTGTGATATTAGATGAAAAAAAAGGTATGTGGATACTAGGCTTAACAATATGATGATTATGATCACTTATGTGTGTGTGTGTTATGTATATGCATCAATGAGAACTAACCTGTAGATTGAAAATTACAATGTGATAGCCAAGATCCTTGCTATTGATTGGGGGAGTTGATACATCCAATGAGGAATGGTATGATGTATATTGTTATATTACATTTTGTGTCTACTTTACAAGAAAAATTATAACAATGGGTAAATTGAAAATGGAACGTTACATTACTTCGAGACTAAATTATGCGATGACAAGTATCGAACTAGTGCCATAGTGTGGTCCATATTAGGGTGTTTAACCTAGTCTTAGAGGAGGGGTGGAGGCATTTCCCTCCAGGTAACCGCTAATCCCGGAATTGTGGGAGGGCATTAATAGACACACTCATGTGTGATGATCATTATTAGTTCTCTGCTGGGAAAGTTAGGTCCATATAGTCAACACTTCCACCATCTTGGTTCTATTAGTGGTGTGGTTAGATTACTATAGTCAATGTCATGGTATATTGTATCAAAGGATGGATATGAAGCGAGTAGAAGTAAGTTAGGGATAATAGGAGGCTATATGTTAGTTTGAGAGTCTACATGAGAAATAGTATCCTTGCATGACTTACTTAATTTGACTATTATATCTTTATCTATTTTGTTATGCCTTATTTACATACTACTTTTTAGCTCCTTGTACCATTTTCACTCTAACTTCAGGATGAAGTTTTCAAAAGGAGGGGTGTATGTAATGACCTGCTTGATCCTATTATCGTACATTATATTATTAACCTGCCAACTCAGTGATTGAATTTTTGTACTTCACTCCAATAATTATTATTAGTATACATATGAGATATGTGTATGCTAACTACAGACCCACACCTTGCATGGATACACTAGTATTCTGGAAAATAAATAAATAAATAAATAAATAAATAAAATAAATAAATAAAAATAAATAAATAAAAATAAATAAAAATAAAAATAAAAATAAAAAATTAGATGATAAAATAAATGGTTAAGATTGATTTATGGCCAATTTTGATTAGTGTTTAATTAACTTGAAAATATTGACTTGTAATTATTAAGTATATTAGTACATACCTATTATTAGATACTTGTGAATATCTTATTAATATGACTTAGTATTAATATTTTATTATATATTATTATTTAATTATTATTCATTTCCCAAAGTTTTCCATGTTGTCTTCTCACATTTATTTTTGGATAAGATAAGGGAAGAAAGTCAATGTCATTAATTAAAATGATGGGGGTTATTCACAGAATTAATGGTAGGTGGTTGAGGTGGTTGAGGTGGATGAGTGGGCGAGACATAAAGGAAAAGAGGATGAAAGGAGAAGGGATATTCTTAGTCTTAATTTTCATTATTCGAGGAAATAATTTTAGGCCTAGAGAACCTATGGAGTTTCCGTGAGCTAGGAAATAAAGAATGGAGGAGATTCAGTTTGGTGGAAGCTTAATTTTGATTTTGGAAACACTATGGTAGTTGGTGTTGGGCTTGGGCTCAAAGGGCTAGGGAACGTGTAGAGGTTTCCTCAGATATGAATACATTCCTAGTTGGATGAATAGAAAATTCAATTGGGCACCCTTAGCAAGAGCATCACGATCGACCCTTGAGATCATGTATTCTTTTGTAATCTTATGTTTGTGGTTTTATTTAAGTGAATTTATATAATCGAATTCATTACATGTTTAATAATGTTTAACATGTTGTACATCACATTTTATTTATATGTTAGTGTCAAGTAATTCTTACATTATACATTGGCTATTTTCATCGTTGTGAAATGAGTTTTGATTAATTAAATATTTGTTAAAAGATCTAAGTTGGCTCTTCACATGAGACAATAAGGACCCTGTTAATTCTTCCAGATAAAGTTTCTTTAAACCTTTAGACTCAAGAATAGCATTCACTCTGATTTCAAATTTCTTTCGAAATCTTCTAATAAATTTTTGAACAACCATTTGATATTCTAATTTTTCACCACTAATTTGAAGCTAATTGACAACACCTATACCTCCAATCATAAAGAGATCATTCAATTTTTATTCATACCACACGAGGGTTTCAAACTAAGTTCTAAGAGTTTATAATTTCACAAATTTCATCTTTTCATTACCTTCATAAGCCATTTTTGAGAATATCCCAAGCTTCTTTAGTATTTTTTGCACCAATTATTTTAGAAAATATGGAATTATTTAAAGAATTCAAAATGAAAAATTTAGTTTTCCCTTCTTTATGTTTGTGTTCCTCAAATTGTTTTCTTTGAGTAGACATATAGCATTTTCATCAGTTCTATTAACCACGATTCAACATAATCTCAAAAACCTAGGCATTGCAAACAAACTTGGATTTTTAAACCCCAAATTTTATAATTGGCTCTATTGAAAATTGGTCTAGGAATTGAGAACCGGTTTGAGGATGTCATTCTTCAAATAAAAAATTCAATAAAATATATATATATATATATATATATATATAATTTGATAAATGAAGCACTCTTATTACGACTCTCCCACACAGGGTTATACGACAACTCTGGTGGTCGATAGATAGACACAACCTAGGTTCTTAGTTTGTGACACATCTTTGCACTGTTAATTTTTTATTTGCTACAACCAATCGCTTGCAAGACCTGTGACTTCAAAAAAACCAAACAAATCCCCCTCATCGTAGGAGCTCAATCAACAACACTTCGCTAGGTCAAAGTGATAGAAAAGTTGTGATAGGGTTCAACAAAGAAATTTTGACACGAACCAACCCCTTCATGAGAGATAAAACTTCAATATGAAAACTATGTCATTAATCAAAGAGATTACACACATTTATACATGAATTAGTTTCAAGATAGGAAAAAAATATTGGATGCACAATAATGTGGTTGAGAGAATATCTCAACCACACACTAAACTAGGAATATATATAGTTCTAGCTACCTCCTATGATGTACGAACAGACTCCTTATATAGAGAGTTACAACCACACAAAATTAGGAATTACATATTCCAACACCCTCCCTTAATGATTACTTGTCGTGATATCAATTCATAAAATCTAGTTGTGGTCAATCATAAACAATGTGTCTGCGACTCAGATCCACCACGAACGGGAAAATCCCATGTCCAGAACCAACAAGAGATGTGTCTGCGACTCAGATCCACCACCAATGGGCAAATCCCATGTCCAGAACCAACAAGAGATGCTTCTGCGACTCAGATCCACCACAAACGAGAGAAAACCATGTGCAAAATCGACAATAATTTTTGCGACTTAGATCCACCACAAACGAGTGAATCCCATGTGCAGAATTACCAAAAGAGAGATCAGTGCCTTTCTTGTTGGGTATGTGTTATATTCTTTCCACGACTAGCTCCACGCACTGTACGTTGCGCCGGGCGCAGCAGGGGGGTCACAGGGGGGGCGGCAGCCCCCCGTGTCGGGGTGCGGGGTAGCGCCTCGGCGAATTTTTTTTTTTGGTATGCGGTCCCACTCATATGCGGACCCAACCATGTTTTGTGCATAATTTTACACATGGTTTTGGGGTACGATGGTTTTCGGCCCCTGGTATTTTGTAGATCCGGTCAAGGGAACTACGGTTATGTTCTAATCCAAGGTTAATGGATTGGGGTTTATGTATGCTTCGGCATGTATATATATATGTGTTGTAACACTAAAAGGATCATAATGAAAAATCAAGCTGGTCGTCCCAATTTGGGATCCAAGGGAAAATCTTTGTTTTTATCGGTTTTATGTTTTATGCTGTCGCTATTGTTTATTTTATGTTATAAGATTCGTGTGTAGATAATTTCTGTTCAGGGTTAAAACCTACATTTGGTATCAGAGTTGTTTCGGCTTCAAGGGGACGCCTTTGCTGTTGAGCGTTTTCTGTTCCGGCCTGAGGTAGACCCTGTTCAGTGGGAGATCTATGGGATCGATTCTTGCAGTGAAAGAAGATGGTGAGCGGCGGAAAGATAGAGATCGAGAAATTTAATGGTGAGAGTTTTGAGTTGTGGAAGCTCAAGATGGAGGATCTGCTGGTGGATAAAGATCAGTGGATTGCGGTAGATCCAGGTACTAAACCAATGGCAATGTCAGATGAAGACTGGAAGAAACTGGATCGGAAGGCTAAAAGCACAATACGGTTGTGTGTATCAGATTTAGTATTGTTGAATGTATCTGGGGAAGCTACGACGAAGAATTTGTGGGAAAAACTTGGGACTTTGTACCAATCTAAGTCTCTGGTGAATAAGTTGTTCCTGCGGAAAAAGTTGTATAACCCGAGGATGAAGGATGGAGACTTGGTGACAGAGCATCTGAACGCCTTCAATACTGTGGTAAGTCAGCTGTCATCTATTGATATTAAAATCTCAGATGAAGATAAGTGCATCAGTTTGTTGTGTTCTCTACCAGACTCGTGGGATAGTCTGGTTATTGCAATAGGTAGCAATACAACTACCTTGAATTTTGATGACATTGTCTCAGCCTTGCTGTCGGAGGAAATGAGACGGAGAAATTTGGAGGGTCAGAATGGAGATGCCTTATCTGTACGAGGAAGGTCCCAGAACAGAAACAAGAATAAGGTTTCGAGTGGGAGATCTAAATCTAGAGGGAGATCTAAATCTCCTGGAAAGTTTGTAAAGGTGTGCTGGAAATGCGGAAAGGAAGGACACTACAAAAAGGAATGTAGATCTAAAGCTCCTGAGAAAGGAAAGGGATCTGATGAAGCTCCTTCTACAGAGGCAAAAACCACCTCGGATGAAGGTGGAGATGTGTATTTGGCTTCTTCTTCAAATACACATGTAGATCATGAGTCATGGTTGATTGACTCAGGTGCATCCTTTCACTTCACTCCCCATAGGGAGTGGTTCTGCGAGTATGAGAAATATGATGGTGGTGATGTCTTCCTAGGGGATGATAGGAAGGCCAGAATAATCGGACGTGGAAAATTCAAGCTGAAGCTGCAAGGTGGAAGGATTAGAACACTTCCTGGTGTTCTACATATACCTGCATTGGCTAGAAATATGATTTCTGTAAGCAAGATGGATGATGCAGGTGTAAAAACAATGTTCGAGAAAGATGCCTGCAAGATGGTTTGGGGAGCACTGGTATTAATGCGAGGAGTTCGGACTGGAACTCTGTACAAGCTACAAGGTAGCACTGTTATTGATGGGTGTAACAGTTCTATGGTTCCTGAAAGTGGAGCGGAAAGCCTAGCTGTCTCTGGAGAAAAGACCATGCTATGGCATCAAAGGCTTGGACATATTGGAGAGAAGGGCCTTCGGATACTACATAGAGATGGTATGGTAGAAGGTATGTCTAATTGCTCTCTGGATTTCGATTTCTGTGAACATTGTGTATATGGGAAGCAGAATCGGGTGAGTTTTCCTTCTGGTGCTAAGAGGGCGAACAAGATATTAGAACTCGTGCACAGTGATGTGTTTGGACCTGTGTCAGTTCCATCACTGGGAAAGTCTGTGTACTATGTTTCATTCATAGATGACTTCTCAAGGAATACATGGATATATTTCTTGAGGAAGAAATCTGAAGTCTTTCACAAATTTAAAGAATTTAAGGCTCTGGTGGAAAACCAGACAGAGAAGAAGATAAAGGCATTGAGGACAGATAATGGTGGGGAGTTCTGCAAGAAGGAATTTGAAGAGTTCTGTAAGAAGTGTGGTATAGCACGGCAGAAAACTACTCCATACACACCTCAGCAAAATGGAGTTGCAGAAAGAATGAATAGAACACTGATGGAAAAGGCAAGAAGCATGCTCAGTGGTACCGGGTTAGGACAAGAATTCTGGGCAGAGGCAGTGGAGACTGCATGTTACTTAGTTAACAGATCACCTTCATCAGCGTTGGAGGATAAGACTCCACATGAGGTATGGACCGGTAAGAAACCCTCTCTTTCACATCTAAGGGTATTTGGATGTGATGCATATGTACATGTTCCAAAGGAGAAAAGGACCAAGTTGGATAATAAATCTGAAAGGTGCATCTTTATTGGGTATAAGGATGGTTTAAAGGGTTACAAGCTTTGGAACCCGTAAACAAGGAAGGTTGTGTACAGTGGAGATGTGGTGTTTAGAGAGGTGAAAGATGTTGTTAAACATGAAGTTCTACCAAAGGAACCTGAAAATATAGAGTTTGAGCTAAAGGAGGATGAATCGGACTCTACAACATGAGAAGAATCAGAAGAGGAAGAGCCACAAACTCCAGCTGTGAGAAGATCAGTTCGGGAAAGAAGACAACCAGAAAGGTATAGTCCATCTGCTTTCTGTTCAAATTTTGCTTTAACTATAACTGATGATGATCCCAAAACCCGGGGGCTGGTGAGGCAGATTCGTAGGATGGAAAACTCGGAAGGAGGTCATGGTTGATAAAATGGCATCCTTGGACAAAACGATGCATGGGATCTGGTGGAGTTGCCGGCTGGAAGGAAGCCCATTGGGAGAAAATGGGTGTTTAAAAAGAAGATGAATGTAGAAGGCAAGGTGGAGAAATACAAAGCTCGGTTGGTAGCAAAAGGTTATTCCCAAGTGCCAAGAATTGATTTTGGTGATATTTTCTCTCATGTTGCCAAAGTTACTTCTATTAGATTAATTTTATCTGTTGCTGCTACATTTGATTTTGAGATAGAACAGATGGATGTGAAGACAACATTTCTTCACGAGGATCTAGAAGAGGAGATCTACATGAAGCAACCTAAAGGCTTTATGGTGAAGGGTAAGAAAGACCTGGTATGCAGGTTGAAGAAGTCGTTGTATGGGTTAAAACAGTCACCAAGGATGTGGTATCAGAAATTTGATACCTATATACGGGGACTTGGCTTCACTAGAAGCAAGGACGATCATTGTGTTTATTTTAAATTAATTGGTGACCGTGTTATTTATTTGGTCTTGTATGTGGATGATATGTTGTTGATTGGAAATGACAAAGAAATTATCCAAGAGTTGAAGACTCAACTGTTCTCCAAATTCGACATGAAGGATATTGGTGCTGCAAACTATATTTTGGGCATGGAAATTAAGAGAGATCGGGCAAAGAGGAAGCTCTGGTTAAATCAGAGGAAGTATGTCGAGACTATATTGCAGAGGTTCAATATGCAGGATAGTAAACCGGTGAGTGTTCCTATTCCTGTAAGTGCAAAGTTGTCTGTTGAACAGTGTCCCAAGACACAAGAAGAAGAGGAGGATATGTCCCGTGTTCCATATGCAAGTCCAGTGGGTAGCCTGATGTATGCAATGGTCTGTACTAGACCAGCCATTGCACATGCAGTGGGAGTATTGAGAAGGTTTATGTCAAACCTAGGGAAGGAGCATTGGACAGCAGTGAAGCGGGTTTTCAGATATTTACGTGGCACTAGTGATTATGGCTTATGCTACCAAGGAAGACCAGGATTAGAAATAATGTTGGAAATTCGTGCTTTTGTTGATGTAGACTGGGCTGGAGATCTGGAAAAAAGAAGATCTACAAGTGGGTATGTGTCTAGCCTATTTGGAGGTGCAGTCAGTTGGATGAGTAAAAGACAGTCTGTAGTGGCACTTTCAACTACAGAGGCAGAATACATAGCAGCCACTCATGCAAGCAAGGAATCAGTTTGGTTACAGATATTGTGTTCAAGTATGGGGTTGGTACAAAAAGCTATAAGGATAGACTGTGATAGCCAAAGTGCAATTTTCTTTGCTAAGAACCCTGCTTATCATTCAAAGACAAAGCACATTGATGTTCAATATCACTTTGTTAGAGATATGGTTGAGGCTAAAAGGGTGTTACTGGTAAAGGTGGACACTTTGAAGAATGTTGCAGATGCATTGACGAAGTCTGTGAGCACTCAGAAGTTCTCTTGGTGTAGAGAAACAATGGGTGTTGAATAATTGGCCAAATGACTAAGCTCTCTTGTGGCCCCCCATGGAAAGAAAACAACAAGTGGGAGAATGTTGGGTATGTGTTATATTCTTTCCACGACTAGCCCCATGCATTGTACGTTGTGCCGGGCGCAGTAGGGGGGTCACAGGGAGGGCCGCAGCCCCCCTGTCCGGGTCCGGGGCAGCACCCCGGCGAAATTTTTTTTTTGGTATGCGGTCCCACTCATATGCGGACCCACCCATGTTTTGTGCATAAGTTTGCACATGGTTTTGGGGTACAATGGTTTTCGGCCCTTGGTATTTTGTAGATCCGGTCAAGGGAACTACGGTTATGTTCTAATCCAAGGTTAATGGATTGGGGTTTATGTATGCTTCGGCATGTATATATATGTGTTGTAACACTAAAAGGATCATAATGAAAAATCAAGCTAGTCGTCCCAATTTGGGATCCAGGGGAAAATCTCTGTGTTTATCTGTTTTCGGTTTTATGCTCTCGCTATTGTTTATTTTCTGTTATAAGATTCGTGTGTAGATAATTTTTGTTCAAGGTTAAAACCTACATTTCTAAGCCAAATATCCATGCCCAAATAACAGTCGCGCTAATTGCACCTTTCGACGCGACTATCAGATAGAAAAAATGCGTCGACCCTATTGTGCTTAGAAACAACAATATTTGAGACCTGTGAGTGAGGTTTTTACTATAGTCCACCTACTCCTATGAGAAATTAAGCTCTTGTGAGCATTCAATCTCCTGTGTGCACCCGGGGCACTGTAGCCACGAAGGCTCCTGTAGCCGTGAAGGCTCTGTATGTGGTTTATGGTTCACCAAAAACAATCACTTTAAAGTGACAAAAGATGATTTCCATCAGACCATAAACATGTACTTACAAGGTGGTTTTGAGATTACCACAAACTTTACACATGCCTTTACAAGGCTAACATTCTATACTCCAACTCTTGGAGTCTCCAAGTACATACAATGACCACTACAAAACCATCATAGACTTGCTTATAATTAAAAACATGCTAGGGAGTCTATCCCACAAACCCACACTAACTCAAACAAACATTTACTTTGTTGTCCATCATAATAGTTGTTGTTGCTCCTTTACCTCATCTTTTCATCTTGGGCATCCTTTTCTTTGTCAAATAAATTCTTGGAACTCCATGCTTAACCTGTCATTTGTTAGAGCCTTGAATTCTAACAAAATAACTTTATCTACATTGAGTTACCTAGGCTTAATAAGGCTCAATAACTTTAAACATAATTCCATGAAACTAAATAAAAAATAAACTCTTTAGATTAATTTCTCTATCTCTGCCCAAAGATGATTATTTCCCAAACATAACAATAACCATTTTTCTCCAACGATACCTCTGAGGGGTCCACTGATAAAGAAACGGATTGACGACATTTCAACTGGTCTCAATGCACTACATTCCAGCACAGATAAACCAGACATAGGCACTCACAGCCACACGAAGAGAAACAATAAAAAATTGTCTCTCTCAAAAAAAGAATCCAGAACTCCATGGTCCGATCCTCCATCCTCCACAAATTCATTGTCAACATGCATAAAATTCAACTATTTTACACACAAAAGTTCTCGTTTCAGTATCCAATTCCCCTGGCATCGCAGCGTAATCACTTCCCCTGTTCATAGTATCAAGGCAGGGTAACTACTTTCAAGGATGCCTCCTCATGCTTGCTAACAGGCTACAACAACGAAGATCCATTATCAAGCTAATCTCCTCGCAATTGAACGTTCAGGTCTGCAATTTCTTAAAAGCTTTCAAACAACCAAATTTTTATTTGCTTGCTACACAAGGAAAGAAACTTCAGGCAATTTGTTTCCTTCTATTTTTCCATCAAAATCTACTCCCCTGATCACTCTCGGCATACACAAGAAGTTGATCATCCTCCAATCTTTGATGTAGCTCCAACCACTATCCTTAGATGCCATTTTCATTGTCATGTCTTCATCATATCTAGTAGTAAATCATTCCTGCAAATAAATTTGTCTATTGTTGGAATGGCCAATTCCAACAAAGACTCGAACTCATGAAAATAGTTGGCCAAACTAAATGTCACAATAAATAACTCAATTCTTTCAACTAGATTTACATTAATGACAAGACAATTTATAAAATTGAAGCAATGGCAAATAATAATGCAACTGTAAAATTATTTCTGCCTTTAGACATGCTTCCGAGAGAGAGTAGTGTAACATCTGGTTCCACGTTATCTTCATTTAACTTATGATCAACACACCCAAGCAGTTTCACCATCCACCTTTGAAGACTGTCATCTTCCTTATCTCACTCCATTTGATCCCTCAAAGGGATTTCATACACACTCACAACTGCTGCAACTTTCATCGATCCAATAGAATCACACAACGATCATGACGCAATCAATGTCTCCACAACAAACAAATTCATTCATGGCTCCAAAGAACTTCAGTTTTCGCTAATCAAGGTCTGTTGGCCGGATCACCACAAAATTAGCCTTCACAGTGCTCGGCCTTCACTACCAGCAAATCACAAGCTGCCTTCAAGGACTTGGCCCATATCAATTGCCTCGTACGCCCTCTCACCGTACAACTTCACACTTTGTACCCAAAAAACAAAAAATCTCAAATGTGTACACCAGATGAGTCGATCAAGCATAACGACCAACTCTCCAAATCTCACGACAATAAAAAAATAGTAAGTTATCACTTAAAATCTCGGCACACTCCTTCTACTTCTTGTCGAAGGAAACTCTGAACCAATGCCCATATCGGCCTTATCAATTTCTGTTGCAGCAGGAGTTGTGCGGCTCCAAATCCGAATCATTCTGGATAGCCACAAACACATCTCGTTCAAGCACTGCCGATACTGCCCAGAATCCTCCACTGAGAAACAGGAACAAGTAGTATCAGTAGAACAGTCTTGAACTTACATTCTTTAGCTTATACAATGCGAGCAAGACAAACATATACCAGGAATACCAGCGATCTCAATCTTAAAAAACAACAAAAAGCGTACAAGGGATAACTTGCCCAACTCTCATAGAGAAACGCCCAATTCGCACAAAGCAACAAGTAGTGGCATTGAATCCCACCTTCATCTCCACCCAATTTGCACAGAGAAATCGACAAGTGGCTTCCATATGTGAATGAGCATTCACTCGAGCAGATAGCTTTGAATCCTCCAAACGCCTGCTGGCTTCTAGTGTTTGTGAATGAACGTTGGCTCCACCTCCAAGAGATCAGCTATATCGGATCTACAAATAGATCCACCAATTGAGCAATGTTGAGGTAGTTTTACCACCACAAAGCATCACACTTCTACGCCCTCGTTGACTATAGAAGGAGGAACAAACCATCGATTTTAATGATCAATGTAGACAACGATCTACGCAACACAAATTCCTCGCACACCTCCTGTAATAATTGCAACCTCCTAAACGATATCATTGCATTGCCTTGATTGCTTTCTGAAATGTTCAGCTCTTGGAAATGCCCATTCTCAATAACCTCTGAAACGATATTGGGCATCACAGAATGGCCAATTCCATTACATTCAGCAACGGTATTGGTCAACACTACTTTACGCAGCACTCCACACTCATTCTCTGTATCAGCTACAGGATGTGGAAGATGAAGTGGACGAAATCAAGAGGTCGGATAGATATGCTGGCATGCAGGGAAGTGCTTAGGATGGTAGCCCAAGTACCGGTGCTCACCAATCCACGCAGACTGCTTTCAGATCTGCATGCCAACAGCTTTCAGATCTCCTCTGTGTGTCCACGCAAAGAAAATCGTTCAAATCTGCAGCTTGGAAAAGCATTGGCTACAGCGACAATCTGGCTACAGTACAACCTGACCAACCAGCACAAATCGCTCCTTTTCGAAGATCGCTTAGGATGGACAAACAAAAAATTGATATAAAAAGCAATATAAATACAGTCATTTATTTTCCTATGCCCAAGAAGACATTTATTTTCCTATGCCCAAGAAGGGCCAAAGGCCCTTACGGGCTCTGATACCAAGATAAAACTTCAATATACAAATTATGTTATTAATCAAAGAGATTAGTTTCAAGATAGGAAAACTATCTTGGACGCACAATAATGTGGTTGAGAGAATATCTCAACCACACACTAAACTAGGAATATATATAGTTCTAGCTACCTCCTATGATGTAGGAACAGACTCCTTATATATAGAGTTACAACCACGGACAAGTAGGAATTACATATTCCAACAATGAGTTGGCTAAATGTGAAAATCAGATTTACCACCAGTGATCATGCCCACCGAACTGGAACAAGAAATGGCCAAACTCGTCTAAAAGATGCCCGATATTTTTGCTTGGCCAATCACTCTAGCTCGTTCAAACCCTCATACCATGCAACAATCCCAAAGGGTTTAATCCGTTATACCATAAAAATATGGAAAGAGAACGCGAAGCACAAATAATAATACCAACTCAAACAAAATGCTTTTATGAGAGCAGTATATACTTGTGTTTGATAATTACAAATCCACCGTCACTAACCATAACAACTATAACAACTGACTCAATAATAGGGACAACTAATCACCTACATAATCATCTAAGTCAAGATTAATTTCTAACAAATATGAAAGTAATTTAAAATCTAATATGTCTGTGCTTTCATGTTATGTTGATTTTAATTTGATTGATTGTAAATTGAAAATATTTCAGAAATTTAGACAAAAGTCAAGTGAAATAACTGCGATTAATATTTTGAAATCTCAAATCATGATAAAATTAGGCTGCTTACAGTGATGGCTCAAGGAATGCAAAATAATATAACCTTCATAAAAACAAACATAAGTATTTTTTTTATCAATTTGACCTCTAATTTTAAATGACAGTGGGGAATTCATTTGAACTTACAATATTTCAAAAGAGTAACCTCTAATTTTAAATGACAGTCTGGAATTAATTTTAACTTATAATATTTCAAAAGTGTAATGGACGAAAGTAAAGTCAAACTCTCTGCAATTAACCGTCATGTTATCTTGAACTTTTGATTATTTGCAGATTGGGAATATTTCAAAAAATTGATGAAAAAAAATAAAGTCCAGCAGGAATAGGTATTCTTAAGATAACTTGAGCTCTGTAAGTAATTTTGATGATTTCTCTCTGCGTTCAAGTCTAAAAACAAGTTCTTGTAATTTGATGTCATCGATTTTTCTAACTACGCGACCATTCTGTTTGGATAGCAATTTTTTCATTAGAATTTGGGAATTGTTTTTCGTTTAAGAATCTCGAAAACACTTAAAATTCTGAAACTCGACAGCTTCCAAAAGTTTCTATTAATCAAAATCAAAATCATCCCAGATAAACCATTTTTCCAGCGTAAAATCTTCTGAGGTTTAAACTAGGCTAATTAATACAAATTAAATTTGGGATGGCTGATCAAGCCACTTCAAAACTGAAAAAAACGTTCCTGTAACATCAAACTCCATGCCTAGTTATTTCTATCTATTACTGTTTTTAAAGCACACTGGCTAATCTTTTTTATTGCTATTTCCGTTAACAATGCATTATTGCCCAAAACGTACTCACCGGCCAAGAAATCAGCTAGATATATGTGTAAATTGCAAAAATCAGATTCATACAGCGTACTCACCTCCCAAGAAATCAGCGAGATATATGTGTAAATTGGAAAAATCTGAATTCATACCCATTTTGACGTGATTCTTCCTGACCCATCAAATTTTAATAATTAATTTCAATACCAAAAACTGTGGCTCTTCATCAGAACAAAAAGGACTTATCATTCGTACAAGATACAACTTCTGGATATTATTCTCCACGCACTTCTTTGGGAACTTCTCCATTATCGCGTGACTGAGTTCTCATTGTCTAAGCAATATAGTTTACAGCTGGCGCGATTCCGAAGATAAAAGCGCAAGCATGGAAAGAATGGACCTGGAAAATTGCAGCACAAATATTTTTTTGTTACCCAACAATCAGAAAAGACTGGTAGTAACACAACTACTTGAGTAAATATCTCAGAGCATCTGCTTGAATTAATACGATATAACAGATTGGATCTAACTAAATGAGGACAGGGCACCTTCTACTCCATGAACTCTGCCATGCATACTGCCATGTTATCAATTTCCCTATAAATTTTCATCGGACTACTTGCTTAAGTATCTCAGAGCATCTGTTTGAATTAGTACGATATAACAGATTGGATCTAACTAAGTGAGGACAGGGCACCTTCTACTCCATGAACTCTGCCATGCATACTGCCACGTTATCAATTTCCCTACAAATTTTCATCGGATGCTGCACTGTTGGAGTAAAAACCTAAGTGTTGACAGTACATGCTTTTAATTAGTGATCAATTGCGCTATAAATTTTCAACGGATCCTCAACAGTCAGAATAAAAAACAAAATATTGACTATATAATCAACTTTTATCTTAATTGTTTTCAGTGATACCAGCTTGTGTGTTGGTGTGCTTGGAGCTAACGGAGGAAGAGTTTAGTTTCCAACCATGTAATGTGAGGCGTGCACGTCCATGTGCATGTGCATGTGGAAATCAAGAGATTAAAGGTGAGCTGTTTTTTTAATGAGACATTAATGTATTTTTGGTGCAATTAATTTATATTGAATATATAAATATATTTATTTTTTAAATAAGTTTTTAGAGTACTCAAATTATATAAATTTAACATTTATAATTTACCATTATAATAATTTATAATTAAAATTTTCAAAAATATATTTAAAAAAACATATTATATAAATTTGACTTTTTTAATTACAACAATAATTCCTAATCTTATTTGGAATCAAATTGATAAAAAAATATACAGTGCCAAAATCTCAAATTTACAATTCCAATGAAGAATCATATCTGACACAAAAGGTAAAAAAATTAAAAACGCAAACTTGAATTAAATTGTATTGAGATTTATACTTGAATTAAGTTGTATTTATATTTAGTGTTAGATTTAGGTGTTTTTATTTTTAATTATTATTCTATGTATAAATTTATTAAAATAAATATAATTATATACATTGTAAACATGTGATAGAGTACAAAATTAGTGAGAGTGGGTGAATATTAATTTTAACAATTAATTTTAATTCTTATATTTCTTGATATGGTACTTATTTCTATCAAAATTCACAGTTAAATATATGAGAAGCAATGTAATGAGCAACATATACATGAATCTATGAACACACACCTTCAATCATGAGCAACATACACACATGAATCTATAGATTTAACCTGAAAATCTAAAAAGGAAAAATTACGAATGACCTTTTTGTTAATATCATATAATGTAAGATCCTACTAAGTTGCATTAATTTGTTTGTGAGAACCAGTTGACAAGAAGCCTCAACTCTCTTCAAATTAACAAGTCAAAATTTTCCATGATGCACCAACCACTTATGAATGCAAACCACAACATGCTTCAACCAACTATCCTATTGTTCATATAATTTTAAAACTAAAGACAATGGCCTATTTCAATTAAAAAAATACCAAGAACTTGGTTTCTTATCCCTCACAACTCCATCCTCTCTACTCTACACACACTCTCACTTGTCCTCCTATCTGCATCTTCAACGTAGTTTCTCGCATAGTTGTTCTACTGTTTCCTCCAAAATGAGCACCCCCCATAGTACAGTCTCCGAGTTAGCCTAGAGCACATCACGGTCTACAAAGTTACTATATTCAACTTAGACTCACATGACATCTAAGATTTTTTGTTCAAATGTATCACACAAAATGACGTAGTTTGTTAACTTCATCATTCACCCCACACATACTTCAATATGGCTCACTTGTCTTTAATTAAGAACATGAGTATCAACACTCTTACAAAATTGCATGGCACTCTAATACTCTCTAGATCTATTGGTGTAATATCCCTTCGGCACTCGAATAGTGTTTTAATAAAGACAGGTAGAAATGTGGAAAGACAATGAAAATGATTGAAATCGTGTAAATAAATGAAAGAAGATGCAGAGGTTTGGGAGTGAGATATCTAGAAATGAGATTTTTATTCAACATTTTTTTGGGGGGAATGGGATTGGATAATCCCTTCATGATAATAATTCTAAAGAAATTCTAGATAATTTTAATGGATAAGAGAGAAAGATCCATTAAGTTGTTTAGCTAAGGAAATATGCTAAGCTTAAAATAGCTTGAAAGTGCCACATGAGAGAAAGGTGGGTTTTTATGGAAAAGCCTAAACAAATGGATGAAAATTTCCACAAAATCCAAACACCACTAATAGAAAATTCATCATAAAAGTAAGATAATTAATACCCATTAGAGGAACAAATGGATGGAGTTGAATCCTGGAGACAAAAACTTGGGTGAACTAGAGAAAATTAGTTCAAAGCTGGGTAGAGAGCAGGTGTGATCTCCCAAATACCCACCGTATGATTTTATTCCAATTAAGTATAATTATGTTGGCATGTGTTGTCCTTGATGGCAACCTACTTGATGAAGTGAGATTGTTGGCAATATGATTCAATGTGTTCTCCTTAATGGAAACCTACTTGATGAAGTTGTCCTTGATGTAAACTGACTTGATGAGTTGTCTTTGGATGGCAACCTACTTGATGAAGTTGCCGTTGATAAAAACTGACTTGATTAGTTGCCTATGATAAGAAACCTATGTGTTAAATATGTAAGGATGATGTATCTTGTGTTAAATAAGGAAGGATGATGTATCTACAGATCAGCTCAGAAGTAACAGAAGAAAGGAATTCCAGTAAGTGCCAGAGAAATGATAAATAAGATATGTCACAAAGCATACGCGGGTTTGTAGAGGAAAAGTAGTGTATTTACACGGAAAAGTACGTGCCAAGTAGTGTATGCCTATTTGTGCTCTAAATTTATAAAACCACGGGAATTTACCATGGTATTGGAACACAGTATTGAGCGCTGGATTATCCATTTGATCCCGTCTAGGAATACCATCGGAAGTTGTGTGGTTTTGGCTCATGGTATTGGTAAAAGCTAAATCTATTTAAGGAGAAGAAGATCATAGTGCAAGGGTGTGCATGTGTCTGGGTATTGAATGAATACTTCACTCTGAAGTATATCTGCATGGAATGGGTTACAGTTCATTAATAGATCTGAACAAATAATGCACCTATGAATACAATGGTGGATGAAGAAAATGATGAAGAGGGATCTCTAGATCTGAAATGACCATGTATTGTCTAGATCTGTTTATGAAATGTTTAGATCTGTGATCTGGCGAATCTTTACTGAAGTAAAGGAGGAGATCTGAGTTATCTGTTCTGAAGAGCTGCATAGTCCTGAAAAGTTACAGATCTATATGCAGGTTCGCTTCAGAAAAACCGCGTGCATACGCAGGTTAGTTTCAGCAAAAGTGCGTATGGAATTTGAGATTAGTTCTGAAATATGTGTAGATGTATACGCAGGTTTGTTTTTGTGAAAGCACGTATATACGTATTTTTAGTGAAGTAAAAGCGCGTATGGAATCTAGGGTTTTGCTGAAGTATGTGGATTGAAATGTCTGATCAGTTTTACTATTTTATTGCTATTTGTCAATGATGTATTCATACAGATATGGGGTTTGACTGTTGATTATGTTGATTGAAAGATCAAGTTTTTGGTTGATTGGTTGATGATTCAATGAATGAATTGATGGGGTATAAGTTTCATTTTGATGTATGTTGAGCTTAAATGTGTGGAGTTGGATCCAGTATGAAAATTGATGAAACGTGGTCCATAATGGTGCTGAGGGTCGAAGCCTTCAGTGAGGGGGTTGTAGCTCCCTTCCAGTGGTAGCTGGTAAACGAGAGCAGGAGGTAGTAGCTCCCTTCCAGGAGAGGCTGGTAAACGAGAGCAGGGGGTAGTAGCTCTCTTCTAGGAGAGGCTGGTAAACGAGAGCATGGGGGTCGTAGCTCCCTTCCAGGAGAGGCTGGTAAACGAGAGCAGGGGGTAGTAGCTCCCTTCTAAGAGAGGCTGGTAAATGAGAGAAGGTTGTAGCCTTCTGCAGGTGGGTGCCTACGTGCTGGTATGAGTGTGCGCCAGTACATGGTTGTAAGAAGTTTTATTTATAATAAATATTGAAGACAGAGACGACAGCAGTGGTGGTTTTCTCCTGAATTGGGTTTCCACCTTAAATACTGGTGTTCATGTGTGTTTCTTATGTGTGATGGTTTATTCTGTTATTATTGCACATGTTTACTGCTTACTAAACATCTGATGAATGAATGATGCAATGATCTAAGTAAATAATTATTTGCATAATGAGATCTCAGGTAATACGCAATTTTTATTAAGGGTATCCACGTGTATACACGAGTTGGGTTCAGTAAAGTAGCGTATGGGTTTTAAGAGAAAGAAAAAGTTAAATGTTTTCAGTCAGCTCTAAATACTTATCCCCCCCCCCCCCCTCTCAGTATTTTTCCCAACAATTGGTATCAGAGCAGGTCCTTCTGCAGAAGCTTGATCGCTTGAAGGAGATTCGTCACAATGGGAAGGAAGCAAAAGAAGAAGGCTGCTCAAAGAAAGGAGATATCTCAGAAAACATGTGCAGCAGAAAATCAAGATAATGAATCAGGTACTTTTTGTTTTTCTTGCAATTCACTTCCTTGTGCATGCAATGGTGATGATAAATAAAAATAAAGTGAAAGTAATGATTGGGATCAATTTAAAGGGAAGGAATCTATCTACCAAGATATGATCTCTATAATGAATGGAAAGATAAACAAGTATCAAAATTTGTACGATGAAGTAACCAATCACAATGAAGGACTTAAAGTAGAAATCATCTCTCTGAAAGCAGATCTCGAAGCATCAAATAAGAAGAATGAGGAACTTCTCCAATCATTTGAAGAAAAAGGACTTGAAGCAGAAATCATCTCCCTCAAAGAAGATCTGGAAAAACCAAATAAGAAGAATGAGGAACTTCTACAAACAGTTGAAGAACAAGAAAATGGGTTGAAAGAAGAGATTTTAAAATTGAATGATCAAGTAGAAGAAGGAAGAAAGGTCGAAGAAAGTATGAAGAAGCAATGCCAAAGCTTGGATGTTGAGGTAAAAATTTTAAAAGGTAAATTAGAAGAAAAAGATAAACTCTTGAGGTTTCAAGATAGTACTAAGATTTTGGACAATATTCTTAGTAGTCAAAGGTCTCCTTCTGTTAAATTTGGTCTTTCTTTTCATGAAACGGTTAAAGGAGAATCCAGTTCACAGGAAAGTGCTAAAGATTCAAAGGATGTCAATGCAAAATCTGAAGTGTTGAAAGAAACAAAAGGTCAACCGACAATCATGAATTCTCAAAAGAAATCATTTTCTCCTTTGATCAATAATGTTGAATGCTTTAAATGTCATAATTATGGGCATGTTGCAGCCAATTGTAGAAGCAGATTCTATACAGAAAGGTACTCAGGTTTCTTTAAGGGATATTGTTTTTCATGCAGCAAGTTTGGTCATAAAGCAGCTGATTGCAATAGAAGAAAGAATAGAAAAACACATTATGATCCCTATACTTACTTTTCTGGTCATACAAGATGTTATGCTTGTAACAAGTATGCACATGTAGAAAAAGAATGCGGGATGAATAGAGTTGAGAAATTGGATAATTTCCAGCACACAATAAGAAATTTCAAGCAAAGCTGGAAAAAGAAGGAGAACCGGTCAAAAACGTAGGGGATAATAATCCTAATGCAGTCTTCCGCTTCTAAAGCTTACTTCTCATAATGACTGCAGGATTGATCTGAGATAAATTATAGGATTCAGTAATGTATCATCATAGGGGGAGCAATATATGGTGATTCTCATGGTTGTTTTGACAATTCTGGTTATGTTTATTTCTAATAGTGCATCTGATGTGAAGAAGACAGGTATAGATGGTATAAGTTTAGGGGGAGATGGAATTGTGAAATTTTCAGTATTTCACTTTCCATACGTGGGTTTCATCAAATAAATCCGCGTATACATGCGAGTTTCGCTGGAGACAGAAGCGTATGTTTTTCTGTTAAGGAAAACAGTAAGACAACTAAAGATCAGGAACACAAGTTCAGGGGGAGCATCAATCTAACTACTAATGATTTCATTGTTGGAATTGTATATGTTTATTCGTTAGTTCTTGTGATACTCATGCTCAAATGATGATGACATGATACATGGTTTCTTGTGATGAGATTATGGATGAACCCTAATTGCTTTTGTTTTCACACATGGATGAGATGGAAGTATTGTGATTCAGAGATAAGGATAGATCATGCAGAGTTTGTTGCTGATGAATTTTGACACGGTTGAGATCTTATATACATAATTCCTACACATATTACATCATGATCATGAAATAAATATAAATCATGAAGATCTTGGTGATAACAGATCACATGGATGATTGCTTGTCACATATTGTCTATTGAAGAAGTTGTTCTGGTATGATAATTCCTATTGGGAAGAATTTGTTGATGCTGCAAAGAGTCTGAAGGCTTGGTTACTGATGTGCTTATGCTACAACTGTTGGATGACACTTGAAAAACTGTCTTTCTTCTCTCATATATTCCAGGGAAGCATTCGAATATCTCAGACAAAAGCTGGGAGTAGTCTCTGCCATGCACAAGATCAGATATGCTTAAATTCAGAAGATTAAATTGGATACCCGGATTTCGTGAACGACAGTCGCATATATATGTGGGTTTATACACAGAAAACCGCGTATGGGTGTTTGCTGACAAAATTTTTCCTGGATCAGCATTCTTCAGCACAATTGTGGTGCTGTTGGGTATCTTTGGTGATGTTTCAGCTCTCATAATTCTATTTCATTCTCTGATATTTCTTGATAAAGATTCCTTGATGATTTGTTGTTGAAAGTGTTCAGGATGCACAAGCTAAGGGGGAGTTTTGGTCATATGAAAATGAGGCATTGTTGGCATTCTAATTATTTGTTGTGGTTTGATCTCATACTTGAGATTCTTTGATCTTGATTGTATAAGTCATTTCTATAATGTGATGAAAAAGGTCATGTTGAGACCCATGATGTAAATTTTTGTATTCAGTCATGTAAGGACTTCTTCAAATTCGTAAACCCACTTGGTTGGGTAAATGAGTCAAAATGTATAAACCCACTTGGTTGGGTACTTGTGTCACATATGTAAATCCACTTGGTTGGATGATTGATGTAAGTATGAGTCTTTGGTGATAGGAAAGGTCATAGAGTCATGTAATTCATTGAAAAATATGTTTGAAGATTCAGCGTGAACTCAGGGGGAGCATGGTAACTTCAGTGCACATCAGATCTACATTCTACAAGAGAAGAAAAACCTTGTTTTGGTTTTGATCCACCCTTTGCCCTTGATGTCAAAGGGGGAGAGTATCATGGTGTTTGAATAATGGTTATAATCAATGTATCTATCTGTTGTGGTGATCAAACACCATCATGGTTTCCATCAAGTCCAAAGGGGGAGATTGTTGGCATGTGTTGTCCTTGATGGAAACCTACTTGATGAAGTGAGATTGTTGGCAATATGATGCAATGTGTTGTCCTTGATGGAAACCTACTTGATGAATTTGTCCTTGATGGAAACTGACTTGATGAGTTTTCTTTGGATG
This sequence comes from Pinus albicaulis, assembly GCA_034641835.2. Lineage (NCBI taxonomy): Eukaryota > Viridiplantae > Streptophyta > Pinopsida > Pinales > Pinaceae > Pinus > Pinus albicaulis. The sequence continues at coordinate 1,364,999,667 of CM076577.1, forward strand.
GAAACCTACTTGATGAAGTTGTCCTTAATAAAAATTGACTTGATGAGTTGCCTATGATAAGCAACCTATGTGTTAAATATGTAAGGATGATGTATCTTGTGTTAAATAAGGAAGGATGTTGTATCTACAGATCAGCTCAGAAGTAACAGAAGAAAGGAATTCCAGTAAGTGCTAGAGAAATGATAAATAAGATATGTCACAAAGCATACGCGGGTTTGTAGAGGCAAAGTAGCATATGTACGCAAAAAAGTACGTGACAAGTACCGTATGCCTATTTGCGCTCTAAATTTATAAAACCAGGGGAATTTACCATGGTATTGGAACACAATATTCAACGTTGGATTATCCATTTAATCCCGTCTAGGAACCATTGGAAGTTGTGTGGTTTTTGCTCATGGTATTGGTAAAAGCTAAATCTATTTAAGGAGAAGAAGATCATAGTGCAAAGGTGTGCATGTGTCTGGGTATTGAATGAATACTTCACTCTGAAGTATATCTGCATGGAATGGGTTACAGTTCATTAATATATCTGAACAAATAATGCACCTATGAATACAATGATGGATGAAGAAAATGATGAGGAGGGATCTCTAGATCTGAAATGACCATGTATTGTCTAGATTTGTTTATGAAATTTTTACATCTGTGATCTGGCGAATCTTTGTTGAAGTAAAGGAGGAGATCTGAGTTATTTGTTCTGAAGAGTTGCATAGTCCTGAAAAGTTACAGATCTATATGTAGGTTCGCTTCAGAAAAAGCGTGTGCATACGCAGGTTAGTTTCAGCAAAAGCACGTATGGAATTTGAGATTAGTTCTGAAATATGTGCAGATGTATACACAGGTTTGTTTCTGTGAAAGCGCGTATATATGCAGGTTCAATGAATTAAAAGCACGAATGGAATCTAGGGTTTTGCTGAAGTATGTGAATTGAAATTTCTGATCAGTTTGACTATTTTACTGCTATATGTCAATGATGTATTCATACATATCTGGGGTTTGACTGCTGATTATGTTGATTGAAAGATCAAGTTGTTGGTTGATTGGTTGATGATTCAATGAATGAATTGATGGGGTATAAGTTTCAGTTTGATGTATGTTGAGCTTAAATGTGTGGAGTTGGATCCAGTATGAAAATTGATGAAACGTGGTCCACAGTGGTGTTGAGGGTCGAAGCCTTCAGTGAGGGGGTTGTAGCTCCCTTCCAGTGGTAGCTGGTAAACGAGAGTAGGGGGTAGTAGCTCCCTTCGAGGAGAGGCTAGTAAATGAGAGCAGGGGGTAGTAGCTCCCTTCTAGGAGAGGCTGGTAAATGAGAGCAGGGGGTCATAGCACCCTTCTAGGAGAGGCTGGTAAATGAGAGCACGGGGTAGTAGCTCCCTTCCAGGAGAGGCTGGTAAACGAGCGAAGGTTGTAGCCTTCTGCAGGTGGGTGCCTACGTGCTGGTATGAGTCTGCGCCAGTACATGGTTGTAAGAAGTTTTCTTTATAATAAATATTGAAGACAGAGACGACGACAGCGATGGTTTTCTCCCGAATTGGGTTTCCACCTTAAATACTGGTGTTCATGTGTGTTTCTTATGTGTGATGGTTTATTATGTTATTATTGCAGATGTTTACTGCTTACCAAAAATCTGATGAATGAATGATGTAATGATCTAAGTAAAGAATTATCTGCATAATGAGATCTCAGGTAATACGCAAGTTTTATTAAGGATATCCACGTGTATACGCGATTTGGGTTCAGTAAAGTAGCGTATGGGTTTTAAGAGAAAGAAAAAGTAAAATGTTTTCAGTCAGCTCTAAATACTGATTCACCCCCCCCGGCCCCCTCTCAGTATTTTTCCCAACAAATTAAACACTTAGAAATTGAGCATACAAGCTCTATTTTGTTAATCAAACAAATATAGTTACATATATACTTGAGGTATAGTCTCATGATAGAGAAGTTATCTTAGATGCACAATAATTTGGTTGAGAGAATATATCATCCTCACACCAAACTAGGAACTAACCTATAGAATAGGAACTGACTCTATACATAGAGAGAACCACAACTGAAGACAAGTGGGAATTACATATTCCAACACTCCCCCTTAATGACTACTTGTCTCAATATCTATCTACAAAATCTACAACTGGTCCTGTTTGGTAATTACACTGGTTTTTTGGTAATTACACTTTGCTTTTGTCAATGTCCATATAAAGGAACAACCATCTATCGAAATGTATGGGTTCCAACCACTGCAACTGCCAGTCTACTAGGAAGTCCTTCACATACATGGTTCATACAACTTCTCAATTAACTCCCCCTTGATATAAAATTTCACCTTATGGAGTCTAAAACCAATACGGCCCATCCAAGTGTATCCATCCAGCATGACACACTCTTGGAGGGTGTTAAAACTCTCTGACAGAGGGAACATATAAAAAAGGGGTATGCATGCCTCTCTGGGTCTTACAGCACATACAAATAATAAATGTAGATTTTCTTCTAATTACAACCTATGACTCATACTCTACCGTGGTCATGGGTCTATTCCAAGAGACTCACACAAAACAAACTATCACAAACTTGATTGTCCATCTTCCTTTGCCGCTCACCATACCATTCACCTCCACAAACACTGCACTATTCATATGCGGGAACACACCATTACTTTGGCTTTGTACTTTTGAGTCTTTGGCATCTTCATTTTACTTTGGCAAGTTGGTCTTGGTCTCCTGTCATCAATTAGAGTTGTGAATTCTAACGGAATGACATCATATTGAGGTCGCAAATCTCAATATTTATACAAATTTCCAAGACTTGTCCACATTTACCCATACTAAACAAAAAACAATGCCAAATGACACTATAAGCACAAGCGATAACCATGAAAGTAATACAACACATGGCCACGCTATTCACTACTGCGGACAGACAGCCCCGAATTTCAGTTCACCAGAACACTTCCCACACTATTTTTATGAGCATATTCAAGATCATACATTGCACATTTTCTTCGATCTGATCCCCATCAGATCACTGACAACTGATCGCTCCACGTTGCTTCATTAACATGCATGAGAAACACCCTTTCACCTGTTTTCTAATTCAGATTTTGACAAGCAGTAATTCACCTCCATTGCTTAGGCAGTCAGCCTTGAGGAGATACAATGTAGCCACCAAGGCTCAACTTAGCCACCAAGTCATCACGGCCACGAAGGCTCAACACAACCACGAAGGCTCACCACACCCACTTGCTCAACACATCCACAAAGGCTCACCACAGCCGCAAAGGCTCAACAAAGCCATGAAAGCTCACCACAGCCGTAAAGGCTCAACACAGCCACGAAGGCTCAACACAGCCATGAAGGCTCACCACAGCCACAAAGGCTCAACACAGCCACGAAGGCTCAAAACAGCCATGAAGCCTCACCACAACCACAAAGGCTCAACACAACAATGAAGGATTATCACATCCATGACTCCATGGTCCAATCCTGGGTCGTCCACAAATTCACTGTCAACATGCATAAAATTCAACAATTTTATACACAAAAAATTCTCATTTAAGTATCCAATTCCCCTAGAATCACAGTGTAATGCCACTTCCCCTGTTCATAGTATCAAGGCAGGGTAACTTCTTCCAACCATGCCTCCTCATGCTCGCTGACAGGTTGCAACAATGAAAACCCATTATCAAGATAATCTCCTCGCAATTGAACATGTAGATATGTTTCCATCACACTCGGCACACACAAACTCGATCATCCTCCAATCTATGGTGTTCCTTCATACACTATCTTTTGATCCCATTTTCATTGTCATGTCTTCATCATATCTGGTAGTAAATCATTCTTGCAAATAAATTTGTCTATTGTCAGAATGGGAAATTCCAACAAAGACTCGCACTCGTGACAATAGTTTCCAAAAATAAATGGCACAACAATACAACATTTAATTCTTTTAACTACATTTACATGAATGCATTTACATGTTAAGTTGATCAGTCTCAACATGAAAGCAGAATAATTCACGAAGACAATTTGTTTCATCTTCAACCTGTATAGAAACATAATCATGTCGAGGCAACTCACCACACTACCCTTGGCTCACTTTACAGTTGGGCCACAAGACCATGCTAGAAATGTGTTCAACCTTCAACCAGGTTAATCCCAAACAAATGAAGCTCGAAGCCTCCCAACAACTTCACGTGCTTCCACACCTCTTCTGACACCTGAAAGCTGCCTTGTTCAACTCGAGAATATGAGTGAATCCACCACCCATTGGTTCCAACGAGAAATTAAACGAATTGAAACCAAAATAAAAACAACATTCGAGGACTCGGCCCTTCTCAGTGGCCTCGTCCACCTTCTCGCTATTCACAAGCAACTCTGGATTTGTTTTTAATATGCCCAAACCATGAAATTTATAAACACGTGAATGATGTCCAACATGTCTTAATCGATTCCTTCACACAAAGAAACATGTTGAAGGTTCACGCTCAACTTTTTCCAAGCCATTGAAATATGGATCAGCTAATGTCTCCTCTGATGTAGGTCTGTCTTTTCAATCAAATGCAAGCATATGCTCAAGCAGACGAAGGGCAAGTGGATGTACATTTGGGAACTTCTTTGAGAAGAGTGTTGGCTGATTTTTCCGCATATTACTTAAGTATTTTCTGGCATTCTCATTGCGGATCCTAGAAAGTGTTTCTGGTGATGGAGTTCCAAACAAATCAGTTATGATATCCAGTTGATGTACAACATTCTTCCTAGGAAACAATGGCTTTCCCGTAAGAATTTTAGCAAATATGCACACTATGCTCCAGATATCAATGGTGGGAGTGTACTTAGTAAAGAAATAATTGCAAAGCTCAGGGGCTTGATACCACCTAGTTGCCACATAATCCGTCTAGAAAATGGTAGATGGAGCATCATTGAAGGAGACACGAGCAAGCCCAGAGTCACAGATTTTCAATTTACCATCAACATTTGCCAAAATATTTTTTGGCTTCAAGTCATGATGAAATACATTTTCTGTATGAATGTACTTTAGAGCTCTAAGAAGCTGATATAGAAATAACTGATAGTGTTCAGGTGTGAGATCGTCATTTGCTTTAATAACTTTTGAAGATTAGACTCCATCAACTCAAATACAACATATATATCTTTGAATTCCTGTCGAGATGGAGGAAGCATAATGTGCTTAATCTCAACAATGTTTGGATGGCCAAGCAATCTAAGGAGCTTGATTTCTCTCAAAATATGTGTCGCATCAGATACATGTTCAAATACATCATTAATATTCTTAATTGCCACTTTCTCACCAGTGTGAGTATCAATCGTAGAGCTTACTACACCATAGCTTCCCTTGCCAACAACCTCCTGTATCTGGTCTCGGTTTGCTTCACCATATTCGGTGAAAAACTCCGTCTCCAATGAGTTTTTCCTAGAGCGATTGGGCCCGATCATTTTTCTTCTCAACTGAATGTGCACAGGCTTCTAGCCACAACCCTCCACCGGCTTGGTTTCCACAGGTAATGGAGAGACCGAAGCAGAAGAAATGGAATAAAATATTTGTTTCTCTTTTCCTGATTCGCTAGCGCTTGAAGAATAACTCCAGCGACGATGATACCACCGACGGACGCTATCTAATACTGTCCCTCCCAGATGTGTGATGATGCTCCAGTGCTCTGAGGTGGACACGAGCTCTGACTGCTCAGTGCATAACCTTCGAAACAGTGTTTGTTGACAAGACTATTAATACACAGAATACCGCAGACTGTGCTGCAGATTATGATGGAAAAACTAAAACTACTCTCTTTTATTTCCCTCGGCCCAGGAGGGGCTAAGGCCAGGCCCAGGCCCAAACGGGCTTTGATACCAACTTAGAAACAGAGCATACAAGCTCTATTGTGTTAATCAAACAAATAGATTTACATATATACATGAGGTACAGTCTCAAGATAGAGAAGCTATCTTAGATGCACAATAATTTAGCTGAGAGAATATCTCAACCTCACACCAAACTAGGAACTAACCTATAGAATAGGAACAGACTCTATACATAGAGAGAACCACAACTGAAGACAATTAGGAATTACATATTCGAACATAAACTCCTTCAATTCAAAAATTCCAGGTATGTGTTTCCATTTGGAATTTATCTATGGTATATAATAAAGTTCACCATCATAGGGAATAGAAGGTAATGATTTATTTATTTTAGATTATTTATTTTGTGATGGTTTCTAGGTACGAGTTGAAAGAAAATTTGAGATTCTTAAATACTATTTCCGACAACCATACACAAAGTAAAATGTTACTTCACTTATCCTATTAAAGTTGGTATATAGTTGTTTCTTTACTAGAAAAGCTTTACTACTTATAACAAGGAATATTTCTGCAATAAGTTCCTTGATATTTACAAAAAAATTGCCAAATATTTGACATATAGGGTGCAAGATAATAGATTGCTATGTCAAAGCATATAAACGAATAACATTGTTTTATTATATAAATTGTATAGTTTGTCTGTGTAATAAATTTCTTCGAGTGTGGGTTCACATTTTTTTTGGGTAGGTATGATGCTTGCATTCATATGTTTCAAGGTCTCGTAAAGAATAATTATCCTATTACTGAGGATATAAATCCGGTCATGTTGAATTACTTGTTTTTTAATTTGTTGGTATGTTGTAAACATGTCTCTACTACTGGTCTCGTAGTCAATCACCTCTACCAAATATTTCTGTTGGAAGGATATTCTATAGAACTTATGGCGAAAAGAAACAGGGGAAATAAGGACACCAAAGTCAAAGGCAAGGCTAAAGTCTCGAACCCTCCAACCAAGCGGGGCAGGAGGTCCAGTAGGGAAGTTATCGAAAACTTGTTTCAGTCTTATTCGGAGGAGACACCTTGCTTTGTCAAATATTTCATTGATGGATGGGATACAGATGCCAGAACCAAGATAGAGAAAGAGGAAGACACTGCGGAGGATGAACTTACCCAAATCATCACTCACCAGGGTCATACTCGCAGTGGAATTTCTCTATTTCATCATTCTATCATAACATACTGGTTGATAAAATGTCTTCTCGTCAACACAATTATGTCAGTACAGGAATTTGGGGGGGGATCCCAAGGTTGCAACAACTATGTCTAAGATCAACATAAGCATTCAGGAAATGAACCCGCATCAGCATCATCAGTATGTGCGCCTCGGAAAAATCGAGAAGGAACTACAATCCATGCACTAGGTTGATATGTCTGGTTCTAATGTCAAAGACCCCGCTCTTGTTGAGTCACATGATGACGGAGAAATGATCATCATAAGTTTACCTTTTGATAATGATAGCTGATATCTTTTATGTTTTTGTTATGTATATGATAGAAAGTACATATGTACTGATATTACTTATTTGAAGACAATACAAAGTAGACTCAAGATGTATATGTTTTGGATGGTGTTCAGGACCAACAGTTTCCTACTAGCACTAACTTTGTATTTTCAAACCTGTTTTTTCCTATAAATAGAAACTAAAAAGTACCTACTAAGCTTACAAAAATAAATAAATTATATAATATGAAAAATAACTCTAAAAAACAATAAAAGTGCAAAAGATGGATTATTAGGAAAGTACTGTAAAAGACAGGGGTAGGTTAAAGGGATTAGTGACATACTCTCCCCAAAACGCGGGAAAATTGACTAGCAGTACTATGTAAACATTGGAAGGCTAAATAATGGTAACCATGAGTGTGTTTTAATCATATAGTATATTTTCTAATGATTTCTGGAAGAGAATCGCAGAGTAACGGAACTAAGGGTTGACAAGAAGAAGAGACACGAGAAAATGTTCTCGGAAAATTAGCCCGAAGATTTCAGCTAATTAGTTCCATAAACAGTTAAAATCTAAATAAAGGACAACCATCTATGAGTTGTTCTTGGATAGTAGGAGCACATCTGAGGCTCGTTAAAGTTAACAATCAAGATTAAGCATAGGAACACGTTGGAAAAAAATCCAACACCATAGTAATAACAGAATGGTTGAAAAGCAAAATGCTTTTGATACTTGTTGCGCTATCATGTTAACTTAAGAAACAGGGCGTAAGTGGAAATGGATAATTTCATAATAAGTTAATGTAAGTTAATGTAGCGCTCATTCCATCGATTTATATACTAGATATATTTCACTTTAATTTCAAAAGTCATAACAAGGGAAAACAATAATAGTATACAACTTTTCCAATGGCAGAAAAATTAAGAGTAGTGTACACATAAAGAAGCATTCATATTTATATTATAATTACATATTAAGTATTAAACAAATCGTAGAAGGAACCGGGAAAACATTTAGAAAGACAATAAACAAAAGAAGATACAACCTCTCCACGCACTTCTTTGGTAACTTCTCCATTATTGCGTGACTGAGTTCTCATTGTCTAACTACTCTAGTTTACAGCTGGCGCGATTCCGAAGGTAAAAGCGTAAGCATGGAAAGCAAGGACCTGGAAAATCACAGTACAAATATTTTTTTGTTACCCAACAATCGGAAAAAACTGAGAGTAACACAAATACTTGCTTAAATATCTCAGAGCATCTGTTTGAATTAGCACGATATAACGGATTGGATCTAACTAAATGAGGACATGGCACCTTCTACTCCATGAACTCTGCCATGCATTCTGCCGCGTTATCAATTTCCCTATAAAATTTCAACAGATGCTCCACTATTAGAGTAAAATCCTAAGTATTGACAGTACATGCACTTAATTAGTGATCAATTGCGCCATAAATTTTCAACAGATCCTCAACTGTGAGAATAAAAAACAAAATATTGACTATATAATCAATTTTTATCTTAATTGTTTTCAGTGATACCAGATTGTGTGTTGGTGTGCTTGGAGCTAACGGAGGAATTTAGTTTCCAACCATGTACTTTGAGGCGTGCACGTCCACGTGCTATTATAAATTATGAGAGAGAAGAAACGCACAGGAATAACATACAATAATGATTTTCTCTATATTGCAATAATCAGATACATCAAATATATAGTTGAACTAATTCTAATCTTAGAGAGAGAAGTTGAGAGAATCTCTCAACTTCCTCAACAACCCAATCCAAACTAAGTAAGCATAATAATTGAGGCATTATCTCAAACACCCCCCCTTAATTCCTACAGTACAGGAAATGGAGAACACACTAATTTAATACAAAAATTTGTCTGCCCTAGTCTTCATTAACATTTGTACCCACTCTGAGATCTCATAGACAACGCTCTTTTCTCCACCATTTTCGAGCTACCATTCAACCCATTTAAAATACATTTGTTTCTGACCAACAATGTTGAATTTGTAAGATCAAATATTCTTGACACTTTCGAAGAAGAGTCTCGACACTGAACTATCCTATGGAAATATTTCCATCTGTGAAATAATCCCCGAAGAATAAATTTCAATAGTCTATAGAAAAATACTCTAGGTACATAATATGAACATCGATCAATCCTACAAAGTAACCTTTACAAGGATCTCATTGTATAACCTGTAACTGATGCTCTTGGTCCGAAGCACAACAAGATCAGCATATAACAAATTCACACAATCAAATTAGCCAATTGTTCTCTCGTCCCTGAAGAATGTAGAAAACGACTAATTTAAATAATGCTAATTTTTTCAATAATTGGTTCTCTACTACACAAATCTCACAACAAATGTCACATAATATATATCTAACAAATGCACAAGCAACTTTAATTTCTTCGGTAGTATAGCACCTTCAAAATTCCAGAGAGCGCTTTTAATCCTAATTTAATATGCAAAATCTACTTCATCCAAAATCCTCAGTGCATCCATTTATTCATTAGTAATCAGTAAGAAAAGTATGCTAATAGACTAACTGAACAAGACAGCTGTGAATTTTTTAATTTTCTAAAGATGCAAAAATGATTGTAAGCTGTTGGGAGCACCTTCACATGATTAATTTTATCAGCTCCCATAAAGGAGAGACGAATAGTAGGTTTATGCCAAGCGTATTACTGACGCCATTGCTCTCTGCAAACACATTTATGAAGCCTCCATTGTTTCAGATGTGCTCTTGGAGAAGATAAGCACCAATTATGAGACGAATAATAACACCAACCTGGAAAATGTCTTGGAAAAAATAGCCTGTTTCAAGCAACCCCACAGAGTGGTTTTCCAGTTTGCGCATAGCCACTCCAATTTCCTGGAAATCGGACCTGAGAACATATGTGCTTACTTCATCGCTTGTCTTCATTTCCAGCAACCCAAATTTCCCCATTCTGATTATCAATGAATCCGTCCCTTCTCAGAATTCGCTAAATTCAAACCGAAATTCTTGATTGGCAGAAGCAGCTCCTCTACCATCCCAAACGTAATTCAAGAAATAGGGGATACGATGCATGTAGTAGCTCTCGCATTCTCATGGGACGATGCACCGTCATCAGCTCCGCGCCTGCCGACGTTGCTGATGATCCTCGTCTTTGCACTCACAGTCAGAAGGAGTCTTTGAATACAACCAAGTCAAACTGAACTAAGTCAAACCATCCACAAATTCGTACAATGATGGGTTTGAAACGCTTATAAATAGAGCTTCCTTTTCCGTAATGTGAATCACCGCTTTTTGTTGTTTCTCACTAGTCTCATAGCTGGGCGGTGCTTCTTGCACATCAAACAGATTGCACGATTGTAACACAGAGATACACACACAGCACTCTCACAAACAAACGAACTCAACACTCCTAATTTACGTATGTACATAGAATCTCTTCCAAACTATGTCATTTTTCTGGGCACTGCCGTGAGGGATTAAGCCCAGCTAGGCTTTGATACCATATTAGAAATTATGAGAGAGCAGAAACACACAGGAATAACACACAATAATGATTTTCTCTATATTGCATTAATCAGATACATCAAATATATAGTTGAACTAATTCTAATCTTAGAGAGAGAAGTTGAGAGAATCTCTCAACTTCATCAACAACCCAATCCAAACTAAGTAAGCATAATAATTGAGGCATTATCTCAAACACGTGCATGTGGAAATGCAGAGATTAAAGGTCAGATTTTTTAAATGAGACATTAACGTAAGATTGGTGCAAGTAATTTATATTGAATATATAAATATATTTATTTTTGAAATAAGTTTTTAGAGTACTCAAATTCTATAAATTTAACATTTTTAATTTAAAATTATAATATTTTATAATTAAAATTTTCAAAAATATATTTAAAAGGACATATTATATAAATTTAACGTTTTTAATTACAACAATAATTTCTAATCTTATTTTGAATCAAATTGATAGAAAAACACAATGTAAAAATCTCAAATTTATAATTCCAATGAATAATCAAATCCTTAAAAAAAAATAAAAAATTATTAGGTTAGGTTTAAATTTAATGAAATAAATATAATTATGTACATACTAAACATTTCATACAATAAAGAAAAATTAGTGAGAGTGGGTGAGTAGTAATTAATATTAATTTTAAGAATCAATCTCAATTTTTGTTTTTCTCTTGATATGGCACTCATTCATACTAGCATTAACACTTAAATATATGAGAAGCAAGCAATGTCGGCTATTTATATGAGCACACACCTCAATCATGAGCAACATACACATGTGGACACATAGGTTTAACGTGGAAACTTAAAAGGGAAAAACCATAAATGATGTTTGTTAATATAATATAATTTAAGATCCTATTAAGTTGCATCAAATTGTTTGTGAGTTGGTTTTTTGTGAGAACCAACTCATAGGAAGCCCCAACACCCTTCAAATTAGCACGCCACAACTTTCCAAGACACACCAATCTCTTATGAATGAAAAACACAACATGCTTCAACCTAGTTCCTCACATAGTTGTTCTATTGTTTTCTCCAATATGAACATCCCCCACAATACAATCTCTCAGTTAGCCTAAAGCACATCATGGTCTACACACTCACTATATTAAACTCAGAATCACATGACATCTAAGAATTTTTTGTTCAAATGTATCACACAAAATGATGTAGGTTTTCAACTTCATCATTCACCCCACACATACTTCAGTATGGCTCACTGGCCTTTAATTAAGAACATGAGTATCAACACTCTTACAAAATCGCAAGGCACTCTAAGACTCTTTAGATCTATTAGTGTAATATCCCTTCGACACTAGAATATTGTTTAAATTAAGATGGGTGGAATTGCAGAAAGAAAATGAAAAGGATTTAAATCATGTAAATAAATTAAAGAAGATGAATATGCATGGGATTGAGACACCTGGAAATGAGACTCTTTCAAAATAATCCTCCTTGGGGAATGGGATTGGATAAACGCTTCATGATAATAACTCTAAAGAAAATTATAGATAATCTTAATGGATAGGAGAGAAATATCCATTAAGTTTCTTAGTCGGGGGAAAGATGCTAAGCTTAGAAAAACCTAAAAGCACCACATGAGAGAAAGGTTAGATTTTATGGAAAAGCCTAGGCAATGGATGAAATTTTCCACAAAATTGAGACACCACTAATAGAAACTTCATCATCAAGGTAGGGTAATATATACTGATTAAAGGAACAAATGGAGGGATTTGAATCTTGGAGGCAAGCACTCTTAGCTTGGGGGTGAACAGGAGGAAATCAGATCAAGGTTCGGTGGAGAGCAGGTGTCAATTCCCAAGTACCCACCAGATGATTTTATTCCAATTAATTATGATTAAACTCCTTCAATTAAATTATTCCATGTATGTGTTTCCATTTGGAATTTATCTGTGGTATATAGTGAATTTCACTAGCATAGGGAATAGAAGGTAATGATGCACTTACTTTAGATTATATATTCTGTGATGGTTTCTAGTTACAAGTTGAAATAAAATTTGATATTCTTAAATATTATTTCCGACAATCATACAGGAAGTTAAATGTTACTTTATTTAACTTATTAAGCAGGTGGTATATAGTTTTTTCTTTACTAGAAAATCTTTACTACTATATAACAAGGAAGTTGTCGGTGAGAAGTTCCTTGAGATTTACAAAGAAGTTACCAAATATTTGACATATAGGCTGCTAGATATTAGACTGATATGTCAAAGCACATAAACGAATAACATTGTGTTATTCTCTAAATTATATATTCTTAAAAATAACTCCTAAAGAAAAAAAAAGTGCAAAATATGGGTTACTAAGAAAGTATTGTAAAAGACAATAGTAGGTTAAAGGGATTATTGACATACTCTTGCTAAAACACCGGAAAATTGACTAGAAGTACTATGCAACTGTTGGAAGGATAGATAATGGTAACCATGAGTGTGTTTTAATCTGATATATTATATTTTCTTATGATTTCTCGAACAGAATCAGAGAGTAATAGAAATAAGGGTTAACAGGAATAAGAGACACCAGGAAATGTTCTCGAATAATTAGTCAGAAAATTCCAGATAATTAGTTCCATAAACAGTTAATACCTAAATAAAATACGACTATGTGTGAGTTATTCGGGGAAAATAGGAGTGCATCTAAGGCTCGTTAAAGTCAACAATAAATATTAAGCATAGGAACACGTGAAAAAAGTACAACACCATAGTAATAACAGAATTCTTGAAAAGAAAAATACGTTTGATACTTATTGCGCTATAATGTTAACTTAAGAAACAGGGCATAAGTGGAAATAAATAGTTTCATAATAAGTTATTGTAGTGTTCATTCCATCGATTTATATACTGGATATATTTCACTTAACTTTCAAAAGTCATAACAATGGAAATAATACAAAACTCTTACAGTGGCATAAAAAATAAGAGTAGTGTACACATAATGAAGCATTCATGATGCAGGAGCATTAAGGTAGAGTCACCAATGTGACAAGTTGGTCACATCTTATGGCTTGGGAAGACGACTAGCAGCCTTAATAATTTGAAGACTTTAGTTTTAAAGTATTTTGTTTAAATTTAATTTTGGCTAACATAGCCATTGTAATTTGTAGGTTAAAAGAATAGTTAGATTAGGATTAGTTAGGCAATTAGTTGAATAATATGTTATGAAACCTAATAACATTTTCTCAACCATATGGGGATATTTGGGAAAGGCATAAAACAAAACCAAATCCACCATTGTGGAGTTCTTCCATCCATAGAGAGAAAGAGAGAAGGAGAGGGAAATAGGTGTGATAGAGGGTTGAACATAGAGTAGGAATAAATTTAAAAACCAGCCATCCCAGGGTTTGGTTCTGTGTATTTCCATTTATAAATATTGATTTCAACCTGCTTTCTGTTGTATAATAATGGTGTTGTACTTTATAACAGAAGGTAATTTTTTCGCGATGCGATGCGGTAATATTTGAAATGTGCGATGTGATGAGGGAAGGCCATGTGTCGGCATGGCGGACGAGCACACATCACATGTTTTATGGGTTAACTCTTATCAGTATAGCCTTAAAATTGCGGGCAAGTGTTTTGCAATGAGATGAAGACCATCGAATCCAGCAAAGATCGACAATATGGATTGTGTGACAACTTCACATCGGTGGAATCACAAGGTTGTTGTCAAGGTTGTTTGGTAAACTTGTGAAAATACGAAGAGTTGTGATTGGCTGATATATTGTGGGTTCCCTAGAGCTCTGGTTCTGTGTAAATGTAAAGTGATATGGGTAAGTGTGACCTGTTTAAGGTAATCGATGTCTGATTGTGCATGTATGTATGTTAAACCAACCTGATTATATTTAAATCCACTGTGTATAAAGGGGTTTATGTGGGTCCTAACCCACATTCCACAAATTGTTTGTAAACTGTAGTTACGGCTGCATCAATTGGTATCGAGCCTACAATATCTGAGAGGTGGTGTGAAGGACTTTGAACTAAGCAAATTTGTGAAATGTTTCTCAGTGATTCTAATCGAGTGAACCTTAAGAGGTAAGACTATGGATTGAAGGCTTATTAAAATGCATAAAAGATACAACAACATGGATGAAGTAGTAGCACAGAAAATAAGGTAAGAATGTTTTGTTTTAGCTTTATTTTGGATTATAGAACTCACAAGTAAATGCTCACACTCAAAATAAGAGCTTAAGAGTTTAATAGAGGTAGGAGCATGAGTGAAAACATCTCAACAAGAAGATCACGACCTTTAAGGGCAATGATGAAGGAAGCTAGAAATGGTTTTCTAGGAGGAAGATGAAGTGTGGTCATAACCTAGTATTTTATCTGAGGTTGAAATATGAGAGGATAGTAGTGTTCTCAAGTGTAGATGATTTGTGAGGGTAAGCCTAGAAGGAACATACCGGAGTGCACAAGGAGGGTTCTAGATTGAGGACCCGTACTTCCCAAAATACCAAGCACAGAGGAAGTTTGATGAGGTAAGTTGTAGCAGGAGGAGTTGTTACTGCAAGGCTAGTGTGGCTCATAGAGGGTGAAAGAACTCAAGAAGATGACTATTGAAAGTCATATCATAGGTTCAGGAGTCAACCACAAAGTGAAGAAGGAATATGTCAAGAAAAATGGCATATCGAAGCAGATGATTGATGAAGAATATGAGAGAGAAATAGCTGAGATGAGAATCCACCTTGAACTATTGATGGAGTTTCTATAGAGGAGTGATGAAGACTAGAGGTTTGGATGGATTATGAGGAAGAAATTGAAGTGCCATGGGTTTCAAATGAAGAGGGAGCATAGGTTGAATTCTAAAGAAGAAGAAGCATTACTCAGAGCAACCAAGTATGAAGGGAAAGTTCTTGCATATGAACTGGAACATAGATTATTTTTTGAAGAAAATGAAAATAATACTAACAGAAGGCCTATTGTAGGTATGGATAATGAATAATATTAAAGAGGTTTGTTGCAGCTCACAAAGTGGATGAGGATGATTCCAAAGAGGGAAGAAAAAGAGATGACCAATGATGGTTATTTGAAAGGTTCAAAGAGGAGTCACAATCAGGAGAAATAAATCAATAGAAAAGCTAGTAGAAGACTAAGCATGGAAAATATTTGTGTGGTATCTATAGACAGGTTGATGGATTTAGCTTGTAGGGATTAACGTTTTGTAGTCCATGATGAGCAAGGAGGAGTTCGTAAAGGAAAGAGTACTATGGCTACTGATAGTCATAGTAAAGGTTCTAAGGGAGATTATGAAATATCAAGTAAGAATAAACTTGATAAAGAATTAGCTGAGATAAAAGTATAGCTATAAGTGTTGAGAGAATCCATACAAGGGAATGTGGAACACCAAAGGTATGGTTGGGTTATTTGGAAGAAAAGAGTCATGTGGAGTTAGTTGTAGAGTAGGTTGAGATCTGATACAAGAATTCAGCTAGAAGAAGAACTCAGAGGAGCTTAGTTGCAACATAGAATGTGTAATGAGGAGGAGGCTTACTTATGTGAACCTAAGAAAGGGTCCATTCTTGGTGATATTAGTAATAAGGATGAAGGTATGAGACCATCTGATGGTTTCATGGATCATTGGAAGGATGAGAACCAGCGGAAAGAGCTAATGTTTGAGACAACAAGAGAGGCTATGGATCCTTATGGCTTTGAAATAAATGATTATTTTATGTATGCAGGTGAAATAGGTAAAGAAAGAAAATTTTCTAATGTTTTCATAAAATATAAAGGGAGGGGACAAATTTTGAATTTTGTTCAAGAAGAAAATGAGATAGTTGAGTCTCATGTACATGAACATGCACAAATAAGTGAAAGAAATGATTTCCAGCCTACTATGAAAGCTAAAAATAAGGAGGAATTGGCTTATGATGATGGCCAAGAACAAAAGGAGGAAAAATATGATATCAAGAATTCATATATGTTATGCTTGAGAAAGCTGAAAAGAAGACCAGTGAAGACTTTATGAGTCCTGAATGAGACTGAGAACAGCAAGAGAAATATTTGGTGATTGAGTCATCAAATAAGACCACTGGGTATTATGAGTTTAATGCTGACAATTGGAATGTGTTTGCAGGTTGTGTAGAAGAAAATCCATCTCTTGGAATTGTCTCAAGTAAAGCTAAAGTTTATCTAGCAAAGCATAATGAAGAAGAAAATTGTTAAGAAAGGTATGATGAAGAGTGCCTTTTTTATGAAGACCAAGTTGAGTTATTCTAGTAGAAGGAATTCATAAATACCCTATTTAATGAAGGGAGTAACTTTAATTGAGATGAGGTAGTAATGCCTCATGAGATGAAATTTTTCCTTGATGGGGACAAAGAGGAATTGTCTCGCTTAAATAGCCAAAGGAAGATTTTTGGAAAAACATTTAGAACTGTCATAGAAATAGAGAATCAAAATTTTATTCTGATTAAAGATGAAGAAGCAATGAAACAAAGAGGTTTTCTTAGTAACAAGAAGAAGAAAACCATATAGATGAAAGTGAGGCAGTTATGTCTCAAGCTAAAGTAAATTCAGTCCTAGAAGTGGAAAATACTGAATTGACTATTAGGACTAGTCAAGAAGTAGAAGGACAACAACGGAATGTTGTCAAGGAAGAAGAAGAGATTTATATTGAAACTTTAATAAAACATACTAAAGAGGTACTTTAAGGGAATCAAGTAATTAGTGAACGGTTGAGTTGCTTGCTGAAAGAATTTGAGCAAGACGAAGAGATTGCAGACAACAAGATGGAACCATGTCAAACTGTAGTTGAAATAGAGACAAATACTAGTTTCCGAAACTTAGTTATGTTAACTAGAATACATGAATGACTGAATAAATATATTATTGCAATCAATGAATTAGAAGAAAATTTACCTTCTGACAGTAAATTTTAAAACAAGGAAAAGAAGAGGGATGTTGCAGAGGGAGATATCTTTAGCGATATTCAGGAAGTTTGGGTGGCAGCAATATTTAGAGTAATATTTGCAGCAATATCTGGGACATAGTGTAGTAGAATGTGTTGGTAGAAAACTGGACATAGAATTAGATTACATCATAATATTGAATTTCAAGAAACCATAGATTAACTATGGGAGTTTATGCAACTACCTAAGAATATTTACAGCAAAATGAAGAAAGCAGCCCACTGTGGTATTGTTTCAAAACTGAAGAATAGTGAAGATAGAGGCAGTGGAGCACTACATTACAAAGTATGGAAGCCTAGAATATTGCAGCTAAAGAATTGTGAAGACAATGTAACTTATGGACAGCAGCAAAACAAAGTTTGGGACCCTGGAAGATTCAAGCATTGAAGACACATGACCAGGTGGTCATGAATTCTTTTACCTCGGGAGTCTGATGCAAGATCATTAAGGTAGAGTCAACAATGTGACAAGTTGGTCACATGTTGTGGCTTGGGAAGAGGACTAGCAGTCCTAATAGTTTGAAGACTTTAGTTTTAAAGTATTATGTTTAAATTTAATTTTGGCTAACATAGCCATTGTAATCTGCACGTTAAAAGAATAGTTAGATTAGGATTAGTTAGGCATTTAGTTGAATAAACTTTTCTGAAACTGAATAATAGTTTCTCAACCACATGGGGAATTTTGGGAAAGGAATGAAACGAAAACAAATCTACCATTGTGGGTTTCTGCCATCCATAGAGAGAAAGAGAGAATGAGAGGGAAATAGGTGTGAGAGAGGGTTGAAAAGAGCGTAGGAATAAATGTAAAAACCAGCCATCACAGGGCTTGGTTCTGTGTATTTTCATTTATGAATTAATTCCAAGTGTTTTGGATTTTGATCAGGCTCTCTGTTTCGACCTGTTTGTTTTATTTCCGTGTCAAAATCAAGTATTGCATTTATGTGTTATTATATATGCATATTTTTTCTGTTAATGAATATACAGACTAAGTGAGAAGATGAAGATCCTGTGAATTTTTTATTAAGAAATCTATGGCAGAGACGAAGGGATGAGAGACAAAGAAGAAGCTCAGGAGATATCCGTGCATTTACAGGATGAATAAAGCTAAGGAGAGATAACATTTAATAATTATGAACAAACTCGGAAGGATAATGGAGGAGTAGCATGGAGGAAACAATATTACAGAGTGGTGATAGTGGAAAGAAGAGCAATCAAATTAATACAACAATACTTAGAATAATTCCTAAGGAGGAATCGACGATGAGGATTGAATCGCAAAGTCAAAACTTTAATATTGGATGGCAGAGATTAGTGTGGGAAGAAGAGCAGAGAGGTGAGTGAACAAATTCAATTAGATCATATATTTGAAAATGAAATAGATAAATGGTGGATAACGGAACACTATTTCTCAGTTCACAAATTATAGCGGATATTCTTAAAGAGTTCGCAAGGTAAGTTTTTCACGACGTGATGCAGTAATATTTGAAACGTGTGATCCAATGAGGGAAGGCCACATGTCAGCATGGCACATGAGCGCACATCACATGTTTTAAGGGTTAAATCTTATTGATATAGCCTTAAAATTGTGAGAAAGTGTTTTGCGATGAGATGAATACTGTCAGATCCAACAAAGATCGACGGTAGGAATTGCGTCACAACTTCGCATCAGCAGAATCACAAGGATGTTGTCAAGGTTGTTTTGTAAACTTACGAAAATGAAAAGAGTTGTGATTGGTTGTTATATTATGGGTCCTCGAGAGCTCTGGTTCCGCGTAAACATAAAGTGGTATGGGTAAGTGTGAACTATTTAAGGTAATCGCTGCCTGATTTCGCATGTATGTATGTTAAACCAACTCCGATACATTTAAATCCACCATGTATAAAGGGGTTTATGTGGGTCCTAACCCATAATCTACGGAATATTTTAAACTGCAGTTATGGCTGCATCAATTCAAATTTATATTATAATTACATATTAAGTATTAAACAAATGGTATAGGGAATCAAGAAAACATTTAGAAATACATTAAACAAAGCATTCTAATATGTATCGACGTACTATATAGATACAATAACATCGACACTATGGAAGTAGTGTAATAAGTAAAACCCCAGTTTTATTAACTAGAAATTGGCATGGTGATATGATTGATACCAAGTGAAAACAAGGTAGCTACATAATTGAATTTTACTACCCCCAAAGGTAGATTTAAACATAATTAAACATACAAAAGTAGTATCACAATTTCTAAGTTACAGAATTCCCTTGAATCAGCCTGAATAGGCTTAGCACATTAATATATGTCATAGTCAAAAAAATTAATGAATAAAATATTCCCATTTATGATGCATAAATATTGTGGTCAGAGAACCACGTTGGAACCTTAGTGAAAAAGGCTACGCTAGGCCGTGATGAATGCCGCTATGGTACCTCAAGACAATGGAAAATAACAACATACATTTAACCGGCCAATGATAGTAGTAGAAGAGTGACATATAAATCATACAGTATGATTCCAATAAGTTTAGTTATGTATAATACAACTCATAAAAAGGGAAAGTTATTTTAAAATTGATACCAATTAGAGGGAAATTGGAACTATAACGAGTGTATGCATACGAACCTAGAATAGGTGGATTAAATGAATTAGTGAGCAGGCTTCTTTGATGGCCATAAAGACCGTTAGCACCTGAAATAAATAAATAAAAATTATCTTTAACTCTGCAGAACAAATATCGATGTAAATAAAAGCCCAAAAATAAGCTGCTTAAAATGGATGCACAATACCTTCTAGAGAAAATGTTGGCGTTATGATGTAATGTGTTGTCCTTGATGGTAACCTACTCGATGAGTTTCCTTTTGATAGAAACCTATTTTTTGAAGATATAAACTTGATGTATTTATAGGCCAGTTTAGATGTGACAGAGAAAGGAATTCCAATTAGTGATAGGGGAATGATCAAGTTAAAGTTTCAATAAATATATGCAGGTTTGATGAAGGGAACCTGCGTATACCCGCAGGTTCAATGAAGCCAAGTCGTGTACTTATCCAAAATTTGTGTATACACAATTTTTGGGAATAAAAGTCGTCTATACATGCAGGTAAAAAGAATCGAAGTCATGTATGATTTGGCACACTCATTTTAATAATAAAAAGGGTTTTTACCATGGTATTGGCCCCCAATATTGAGCAGAGTAAAATTTATTTGATCTTGTCCAAAAAATACCACCAACACTTGTGTGGTTTTGGGCTCGTGGTATTGGTTAAGGCTCAAACTATATAACAAGGAGAAGATCTTAGTGCAAGGGTCATGTGAATGAGAATTGAATGAATACTTTAGTCTGAATTATATCTGCATGGAATGGGCTATATTTAATAGATAGCTATAATATTTTGATGCACTCATGAATAAAATAATGGATCAAGATCTCTAGATCTGAAATGACTATGTATTTGCATGATTTTCTTATGAGTTTTTTAGATATGTGGTATGGCACATAATTGCTGAAGTAAATGATACAATTTGAGCAAGTTTAATGCTTTGAAGTATAGCACATTCATGTATTTACAGATCTATATGTGGGTTCGTCTTGTGGGAGGTGTGTATTCACGTAGGTTCGGATCATCAAAGGCGCGTATACATTCAGTGAAAT
Source organism: Pinus albicaulis (assembly GCA_034641835.2). Taxonomy (NCBI): domain Eukaryota; kingdom Viridiplantae; phylum Streptophyta; class Pinopsida; order Pinales; family Pinaceae; genus Pinus; species Pinus albicaulis. Next base: position 1,365,021,094 of record CM076577.1, read on the forward strand.
TACTGAGGTCTATGCTCAGGTTGGTTTCGTAAGAAGCACGTACAATTGCAAATTGGTATTATTGAAGTCGCGCATGCAAGTTAGCGTTTTGCTGAAAAATGCTGAAGGAAATATCTAATCAATTTTAATGTGTTTTTGATATCTGTCAATGATGTCTTCATATAGATCTGGGTTTTTTGAGTACTGATTATGTTGCTAATTCATTATGTATAAATATCAATGATTGGTTGATTGTTGATGCTACGTACGTAAAGGAAGGTTTTCTGCTTATAAATGATTAATTAATTAGATCAGTGCTAGTGCATTTTTTTTGTCTATCAATGATGTCTTCATGTCTATGTGGGTTTAGTAGCAATGTCTGAAGTTTAAATTAAGTGCACTATTTGAAAAGGATACTTGATGTTGCTAAGTGTATGAGTATTCAAATATCTGTAAGCTATCAAAATATTTCAAAATGTTTCCATCCAATTTTGTGACTGATTCAGAGTAGCAGTTTTTTAAGGACTTAGTATATTGATATATGTGCACGGGTTTCTCTACGGAAAATCATGTATACACATTGTTGCCTAAAGTAAAGTAGCATATACATTTTGTTTTATGAATGACCAGAGTTGTAGTTGATTTAGTGTGTTGATGCAGTAGTCTAGGTTCAATTCCGATATTCTGGTTACAATGATCTCATTGTTATGTATGAATTGAGTTGGTGATTGTTTTCTTCAGTGTTTGGTTCATTATTCAAGTGATTGGTGATTATTAGGTTCAATGGTTTTTTTCAGGAATTGGATGAATATTTTGGGTACAGTAATCAGTTTATGTTTTGATATTTGACTTATATGATGTTAAAGGGTTCAGCATGGATTATAATAGGTCTGCAAGTTGTGATGTATTGAAGCTGGTGGATCTAGTGTGAAAATCTATGAAACGTATTATGTGGTGGTGTTGAGGGTTGGAACCTTCAGTAATGAAGTTGAAGCTTCCTCCCAATAGGAGTTGGTGATCATTTCAGGGGGTTGTAGCTCCCTTCTAGTACTGTCTTATAAACGAGAGCAGGGGGTTGAAGCTCCCTTCCAGTGGTGGCCGGTAAATGAGATCAGGGAGCTAGACCTCCTTTCTAGTAGTAGCTAGAGAACAAGAGAAGGTTGCAGACTTATAGAGGTGGGTGCCTACAAGTTGTTATGAGTCTGTGCCACGACAACATTTTAAAAAAATTTCTACATAGTAAATATTGAATACAGAGACAACAGCAATGGTGGTTTTCTCACGACTTGAGCTCTTGATCTGAAAATGAAAGTATTTGTATTTTTGTTCAAAGTATTCATTTCCGTTAAATTAAGTGTAAAAAGCATTTGGATAGCCTTGCAAGTGAAACAAAGTGTTTTTGTTAATTGTTTATGAATTTTGGTGTGATGGAGTGTTGTTTTAATTTACTGTTTAACAACTTTAATCGGAATAACACAGCATAATAACTTCACCATAAATGCATAGCAACATGATGAGGTAGTTCACCCCTCTTGGGCTACATCTGCCGGGTCGAAGGCTCCCAATGGGCATGTCCTTGATATATTATGATGTTAAAATTGGTAATACAGTGAGAAAAATCCCTAAACAGACCAAACCAGCTGTGACAATGAATTTAGAAAATAGAAAGAAGCTAATAATGACTCTGATTTCACCTAAAATAGTGAAGTGTAGTCCAATGCAGCTCTATTTCCCTCAAGGCCCTGATGGCTCCCCAAGCTTCTTTGAAGTAAAAATGGCTGAAAGACACCTCTAATGGCTCTGAAACCTATTCCAATGACTACAAAATGCTGAGAATACCCAAAATAAATTAAAAAATAAATAAATAAATAAATAAATCACTCCAAAAGGTTCAGTGATGTGAAATTTATGCCCAAATGAAGTTTTGCCCAATTTGGCCTAAGGAAACTCTACTAAACTTGGAGTAATTGCAGTTAAGCCCATTAATTTTGGAAAAGTCCACCCAGAATGGCGTGCCCGCCTAGTTTTTCAGAATCGTTAGGGGCAAGCATTTAAGATTAGGTGTAGTGGTCACATGGACCAACTCCACCGCCGACAGAACCGTGGAGCCAACAGTTTAAAGACCGTGGCATATAAATGTTTACGAAACCTCCGTTGGTTTCCATGTGAACAACTCTGGATAAAACTTAATCGTCAGAGTCTTGTGTTTATCCGTTAGTTTAGACCTGTGGTTTCGTCCCATGGTTATATTATAAGGGGGTTGTCCCCCTTTACCACCGCCCACACCTTGTATAAACTTCAAATATGCATTGTGACTATAGTCTATTAAGAATCACCATGCAGGCAGGTCGGTCGGGCCTGTGGGCTGGTGGCCACCCGATCCGGGGTCAAATCTTGCCAACTCCATAAATTTTTTCCAATGTAAAATGTTAAGTCTTGGGGCCACGTGGCGCCCATTAATTGGCCACTAAAACCCATAGTTAACCCATTGTGCAATCTGCGGCTGAAAAATGTCGATCTGTGATTGGTTGATGAAGGAATATTCCATGGAATATTTTATGGAATATTCTCGAAATATTCTATGGAATATTCTTTTTTTAGTATTTTTTTTATTCAAATTCAACCCAAGTCAAACTGGACTTTTGCATGAAATTATGAATTTTCACACTTGAATAAATTTCACATACAGTGTCGAATTTGAGTGTCGTTCACGGCTACAGGATTGTATCAATGAGGCCTATCCTATCGTTCTAGTTTCAACCAATTCTGAGCAGTTCCAATTTTGAGCATTCTCTTCACTTAGGACATGATCACCTTATCACACCTCCCCATTGGGAAGCTTTTGGATCCCAAAAGCCTTCAATTACCTGTTAATAGGATGAGGGTACATGTCCCTCACCTTTTCCACCTCAATCCACTTTGCCTTACTTGGTTTTCTACCTTTAATACCAACCCGAACATAATCAACATTTCCCCTCCTTGAAGTGTGTGTCCTTTTGTCGAGGATAGCATCCTCTTTCAATTCATCCAAACATTCTGGTGAGAAATCCTCTATGGATGGCAGCTAGATGTCACTTTCATAATCAGCAATTAAAGGAGGTTCATACAAACGTAAATTTTCCACATTCACAATGGAATACATTTGCATGTATGAAGAAAAATCTAATTGAAAATCATTATTTCCAACTTTTTTAAGGATCTTGAATGGACCATAACAAATAGGCTTCATATTTTTACCTTCTCCTTGCATCCTTTCCTTACTAATATGCAACCATACCTCATCCCCTTCTTGAAACTTATGATCAATTTTGTGCTTATCATACCTCTCCTTGTACTTTCCTTCACTTTTTTCAAGATGTTCTTGAACTTGCTGATGTATGAGCTGAATTCTTTCAATGAACAAGCGAGCTTTGTCAATGTCACTATGACCATCAATGGACACATCCTTCTCAAGAATAAAATCTAAAGGTGACTTAGGAAAATACCCAAAACAAGCTTCAAAAGGTGAAGTATTTGTAGAAGAGTGATTGGCCCGATTGTAAGCATGCCGAATGTAATGCAAATGCTCATCCCAAAGCTTGGGATTCTTGCTGCAATAACCTCTCAAAATATGTACAATGGCTCTGTTCACTACCTCTGTTTGGCCATCCGTTTGCAGATGGAAAGCAATATTGTTCTTCAACTTGGTGTCCATCATCTTCCATAAATTGGACCAAAAATTCCCCACAAATCTGGAGTCCCTGTCACTAAAAATAGAAGTAGGAAAGTCATAATGAACCCATACATGTTGAAAATATAAATCAACAGTTTTTTCAACAGTTATATATTTTCTACATGGCATAAGAATACACATCTTGCTGAAACGATCAACTACTACAAAAAGATAATGATGTTTCTTTCTAGATAATGGTAGCCCTCCAAAAAAATCCATAGAAACACTTTCCCATGGTCTAGAAGGTACCGGAAATGGTGTATATAAACCAAACTTCCTATTGCTAAGCTTGCTTGTAGCACATAATGAACAACCTCTAATGAAACGTGAAACACTATCTACCATGCGAGGCCAATAATAATACCTCTGTAAATGTGCCACCGTTTTTCTTACCCTATAATGTCCAGCTATGAGAGAAGAATAAGCCTCTCTTATAATGCTTAGTCTCTCCCCCTGTGGTATACATAACTTTCCCTTATGAAGCATAAAATTATTATGCAAATGATAATCATTCTCCTCAACATGATTCCCTTCACTCAAGTTAGCATACACATCCTTAAAATCCACATCTGATGCATACTGTTCTATGTAGCTCTCATGTACAATAGAATCATTCTTAAGAAAAGTACTAGCACTAATAATAGCCCTTGAAAGCATATCAGCAACCTTGTTGTAAATACCTTTATTGTACCTTATTACCAAGTGAAACTGTTGTAGGAAGCCCATCCATCTGAAATGCCGTGACTGCTGCAATTTACTTTGCAATTGCAAGTACTGTAAAGGCTAATGGTCAGTATGAACAATTGTTTCTTTTCCCATCAAAAAAGTGTTTACATTTTTTGACACTTTTGACCAATTCATACAACTCTTTATCATATGTAGGATAATTCAAAACAGCACCATTAAACATCTCAGAATTAAATGCAACAGGCTTACCATATTGTAAGAGAACTGCACCCATGGTGTAATCGCTTGCATCTCCTTGAATCTCGAATGGTTGTCTCATGTCCGGTAATGTAAGAACTGGATCTGAACTTATCTTCTCTTTCAAATACTCAAAATATTTCTATTTCTTGCCTCCCCATTGGAAATTATGCTTCACACTAGTCATTGCATGCATAGGAGCTGCTATGGCAGAGAAGTTAGAAATAAACTTCCTCCAATACTGAGCTGCACCCAAAACAATTCTTACCTCTATAATGGCTTTGGGAGTAGGCCAATTCACGATGGCTTCTACTTTTTAAGGATCAATTCTCTAAGCGCCTCCTCCTACTATGTGTCCCAAATAAACCAAATAATTCTTTCCAAATTCACACTTTGACATTTTAAGAAATAACTGATTTTTCTTCAAAACATCAAGTACTTTCTTAACATCCATGACATGCTCTTCTCTAGTATTGCTAAAATTTAAGATTTCATCTAAGTATACAATAACGAAATCATCAAGAAAAAGACATAATACATCATCCATTACCCACATGAAAGTTGCAGGTGCATTGCATAAACCAAACAGCATAACAAGCCACTCAAAGAGTCCCTGTTTGGTTTTAAATGTTGTCTTCCAAATGTCACTTTCTACAATTCTAACTTGATGATAACCACTACATAATTCTAACTTAGTGAAATATTTAGCATCTTTCAGCTGATCCAACAAATCATCTATCCCTGGAAGTGGGTAACGATTCTTTACCGTTATTTTTTTCAATGCCTTGAAGTCCACACACATGCGCCAAGTTAGATATTTCCTTGGAATCAACACTATCGGTGACCCACATGGAGAAGTGCTTGGTCTTATGAATCATTTGTCCAACAAGTCTTTAATTTTCCTCTTGATTTCATAATTTTCCATGATAGACAAGCGGTACATGCCGATGTTAGAAAGAGGACAATCTCGATGTAAATGGATCTCATGTTGAATCTCCCTTTTAGGAGGTAAACCTGTCGGTTCCTGAAAAATCTCATGTTGTGCATCAACTACATCATATAAATCTGATTTAAGCTTGGAATCACAATTTTCAAATGATTCATGATTCATATCAACCTTGGGCTTAACCATAAGAAGTACAAAACTCTTGCTAGAATTGACTAGCCTTTTTACATGTCTTGCATTTACCATCGCTATATTTGTCTTCTTGCGATGTGCTCTGACAATGAACTCCTTTCCATATTTAAAGAGATGATATTTATTTTCATGGTGATGGAAGATCATTTTTCTTTCAAATATTTAATTACTTCCCAAAATAATTCCTGATATATCAAGCGGCACCACATCAAGTTCAACTGTGTCAATAAAGTGTGCAGTTATGGCGAATCCCACTATGGACTTTCTTGAGACTTGTAAGTTTGCATCCTTGCATATCCACCCAAGTGGATAAGGCGTTGGATGTGGAATGGTCTCAAGTTTTAGTTGTTTGACCAAGTTTTATGATATAATAATTTCTTGTGACCCACTGTCAAACAATGTGTCAATTTTAGTATGTTTTGAGACTACCCTCGCATGGAACAATTCAATTCTTTCTTCCTCATTAGGAGCTTGTACATGACAGTTTGAAGTACTAGTGCTTTCTTTAGTTTCAGTTTCCTTTACCTTCATAATTTTCAAACCCATGGCTACAATTTTGGTTTCATCCCCTGAATCATCACCTAAATCTTGAGGTGTAGTTGTAGTAGCTGCAGTTTTCTTCTTTCCCTTGTTTTTGTTAAACTGGTTTCTTTTTTCAAGATGTAATTTCCAACAGTTTTTCTCTTCATGGCCCTATCTTAAACAATGTTTACAAATTAATTTTTCACCCTCTTGTTTGATAGAAGCATTCTTTTTACCTTTTCCCTCAATTTTTTTATCTTTGTTCTTCCCTTTGAAAGGCTTGTTTCTATCGCCATCAAAAGTGTTTTTCCCTCTAGCCGCTAAATGCGTAGCTTGTACACAAACTTCGTAGACTAGTAGGATTAAACATAAGGATAGTATGTTTAAGGTAACTGTGAAAACCACCTATGTACTTCGGCAAAGTATCTTGACTTTGTAATTCTACCCCTAATAATAGTGCTCTTCTCCTAAATTCCTGGGTATAGTCTTGCACATTTTGTCCCTTAAGTTGTCTAAAGTTTTGCCAATTCATTGTAGCCTTTTGAAGATGAGCAAGAGGATAAAATTACTTCTTGATTGCAGTAATAAATTAAGTCCATGATAGATTAATCTTACCATGTTTCTTGATTTCATCCTTGGTGTTGGCTTCCCACCATACCAATGCTGCTCCATCCGTTCTCAGTGAGGCTAGTTGTATTTTGGTGTCGTCATCATGCAGGTTTTGAATCCTTAAATAAAATTCCAATTGTCTAATCCAATTCTCTAATTTCTCTGCATTAACTTCATCATTAGACATGGGCAATTGAAATTTGACATCAATCTTTAAAAAATAAATTTTACCAGTGTTTTTCGACTTATGTGACTGATTTACCGAAGTCGAGGAAGACGACGTCGAGGAAGAGGATGGCGATGGAGATGGTGGATCACCATTTCCTCCATTCCCTTTCTTTGACTGATCATTACCCTTGTTTCCTCCTGAGGAATCCTCTCCTTATTTTTTGTTTTTAGACCCTTCTCCAACAATCCTATCATTTCTTTCTTGATAGAGGATCCTTACCATTTCAGTCATATCCAAGAAAGCTTTCCGAAATACCCTTTCTTCTTCCTTGGGATCCATCTCTTCAGGAGATTCTCCTTCTCTTGAAGACATGCTTGTAGCTGCTTCTAGGGCTCTTAGAGGTGGTTCTCTGACCCTTCTTGTTTGTGGATTAGTTTTTGCACTAACCAAGTTTCCTTCACCTCTCTTGAGTTTTAACCTATTCAACATCAAAACTTGCAAAAAATGACTTAATCTTTGCACAAAAAAAATACTGAGTAAAAAATCTAGCTTCTAAGGCTCTAATCCTGAGCTCTGATACCAACTGATCTAAAAATGAAAGTATTTTTATTGTTGTTCAAACTATTCATTTCCATTAAATTAAGTGTACAAAGCGTTTGGATAGTCTTGCAAGTGAAACAAAGTATTTTTGTTAACTGCTTATGAATTTTGGTGTCAGGGAGTGTTGTTTTAATTTACTATATAAAAATTTTAATCTGAATAACATAGCAAAATAACTTCACCATAAACAAACAACAACATGATGAGGAATTTCACCCCTTCTGGGCTACATCTATCGAGTCCAAGGCTCCCAATGGGCATGTCCTTGATATATTATGTTGCTGAAATTGGTAATACAGTGAGAAAAAGGCCCAAACAGACCAAACCAGCTATGAAAATGAATTCATAACACAGAAAGAAGCTAAGAATGACTCTGATTTCACCTAAAATGGTGAAGTGTAGTCCAATGCAGCTTCGTTTCCCTCAAGGCCCTGATGGCTCCCCAAGCTTCTCTGATGTACAAATGGCTGAAAGACACCTCTGATGGCTCTGAAACCTATTCCAATGGCACCAAAATGCTAATAATACCTGAAATCAAAAAACAATTCTCTTCAAAAGGTTCAATGATGTGAAAGTTATGCCCAACTTAATTTTTGTCCAAGTTGGCCTAAGGAAACTCCACTAAAATTGGAGTAACTGCAGTTAAGCCCATTAATTTTGGCAAAGTCTGCCCAGAATGGTGCGCCCGCCTAATTTTTTGGAACCGTCAGGGGCTAGCATTTAAGGTTAGGCGTAGTGGTCACATGGACCAACTCCACCGCCGACGGAACCGAGGAGCCAACGGTTTAAAGACCGTGGCATATAAATGCTTACAAAACCTCCGCTGGTTTCCATGTGAACAACTCCGCATAAAACTTTACCATCAGAGTCTTGTTTTTATCTATTAGTTTAGACATGTGGTTATACACCATGGTTTTATTATAAGGGGTTTGGACCTTAGGGGCTGGCCCCCCTTACCGTCGCTCACACCTTGTATAAACTTCAAATATGCATTGTGACTATAGTCTATTAAGAATCACCATGCGGGCGGGCCGGACGGGCCTGTGGGATGGCAGCCACCCAACCCAAGGTCGAATCCTGCCAACCCCATAAATTTTTTCCAATGTAAAATGTTAAGTCCTGGGGCCATGTGGCGGCCTCTGGGAAGGCCATGTGGCACCCATTAATTGGCCACTGAAACCCATAGTTAACCCACTGTGCAATCCACGGTTGAAAAATGTAGATATGTGATTGGTTGATGAAGGAATATTCCATGGAATATTTTATGGAATATTCCCATAATATTCTGTGGAATATTATTTTTTTAATTTTTTTATTCAAAGTCAACCCAAGTCAAACTGGACTTTTGCATGAAATTGTGAATTTTCAAACTTGAATAACTTTCACATACAGTGTCGGATTTGAGTACCATTTGTGACTACAGGATTGTATCAGTGAGGCCTATCCTATAGTTCTAGTTTCAACCAATTCTGTGCAGCTCCAATTTTGAGCATTTTCTTCACTTAGGACATGATCACCTGATCAATTTCCACCTTAAATCTTGGTGTTCTTGTGAGATGCCTTACTTTGATGATTTATTATGTTATTGCTGCACATTTTTACTGCTTAAATATCTAATGCATAACTAACAAACTCTGTTAAGATTTTTTTTTGAAGATTTATCTAAACATTAAGTTATTTGGGTATATGCAAGTTCGCTTTAAGGTCCAGTCGTGTACATATGCTACTAGGACTAATTAGATTTGTGTATAGAAATCAGTAAATAAAAGTAAAAGATTGTGATTCTTGTAAATATTGATTCAACCCCCCTCTCAGTATTTTTCCCAACAATTGGTATCAAAGCAGGTCCTTCTATAGAATATTGATTGCGTGAAGAAGATCGGTCACAATGCAAAGGAAGAAAAAGAAGAAGGATACTCAAATGAAGAAGATATCTCAAAAAATGTGTGCAACAGAAAATGAAGAAGATAAAACATGTATTGATTTTTTTTCTTGTGATTCACGTCCTGGTTCATGCAATGTTGAATATAGTGAATACAAAAGTGAAAGTAATGTTATGGATCTGGAAAAAAAAATTTCTAAACTCAAGAATCAAGTTGAAGATCAATAGATTATATTTAATGAAAGAGAATGTATCTACAAAGATATGATTAAAAAATAACAAATACACCACTGTCAAAAGCTACAGGATGAAGTAACAAATCACAGTGAAGGACTTGAAGTAGAAATCATCTCTCTCAAAGAAGATCTAGAAAAATGAAATAAGAAGAATGAAGAAATTCTACAAACATTTGAAGAAAAAGAAAATGGGTTGAAAGAAAATATTTTAAAATTGAATGAGAATGTATAAGGAAGAAGGGTCAAAGAAAGTATGAAGAAGAAGTGTCAAATATTGGAGGTTTAGGTAAACATTTTAGAAAGTAAATAAGAAGAAAACGATAAACACTTGAGGTTTCAAGATAGTACTAAGATTCTGGACAATATTCTTAGTAGTTAAAGGTCTCCTTCTATTAAATTTGGTCTTGGTTTTCATGAAATTGTTAAACAAGAATCTGGTTCACAAGACGGTGCCAAATATTCAAAGGATATCAATGAAAAACTTAAGTGTTTAAAGAAACAAAATGTTAACCGATAATCATGAATTCTCAAAGGAAATAATTCACTTCTAACTATAGAAGTATCAATCGATTCTCTCTTTTGATCAAAAATGTTGAATGCTTTGTATGTCATAATTATGGACATGTTATATCCAATTACAGAAGAACATTTTTTCATTCACAGAGAAATAGACACTACATAGAAATATCATCAACTCCCAGGTACTCAGGTTCCTTCAAGATTTATTTCTTTTCATGCAAAAAAACTGGACATAAAGCTATTCATTTCAATAGAAGGAACATGAGGCAAACTTTTTATGATTCCTCTGCTCCCTTTTTTGGTCACATGTTATGAAACCAACTCCAAAAATAGAAGAAAAGAGAGATCAACTCCTTATAAATAAGCCACTTCGAGGGGGAAACCTCCTTTAAATTACATAAATGAACATTTCTTGGATAATACAAATTACAAAACCTCCTTCTATATATAGGACTCCATGGGGTCACGATATAATCTGACCTAGCAATAATAATGTAAGGGAACAATAATAATAATATTAGGGTTACAAGGGTACAAAAATAACAATAATCGGGTTACACTAACAACAATAAGGGACTATACTAGTACTATAGGTACCTAACATACCCCTCTCCTTCAAAAAAGTGTTATCCTCAATGCTTGAGTAGCTCCAGATGCTTCTGTATAAATTTTTCATCCTCCCATGTAGAATCTTCAGTGGGTAAGTTCTTCCACTTGATGAGATACTCTAAAATAATTTGATTGATTTCATAGCTGTCGAGTTCCTATTTCTGTGACTGCTTCAAGTTCCAATATGATTTTTCCTTCCTCATCAAGTTCTAGCAATATTGTTTGAACTGGAATTTTGTCCTCTATAACCTTCTTTAAGCATGAAACATGGAAAATTGGATGCACTCACGAAGAAGCAGGAAGCTCCAATTTGTATGCCATAGTACCAATCTTGTGCAATGCCTTGTAAGGACCATATTAATTTGGTGATAATTTATCATCCTTCTTATATTTCTTGACGGACATTTGTTTGTATCGTTGTAGCCATAGAAATACCCAGTCTCCTACATCAAAACTTCTCTCATTTATGATGTTGATCTACCTATTGTTTCATTTGATTTTGTGCCAAATTTAGGTTATCCTTTAAGAGTTGGATAACTTCTTGTTGATGCTCGATGTGATCTTCCAGTTCTTGAACCTTAGAATTTTCTCTTAAAGAAGATGTGATGGATGGTGGATGATATCCATAAAGTCCCATAAATGGGGTCATTTTTTTTGCAGTATGGAAGGAAGTGTTAGAAAACCATTCAGTGAGAGGTAAGCACTTGACCCATTGTGTTTGCTTATGAGATATAAAACAATGAATATATCCTTCCAAAGATTTATTCACTATCTCAATTTGACCATCATATTTAGGATGATAAGATGAGCTATGAGTTAGTTGAATACCCAAAGAAGAAAACAATCTCGTCCAAAAATTTCCAGTAAAAATGGGATCTCTGTCACTTACAATAATCTTTGGGTTTCCTTGTAGGTTTTGAATTGTTTCCATAAATGTAGTAGAGACTGTACTTGCTTTACATGGATGAGATAATTCACAAAAGTGTGCATACTTGGTAAGGCTATCAACTACCACCATTATGACACTCCTTCCTTCATACTTAGGTAAACCTGTAATAAAATCCATTGAAATCTCCTCCACACGTTGAATTTGAATGGATAAAGGTTGTAGAAGACCCTGGGGTCTTAATTGTGTCAACTTTATTTTCCTGGAAAACCAAACATTCCACCACAAAATTTTTAATATCATATTTAAGGCCATCCCAAAAAAATTATTTCTTCACCCTGTGGTAAGTTTTTAAAAATCCTGAGTGCCCTCCTAAAGGAGAAGTGTGCAATTCCAAAAGAATATTTTTTTTTTTAGTTGGGAATTCTTGCAAATATATAAGTGATATTTGTACCCGAAGGAATCATTTTCAAACTAAATGTATCAGATGTACTAGGATATTGTTGTAACTTCTGAATGAGTCTCCACACTTCTTCTTCCTTCTTCCATTCCTCTCTTGCTTCAGTTATCTAATCTAGTTGGATAATATAAATGGCACAAAGCAATGCTTCCACCTCTTCATCCTTTCTTGAGAGTGCATCTGCAACAACATTTAAATTTCCTTTTTTTTAGATGATTTCAAAGTCATAACCCAACATCTTTGTGAACCATTTTTTCTTCTCTTCTAAAGATATTCTTTGTTCCAAAAAGTGTTTAAGACAATCATGATTAGTTTTTACCTTGAAGTGTCTTCCCATTAGGTAAGGTCGCCAATTCTTTAGTGCATGTAGTATTTCCAACATTTCCTTGACATAAATAACTTTCTGTAAATATTTTCCTTTCATTGGATGACTTTCAAAAGAAATGGGTCTTCCTTCTTGCATTAAAACAACACCAATTCCATTTCCTGAGGCATCACATTCCACAATAAAGGTTTTTGGGAAGTCTAGCATAGCTAAGACTGGTGCTAGGCAAATTGCCTCTTTAAGATGTTCAAAGGTCTTAATTGCTTCAGGAGTTCATGAAATGACATCTTTTTTAAATAATGTTGTTAGAGGTGTTGTTATTCTCCCATAATTCTTAAAAAAAATTCGATAATACCCTGTTAACCTGAGAAATCCTTGCGAATTCTTTATGGTTGTGGGGAATTTCCATTCCTTAATGGCTTTAATTTTGTTAGGGTCTACCTTACCACCCTCATGAGCTACAATATGACCTAGATATTCCAACTCTTGTACTCCAAAGAAACATTTTGATGTTTTTTCATATAATGTTTTCTCCTCCAATAGTTTTAGAACCCTGTCAACATTATTATAGGTCAATTTGGACATCATCCTCCATGACTTGATCAAACTGGAAATCATCCCTAGGACCAACGAAATAGGGTCTATCCTCCCCTATCATTTCAGTTTCTACATGCCCTAAGACAAGAACAAGCCATTCATGACTTCTATTGTAAGGTTTCGAAGGTTTTAAGTATATTTTATATCACTTATGAGCTCACCAATGCTGCCTCTCGAGGGAATAACTACGTTTCATATGTATTTACCTCACAAGGGTGCTTTTCAAAGAACTTCCCTACATTCAAGAGTGTGTTGGTCAAATGATAGTGAAATTCTCATTGTTCTGGAAACTCTACATGGGAAGTGCCTTCTAGAAGATTCCATATGTGTGAAACTTTGAATCCATGGGTCCATATAACACCTTTGATCTTGGGAACATGTCTTGCTTATTATTAGAAATTCATTAATTAAAAACTACCTTCAGTTTACCTATAAATTAAGCATAGATCCTAGTGCTACGGAGGGAAGAAATTTGGTAAAGAAATGATATTCGATTCTCAATTGAGAGAGTGATACGCGTGATATGTTGTTGGTGTGTAATATTCCTAGTTAGGAAAGACATCAATGTAGAATACAATACTGAAATATTCAGAAAATTATAATGCAAAATTCTTGAATAGCCCATGGATCCATTAGCTTATGTAATACAGTAGTAGCATATACAATGTGATGGAAAAAAAATCATTCAAACTTAGGTAAACATGCCTCCCAAGACGAGGAACACTAGAATTCCAAGAATGTTGAAACATAGAAATTCTTAAGCATATGATAGCATAGTCTAGTGAGGGTTACTGCTGCAGAAATATTAAAACAATGGGTCTTCTGATATATTACTCAAAGGAGCTGAAAAAATGGAGAACTAGTCTCTTCTACACAATCCCAAGATAACCCAGCAAGGGTTTCTTGAAAAGAATAAGATAAAAAAAAGTATAAAATTCATATCTATGACTGAATCAAGTTGTCTTACTAAATCTCTACATGAATATAGTTGGAATGAAAAACAAATGGTAGTAACTTCTCCTCCCTAGCTTTCCGTGTGAATGGTTGCTCCTTTCAATATGAAACTAGCTCATAAATAGGGCTTTTCAACCCTCCACTACAATACCATGAAAAATAACGCAGTTCCTCAAGAAGACTAAGTTGTGGTTGTAGGTGACTGCTTAGCCCAATGCCAGATGGTGGAAATAAAGCTCTGAATACCCTTCTTAGATGGCCTTCTCAAGTCCTTCAAGATAGTGTGTGGAATTCCCGCATGAGAATACCCTTGTACTAAATAGTACAACAAACTCAGCTAAACAGCTGAAGTATGAAATAAGTCATAAGACTCAAACATAAAAAATATTCCGAATGCCTCATATGGCTTCCATCCCCTCCATTATATACTTGATGAGCTTCCTCACCATTGGCCCCACTCATTTAGGAGGTTACTTCAATGCAAACACTCCTCCTCCAAAATTTCACTGTCTCCACTAGCTCCCCTCTCTTATTTGGCACTGTTGTTGATTTGGTCAACCTTGACTTAGCCTACATGCATTTCACCCTTTCACACCCAATGTGGCTTTATTGTGACTCTCTAAACTAATCCACATTCACACTGGAAGTGATTTATTCCTACTAATGTGATTTAAGGGTCTCCCTACCCCACTTATTCATCTAAATTATGAATAGAAGCAACATATAAGATTCCAAATAGCTAAAAGATAATTGGGAATATTACAGTCCTCCCGTCCAAAAATTTTCTTTTCCTCAAGAAACAGTAAAGAAGGATGTTGTAAAATATTCTCTCCTTCCTAAGTGGCATCCTCATCAGTTAGATTCCTCCATCGAATCAGATATTCTTTAATCACCTTGGTCCTTAGCTGCCTCTCCCAAGTATCCAAAATAGCCTCTGGTTGCAAAATTAGATGGCCCTCATCATCAATAGGTGGGATATCCAAGGTAGCCACCACATGTTTCTCGATGGCCTTTTTGAGGCATGAGACATGCAAAATGTTATGGATCTTTCTCCCAATAGGAAGCTCTAACTCATATGCTACTTCACCAACACGATGGATCACCCTGTATGGCCCATAGAACCGAGGTTTAAGCTTCTCTTCCCATTTCTCCTTAATTCAAGGTTGTCTATATGGATGAGAAAATAGGTAGACCAAATCTTACAACTCAAATTTTCTCTCTGTCTGACCACGATCTGCATATACCTTATGTTGGTTCTTTGCTGTAACAATGTTGTCGTTGAAGGCCCGGAGTATATCCTGACTCTCCAAAATCCACTCCTTTTCTATAGGAGCCTTACTTTACCCAAATATCACATCAGAAAAGGATAGTACATCATACCCATAAAGAGCTCGAAATGGGGTCATGCCAATGGAAATATGGAAGGTTGTGTTGTAGCAATACTCCCCCAAATGGAGCAAGCGCGACCATGCTTTTTTTTTTCCTGAAACATAGTTCTGCAAGTAGCCTTCCAGAAATTTCTATCTCTATCTATCCATCGATTTGTGCATGAGAGTTATTACTTGGTGTTAAATTAGTACCCACTAACCAAAAAAGCTCCTGCCAAAATCCACCCATGAAGCAGCTATGCCGATCATTAATTGTGGTCTTTGGAAGACGATGGAGTCTAAACACATCTCTAAAGAAGAGCTAGGCCACCTGTGAGGTAGTATATCATTTTTATTTTTGTATAAATATAAAAACAATGGATCTTCTATTATATTACTCAAAGGAGCTGAAAAAATGGAGAACTAGTCTCTTCTACACAATCCCAAGATAACCCAGCAAGGGTTTCTTGAAAGGCATAAGATATAAAAAGTATAAAATGCATATCTAGGGCTGAATCACACTATCTTATTGAATCTCTGCATGAATATAGCTGAAATGAAAAATAAATGGTGGTAACTTCTCCTCCCTAGCTTTCCGGGTGAAACGCTGCTCCTTTCACTAGGAAACTAGCTCATAAACAGAGCTTTTCAACACTCCACTGCAATACCATGAAAAATAACGCAGTTAATCAAGAAGATTGCATTGTGGTTGTAAGTGACTACTTGGCCCAATGACATAAGGTGTAAATAAAGTTCAGAATACCCTTCTTAGATGGCCTTCTCAAGTCCTCCAAGATAGAGTGTGGAATTCCCGCATGAGAATACCCTTGTACCTAAACAGTTGAAGTATGCAATAAGTCATGAGACTCAAACATAAAAAAATGTTTTGAATGCCTCATATGGCTGCCATCCCATCCATTATATACTTTATGAGCTTCCTCACCATTGGCCCCACTCATTTATGAGGTTACTTCCATGCAAACACTCCTCCTCCAAAATTTGTTGTCTCCACTAGCTCCACTCTCGTATTTGGCACCGTTGTTGATTTGGTAAACCTTGACTTATTCTACATGAATTTCCCCCTTTCACACCCAAGTTGGCTTTATTTTGACTCTCTAAACTGATCCACATTCACACTGGACGTGATTTATTCCTACTAAAGTGATTTAAGGGTCTCCCTACCCCACTTATTCATCTAAACTATGAATAGAAGCAACGTATAAGATTCCAACTAGCTAAAATATAATTGGGAATATTATATTCCTCCCCTCCCAAATGTTGCTTGTCCTCAAGAAACAGTGAATAAGGATGCTGTAAAATCTTCTCTCCTTCCCAAGTGGCATCCTCATCAGTTAGATTCCTCCATCGAATCAGATATTCTTTAATCACCCTGCTCCTTAGCTTCCTCTCCTGAGTATCTAAAATAGCCTCTAGTTGCAAAATTAGATGGCCCTCATCATCAATAGGTGGGATATCCAAGGTAGCAAACACATGTTTCTCGATGGCCTTTTTGAGGCATGAGACATTAAAAATGTTATGGATCTTTCTCCCAATAGGAAGCTCTAACTCTTATGCTACTTCACCAACACGACGGATCACCCTGTATGACCCATAGAACTGAGATTTGAGCTTCTCTTCCCCTTTCTCCGTAAGTGAAGACTATATATATGGCTGAATATGTAGGTAGACCAAATCATCCACCTCAAATTTTCTCTCTATTCAACCACTGTCTGCATATACCTTCTATTGGTTCTGTGTTGTAGCAATGTTGTCGTTGAGGGCCCGAAGTATATCCTGACTCTCCTGAATCCACTCCTTTTCTCTAGGAGCCTTACTTGGCCCAAACATCACTTCAGAAAAGGATAGTTCATCATACCCATAAAGAGCTCAAAATGGAGTCATGCCAATGGAAATATGGAAGGTTGTGTTGTAGCAATACTCCCCCAAATGGAGCAAGTGCGGCCATGCTTTTTGTTGTCTTGAAACATAGTTCTACAAGTAGCCTTCCAGCCACTTGTTTTCTATCTCTGTCCATCCATAGGTTTGTGGGTGATATTTAGTACTTGGTGTTAAATTAGTACCCACTAACCGAAAAATATCCTGCCAAAAGCCACCCATGAATCGACTATCTCGATCATTAAATATGGTATTTGGAAGAACATGGAGTCTAAACACATCTATAAAGAAGAGCTCGGCCACCTGTGATGTAGTATATCATGAAAAAATAGAAAATAAATGTGAATACTTTGTTAGTCGATTAATAACTACAAAGATACAATCCTTACCCTGAACTGTAAGTAGGTCGGTGATGAAGTCCATGCAAATACTTTCCCATTTTCCATTCGGAATAGGGAGTGGTTGCAACAATCCCTCGGGATGGTTGTGCACACCTTTGTTCTGCTAGAAAATCATGCACTCCTTGATGTGTTGGAGCACATCCTCCTTGAGACCCTTCCATGAGAATCTCTCCCAAATAGCCCGATATGTCTTGGTGAATCCTTGATGTCCTGAAAGTGGTGAGTCATGTGATGCTTGCAAAATCCTCTCCTTGAGCTTAGAATTTCTAGCCAAGAAGACCCAATCTCGATAATAGATGACCGCATCCATCACTCTATACCTCTCGTCAGTTACATGTCCATCTAGGATATCACATGCAAAGGTGTATTTGAAATATTATACTAGCAACTGGGCCTTCCAATGTGTATCCATGCTCATCAAGGACAATGTTGTTGGCCTCTTAGATAGAGCATCTGCCACTACATTTATCTTTCCCTTGACATATTCTATGTAAAATCATATGCTTGGATCTTATTCACCCATTTTTTCTGCCTCTCCTGAAGCTTATTCTGCTTAAGGAAGAATCAAATACTGTTGTGATCAGTCTTTACCCGGAACTTTTTTCCCACCAAATACTACCAGAACTTGGCTAAAGAATGCATAATATTCAACATCTCATTATCATATATAGGATAAAATCTCTCATGTGGCAGCAACTTCCAGCTCTCAAAAGATATGGGATGTCCTCCTTACTTCAATACTGCTCCAATGCCTTCTCTCGAAGCATCACATTCCAACACAAAGGGTTGGGAAAAATCTGGTAAAACTAATAACGGGCAGCTACTCATCACCTCCTTAAGCTTATCAAAAGCTTTTTGCACTGTGGCTGTCCAACTGAAAGCTCCCTTCTTAGTTAGACCGGTAAGTGTTTCTTCTAGTTGAGAGAACCCTTTAACAAACTTTCGATAATAGATAAAAATTCCTACAAATCCTTGAAATAATGTGAGATTCTTTGGCTCAGGCTAATCCTAATAGCACGGATCTTCTATTCATGGACTCTTACTCCATCTACTCCAATGATGTGGCCTAAGTAGAGCATCTTTGTGAGCCCAAACTCACATTTGGAGAGCTTAGCATAGAATTTTTGCTCTTTAAGGATGTTTAATACTGACTCAATATGTTGTATATTCTCCTCCCATGTGCGGTTGTAAATAAGGATGTCATCAAAGAAAACCAATACAAACTTCCTTAAGTGACCACGAAATATTTGGTTCATGCAAGGCTGAAATTTTTCTGGGCCATTAGTTAGCCCAAAAGGCATAACCAAGAACTCAAAATGGCCATAGTGACATCAGAATGTTTTCTTGGGGATGTCTTGATCCCTCACTTTGATTTTATGATACCTTGATCTCAAATAAATCTTGGAGAAATAGTTGGATCCTCTTAGTTCATCCATCAATTCATCGATATTGGGAATTGGGTATCTATTCTTCATGGTATTTTTGTTCAAGGCCCTATAATCAATGCATATTATCAATGTTACATAATTCTTCTTTACCAAATCCACTGAAGAGGCAAAAGGACTAGTGTTAGGTCGAATGTGTCCTAAGGCCAAAATCTCCTGAATAGCTTTTTCAATTTCATACCTGTAGGCTTTGGGATGCCTATAGGGTGAGGTAATAACTGCTTGGATCCCATATTCCAACTCTATAGTGCTCAAATCCTCAATCAGGAGGTCTCCTAGGTGGGATGTCTCCAAATACTGTGGAATATCGGTCTAGAATAGATTGTACATCTGGGTGTACTGGTAAGTCCTTACCCCCTGCCTCTAACATGTGTAGTTCTACTACCCACTCTATGTTTCCTTTGCGCAAATCATCCTCCATCCTATGTGCTAAGACAATTTGGGGTGGATATATGTTTATACCTTTTATTTTCTTATGTTTACCACTCCCCTTTTCTGTCCATGCCATCTCCAATGTTTCCCAGTCTATGGTAACCTTCCCTAAGGTGATTAACCACTAGACACCCAATATCACATTAGTGTTTAGAATATCAACCACAAAGAAGTGGTCCGTCAAAGTATAGGTTCCCATAGTGATGGTCAATACTAGAACATATTTGGCACACTGCATGGTTCTAGCTCCAAGAACCAAAACCGAGAAACCCTCAAAATCTTCTATGTGAATGCCCCTCCTTTGCACCAAATAAGTATTAATGAATTTATGGGTAGCTCAACTGTCTACCAATATAGACACTCTTTTTCCCAAAATAGTTCCTCTAAACCTCAATTTGAGATACTTTGGAACCCCCCTTAAGGCTCCAAGGGTCCCTCCCATAGGATAAAATGCTCCTACTACACCTCCTATTGATGGTGCACCTCCTCCTGCTGCTACAACACAGGTCTCCTTCTCCTCATCAGAAAATAACTCAATACAATGTGCCTTCCCTGCAATACATTGGTGATTTGGTACCCATGGCTCTTGACAAGAGAAAAAATGTTTCTTCTTCCTTAGATCTTTCTGGAAATCATTTTCAAGATATTTCTTCTCTTGATCCTCCTTTGTTTGAGAGGAGAATCTTTGTTGGAAAGGGGATTTTTCCTTGGGAAGATCATGTTGTAGGTCTCTATCCTTCTCCATGGCTTCTTGAAGTGTAGTTGGTCTAGTGGATTTCACCAACCCATGTAAAGGTTCAACCATCCCATCAATGAACATGCATACCCTCCGGGTCATAGTAAGATCAGATACCATGACTGAAAGCTTGAGGAACTCAGAAATATAAGTCTCTAGATCCCCTACTTGCTTTAGCTTGGTTAACCCCAGAAAATGTTCTTTTGGTTTTTTGGGATCAAATCTCTCCACCAACCTCGGGTGAAGCCAAAATAAGAAGTGACACTAGCATTCCCAAGTGTAGATAGGCCATGAAACAACCACTCATGTGCTTCACCTTCTAGGTGTAGCGCTACTATCTTGATAGCCTCCATTTCTGAAACTCTGTCGAGTTGGAAGTAAGTATCCAACTTCTCCACCCAAACCTTAACTATGCACTTGGATGATCCATCATAAGAGGGAAAAAAGAATCTGCCCAAACTGCATTTTAGATCTTGGTTCTGCATTTACCCTCCTCTTTTATGGTATTTGGAGGATCTTCTACCATCCTTGATCCGACAGAACTCTTGAAAGTTCAAATGTTCCTTGAACCTCTGATATCGAGATTAATATTCCACAAAATTGTCACCAAGGGCTTTTTCCCTCAATGGCCCTCCTTCCTTATCTTCCAATGATATGAATGTGGGCATGGTGGAGTGTTATGAAGATGGGTGTGATGGCTCCCACCATAAATGTGAAGTGTCAGAACTTTCTACATGGTGAAACCCTCTAGGGGATTCCTTCTGTCTTTCTAATCACATCTCCTTGATATCATTTTCAATGTCCTACATGGTCTAAAGAAGGAGTTTTGGTATCTCATTCCCCTCCATTATTTCAGATGTATTTCCCCCACAAGCTGAGCCAAGATTAGAGCTCTGATATCACTGTAATATTCCTAATTAGGAAAGACCAAAATATATAATACAAAGCTGAAATATTCAAAAAATTATAATGAAAAAGTTATAAACATCCCATGGATCCATTAGCTTATGTATTACAATAGCAACATATACAATGTGATGGAAAACAAATCACTCAAACTTAGGTAAACAGGCCTCCGAAGCCCAGAAACACTAGAATTCCTAGAATGTTGCAACAAAGAAATTCTGAATCATATGACAACAAAATATAGTGAGGGTTGCTACTATAGAAATAGAAAAATAATGGATATGCTGATATATTACTCAAAGGAGCTGAAAAAATGGAGAACTAGTCGCTTCTACACAATCCCAAGATAACCTAACAAGATTTTCTTGAAAGGCATAAAATATAAAAAGTATAAACATTAGATACATAGTTGAATCATGCTTTCTTGATAAAGCTCCACATGAATATAGCTGAAATGATAAATAAATGGTTGCAACTTCTCCTCCCTAGCTTTCCAGGTGAAAGGCTGCTCCTCTCACTAGGAAACTAGCTCATAAACAAGGCTTTTCAACCCTCCAATGCAACACCATGAAAAATAATGCAGTTCCTCAAGAATACTGCCATGTAACTGTAGGTGAATACCTGGTCCAATTCCATATGGTGGAAATAAAGCTCAAAATACCCTTCTTAGATGGCCTTCTCAATTCCTCCAAGATAGAGTGTGGAATTCCCACATGAGAATACCCTTGTACTAAACGGTAAAGGAAACTCAGCTAAACAGCTGAAGTATGAAATATTTCATAAGACTCAAACATAAAAAATATTATGAATGCTTCATATGGCTGCTATCCCCTCCATTATATACTTGATGATCTTCCTCACCATTTTCCCCACTCATTTATGAGGTTACTTCCATGCAAAGACTCATCCTCCAAAACTGTATTGTCTCCCCTAGCTCCACTCTCTTATCTGGTAACCTTGTTGATTTGGTCAACCTTGACTTAGTATACATGCATTTCCCCCTTTCACACCCAAGGTGGCTTTATTTTTAATGTCTAAATTGATCCACATTCACACTGGAAGTGATTTATTCCCACTAAAGAGATTTAAGGGTCTCCCTTCCCCACTTATTCATCTAAAATATGAATAGAAGAAACATATAATATTCCAACTAGCTAAAAGCTAATTGGGAATATTAAATGGTGAGATGTTGATTTTGATGAGGCTAGGATGATGCTGGAGCTGGTGACATCAAATTTAATCTTTGGTTGTAACCTCTCCCTTCTACTAATTAATAAAGATTGTTGTTCATTTTCCCATATATCTATCTGTTTATGTTTCTATTTCTCATACGATGGATTCTTACTGATATATATGTTTCAAATTAAATCAATTTAACTACTTAAAATAAATAGGCATGTTTATATTGCAATCTCTTTGTTGTTTAGTGTTTATACTTGCAGGAACTAGTTTGGTGACCTAGGCTAGATTGGAAGCTACAACAAAAGCGAAAAAAGGAGAATAGGAAGTGCTTGGATTAAAAGTAGGTTCCTCTATCTTTTTGTTTTTCTATTTAGTCCTAGAGAAAGTGTCTGGAAAGTCTTTGATCTGTTTTTCTAAATTCATAGCACCACATTTAGGGAATTTGATTTATTTTTAATTCATAATTCCACATAACAAATTAGCCACTCCACTAGGGAGTTTCCCTTTATTCCTGGTGTTTTTGCCTCTGATTATCCATCCAATAGCATCTAATATAAATTATTAGAATTTTGAATCAAAGAATTGCATTAGAAGTGTGTTCTATAGCTTGAATTTTGAATCTCTGCTACGCCCAACGCACTGTTGTTCAAGACACAGTTCTCTACAAAGCATTGTCTCCCATTCACGGGTGCTTTGCACTGCTTTGTCTCCCTTTAGAGAATGTGTTTCCCCCTTATCCAACGAAATTCCCTTTGAGTTTTTCATTTCCATCATACTCAGCCTTTTGTTTGCTATGTTTTCAATTGTCTGATACCTCATAGAGACCAATGAATTTGTGTGATTCTTCCTCCTTTGAAAAGTAAGTTTGTTCAACGTCTCTTTAAGTGTTTTTCTTTATCATTGACAAATCAAATTCAAATTACTTTATTTTTGCATTAGATCCATTTTTTTTCATAAAGGAAATTTTCATTAAATTGTTCGTTTCCTATAGGAAAAATTGTAGTTCCATTCTTCGTTTTTCCTAAAAGAGAAATTGTTGTTAAATTCCCCGTTTCTCAAAGAATAATTTTTTTCTTTTTTTTGTTGATTTGATGCATATAGTTTCCTTTTTGCATTCACATTAAGGGGACTGAAAAGAAAAACCTACATTTCCATATAGTGAATTGTGTGTTTTTATAGGGACAAGTTAGGAAAGCTGCATATTAGTTTGTGCTCTTTGTTCTTTGCTCTCAAAACAGATAGCTCTTTCCCTTAGTAGCTAGGATTTTCATTGAAAAAAGATAAAATTGAAAAGTTTGCTGATCATTTTAGTTTAAATTTTATGAATTTCCATCACATCATTGCGGTGAACCTTGAAAGGAAAATTGATAAATGAAATCAACTTAAAATTTACATCAATTTACCTAAAAAAGCATTGGAATCGTAACGATAACATTTAGAAGGTCTAGGCTAGAGACGTGTTTTGGCGTCGTTAAACATAGTAGCTATCGTTAATTGTTTGTGACACATTATGAGTGTCATACCTCACTCCACGTATGTAAGTATATTGTAGCTCTTCCATGTACCTTGGGGTATATCGGGTAGTTTTATAGTATGAAAACTATAAAGGGGTGCTCTCACTATGTGGTTTCACATTAAAAAGTGCTAATACGAACTTGGGCCACCATGTACCCTTAGGTATATTTAGGAGGAAAAATTTAGGTAGTTATCCATCCATAGTGAACCGAGTCAACCGCCTTGTAAATTGCGATACATCGAACACATCATTCAGGAGATTTCCTGCCCATACTTCTTGGTTCGCCGGGGGGTATTCTGCAATTCACATTTTCTTGGTAAATGTTTTCCTAGAATTACCCTTTGATTTTTTTATTTTTTTTTGGTCATAAAATAAATTAGTCATCATGGAATAATAACATCCCTTTCCCCGTCTTTAGCGTATACTTGCATTGAAACCACCTATACAAATGGAAGCCACTTCTGGTCACCAAAGGTGACATCACTCTACCAAAACTAGTGCTATCAGTACCTCTGGTGAAGCATCATCTTCACACATACAAGAGTCGGCACAATTTTTTTCTACAAATCTGGGTTTATCTACTGTTGTCGATATGGATTCATTTCAGCTACTCATGGTCACGATCTATCCAATCAGTGAGACCATACCTCTTGAACCTGACGTTGTTCAACTAGAAGTTGATCTAGATCCTGTCTCTCTTTTTCCAAAACATATGAATCCTGAAGTTGAATGACCAGAAGTTGTTCCTCTATCATCCGCCCCACAATATATTGTACCTATTGATTCTCCCATATCATGCAGTCAACCTCCTGAAATATAATTTGGGCCTGACGGTGAAATATTTCCACCTGGTTTAATTTCGATTGAAGAAATACGACAAGATGAAACACATTTAACTCCAACTCCTTTTGGGTCAGAGCTTTACTTGTATAAGTCTTTTCCTCAATCACCTGCCTCTGCTTTTGTTGATCCCGTGTCTATTAAAGTTCTCGTAGATCCAATAGGGTATATATTTGGTGAAGTAACCATGACTAAACCAACATCTTCGACTGGACCATATGTTCCAATTGCGACAACACCTTCTCTCGCTACCCCATCGATGTTCACAACTTCACCAGAGTCATATTTACATGGTGGCCCTATGGTCTCATCTGGTTATAAATATTTATCTGAAATTTTCTCTAGTACATCTTCAAATCCATGGACTTCACCAATGTCATTGTTTGGTATTCTAACTGGTAAACCTATAGTGAGTACTAAATGGATTGATCCTTTATATCCACCATCAGGGCAATATCAAGATGGTCCATCTAGGTATATTCCATTGAGTACAATCTCAACTACACTCCCTGCATTTGGAGAACAATATTTTTTGTCTTATTATACTCCTCATGCTGGGGGGCAACCTATGGTCACCCACATTGACAGTACTTTGTCATTATTTAGTCATCCTAATGTTGAAATGAATATTTTTGAATGGAATCCCACTCTGCCTATCCAAACACAAATGGTTGTACATTCGTATCAACTGGTTCAACCTATTGCAGCCACATCCACTCCACTTGTTAATACATATTTACCCCTGTTATAGACTCAAACTATTGTTCCTCAATTGTTTTAGGCATGTCCTTCAACCAAATACCCTTAAGTTTTGGGCACTCAGACTCCAACTCCTTCGGATTTTTTACAACAACCACATGTATCCGGAATAATTTATTCACAAGCTGGATTACCATATTATGGGATGTCGCATCCTCAACCAGGTTATACCTATCCTAAACTGAATCCAATTTATCCTAATTTGGGTTATAAAATTATTGGATATACCCCTGGGCAACCACAGGCGCAAATTCCATAGTCGTCATTTCAACAAGTATCGTACCTAGGTTTTGGTCAACATAATCCCCAAGCATTTACCTATCAAAATAACCCCTATCTGGGTTACCAGCAACAAATTCCTTATGAAGGTGCTCAAAGGCCTACTGCCCAAGAAATTCAATAACACCCTGGCTATGCTCAACCCGACCTCAATCGATAGTTGCCCTTTGTTGCAAATTTAGAGTTACTGGATTTAAACTAGTTCACCAATGATCCAATCAACTAGCTAACCAGAAGGAATTCAAATAGACCCATTGAAATTCAAGGCCATTCTTGATTTTCCTGTGCCATCAAATTTGCTTGAGTTACAAAAAATTCAGGGAAAGGCTAACTTCCTAAGGAGGTTCATACCCAACTATGCCGAAACGGCTAAAGGATTTACTTAGCTCTTGAAAAAGGGGATTCCCTTCCATTGGGACAAAGTTGCACAAGATTCTTTTGATGTTTTCAAGGATACACTTGTCCAAGCATCATTAATGTATCCCCCCAAATATAAGAGTGATTATTTCTTATATATCGTTGCAGCTGATACGACCATTGCTATGGTATTGGTCCAAGTAGAAAATGGGATAGAAAATCTGATCTATTATTTGATTCATAATCTCAATGATACATAAGTGAAGTATTCATACGTAGAAAAGCTTGCCTTGGAGGCTATTTAAGGTGTCCAAATATTTCACCACTATATCCTATTCCGAAAGAATATTTTCATTTCGGATTGCAACCCGATAACTTATATTTTATCACATCAATTTTTTGGGGGAAAGTATTCAAAATGGATTGTCATTTTGCAAGAATTTGATTTGGAATTCATCAAGTCCAAGTCAAAGAAGTCTTTAGTTTTGGTTGAGTTTCTCTGTGACCTTCCCTCTTATAGTACTTCTAATACATCGAAATAATCTATTGTTGACGAGTCTCTATTTCTGATCGGATCACCTGATCCTTGGTATGGGGATTTTATCATTTATCTCAAAAACCAAACTTTTCGGCCTGATACCTCTCACTCTAAATAGAGACGTGTTCAATACTAAGCCAAAGATTATATGTTCATCAGCGATACACTTTATCATCGTGGTGTCGATACAATTTTAATAAGGTGCCTCACTCATGAGGAGGGCGAAAAGTTTTTAAATGATTTTCATGTTGGGGCGTGTGGTGGACACTTGTCTGGATACCTTACCATACAGAAGATACTTCGTGCCGGTTACTTTTGGCCTACCATATTTCGCGACGGCATCCTTGTAGTCATAAGTTGTCATGCGTGCCAGATATCTGATTGTAAAATCCACAAACCGCCAGCACCAATGCATTATGTTGTCTCTGTGGGACCATTTTCAAAATGGGGCATTGAATTCATGACTTGTAACCCTAGTTATGAGATTTCATATACATAAAGAAGACGACTGAACATCCTTTCTTTTTCAATTCAATAGAAACTTAAACAATTGAATATGGTACAAAAAAACAATATGTCAAGAACAGGTTCGATCTTATCTGTTCTCATTCCAATTGATCTATCATTCGTCGAACCCAGGGGCCATGGTTATATTATTTTCGGAGTAGACAACTTTACCAAGTGGGCCACAACGATGCCTACATTCAACAACATGGGACAAACAACTGCATTGTTTTTTTTTAATCATGTCATTTCACGGTTTTGGGTCCCATAGGCTATAGTCATAGATCATGGTAAGCATTTTCGTAATCACATGATGACTGATTTGATTGCCAAGTTAGGATTGTCACATGATAGCTCTACTCCTTATTATCCACAATAAAATGGACAAGTTGAGGCTATTAAAAAAATTCTTAAACGAATGCTTCAAAAAATGATAGGAGTTCATAAACAAAGCTGGAATTTGACCCTATACTCGGCCTTATGGGCATACCGAACCTCAGTGACAAACAAAAATAGGTTTACCCCCTTTCAATTGGTGTATGGTCTGAAAGCTATCTTACCAATCCAATGTGAAATACCGTCGTTAAAACTCACAATCGACTTGTTACCTCACACCTCAGATGAAGAAGCACGTCTTTTTAACCTCATCCATCTTGATGAAATGCGTATTGAAGCACGATTGGCCAAAGAAGTGCATACGAGATGTATAAAGGCTCAATATGACAAGCATGTCCAACCTCGCATTTTCTAAGAGGGAGGCTTGGTCCTTCTTTATGATCAAGAAGCTGATGTAATAGGTACAGGGAAATTTGAGCCATTATGGCATGGCCCCTATATTTTCAAAAGAGTTCTTGCTAAATGTGCCTACAATTTAGTAGATTATCATGGAATTCCATTGACACAGCCACGAAATGGGTTGTATCTGAAACGTTACTATGCCTAATCATGAGTGTAGTAATGTTTTGTATTATATTGTATATATATATATGTTTTTTATTTGCATTCACTGTCTTACTTTGGTTTTTAGATTTTTCTTGACATTAGTAATCCACTTTAAATTTCATCGCAGATGTATGAATCTATGGAGCCATTTGTTGGGTATGATAATGGTGCTAGTCATAGTACACAAAATCTATCCTCTACAGGGTGGGCCATTTTCGCTCCGAACAACAAGTTAGTGAGTTTTCAAGGGATTTGTATTGGTAGATATACAAAAAATATCGTTGAGTATAGTGTGTTGATCAAACTTCTTCGTGATGCCATTTCATTTGGAATTAACCATATCATCATAAGGTTAGACTCACAACTTGTGGTATTACAAATTACTAGTGTTTATATTGTTAGAAATCCAACATTGCATCGTATGTTCCTAAGAGTTTGAATTTTGGAAAGACACTTTGATTTTATTCAATATCAACATATTTCCAGAAACTTGAACACAATAACTGATTCTCTAACGAATTATGTTATTAACATACATTTTCAACACATGTAAATATAAATTCACATAATTGAATAGGATTTCACAATAAACATAGGAAAACGCTGAAATCAAATAGATAGATAGTTATAGGTTTTTAAAAAAATTTGTGCCCAAGACACATTGGTCATATGACCTCAAAATGTATGCAACATGTCAAAATTAAACTAGTGATGCTCATGGTAACATGGTATCGATCTAGCTATCCTACGCAGTAATTACATCCAGCGGTTAGGAATTCCAATAGTGTGGCATTGCATACACATCGGTAACTCCTCAATCCGAAAATCCAGAATCCTGAAGGTCAACCCCTCTATGTGCTTCCAAAGCTTAGCAAGAGTCTCAGCCATGTCTAAATCCTGAAGGATTGCTCTCCCGACAGCCCTCTTTGTTGGCTCATCGGCTCCATGCTCTAGTTCCTCCACTGGTTGAACTTGACCCACTTCTGAATTACATTAAAACTTTAGTTTAGTGTTGGGAAAAAATAAAAATACAAAAACATGTATAAAACTTAGAAAATAAAAAACCATGGTCCAAAAAATTCTTACTGATTGCACCCCACTGAGTGTCTTCTCATAAAGCTAAGTTTGTATCTCCTCGGAAATTGACGCATGCATATGCATACCCATTGATGGTGATAATCTGTCATCTGAAAAAGGTAAATAATGCATTGGAGAACATGATGGAAGATTGGCCTGCATGTATAGCCATCAGTTCTACACATCTCTGCATCCTTGGATATCTAGGTTTAGATACACCCAGTGTCACATGCTGAGGCTGCATCAGTGGAATCTGCTCTAAGGAAAAATAAATGAGGATCAAACCATAACTAAAGTTTTTCTTCCTTCCTCCCATTTCTTTTTCATTTGTTCTTTCATTTGAGAGAGTACAACTTTAGCCCAGTTGAAAAATGTTGGTTCCATGCACTCTAGCGCATACTGCATATAATATCTATTCGCTACATGTAGTGTAATGGTACTAGAAATATTTGCGATCGTGAATAAGATGGATCTGAACGGAAAATCACGAACATCATGGATGTTTATTTTCCCATCCTTTCTAGGCTCTACCCCTCGATAGTAATGCTGCAAAATATAGTGTCTCACCTTCTCTCCTCTGAGAGTAGATCTAGAGTGAGAAATGGGTAAGCCTCTCCTCGACAAGCCTATCAGAAAATATATGTCCTCCACTATAATAGGAACCAATTTTATCCTAATGTGAAATGCCTCAATTTACAGATCCCATGCACGAACAAGGAACTCCAAAAGTTACATTTTTTTCATCATACCTGATAAGAAAAAGTACTTCAATAACCCACAATATCTTAGGGCTCTTACAGTACTCGAATAATTAAGGGAAATCATGTTTTATTCTTCATGATCTCTTTCTCTCCAAGTAATTGTCATTCTAGTTCAATAAATCCCTGAAACATAACCATAAGACTCATTATACTGCTTTTCATGAAAAAAATTAGGCAAAATTTGGGTAAATTGCAAGAATAAAGATGTGAATTGCTCCCAACGTAGTCTTGATCAATAGATAATGTGTTGCATGTACACCTAGGCTTCATTTTGAGTGAATTCCAATGCAATTTTTGATGCCCAAGGGAGTGTTTCCCTATTTAGAAAAATAATTTAACCTAAGGGGCCCAAATCCATAAAAAAATTGCAATGAAATGACTACGGAAATAAAGAAGGGTTTTATAGCTCTAGCCTGGATCAAACGATGATGAAAACCGTCCACAGAATCGATCACAATCAATAACTGAAGTTCAGGGAAAAATTAGGTTCAGAGCTCCAAATGAAAATGTTAACTTTCAAATGGTAAAAAAGAATGGTAAAACTCTTTTAATTAGTCATTTGATTATTTTCAAATCATATTTATTTTTATGACTATGGTTTTATTCAATTTTTATCATGAAACAGGTGTTTTTAATTCATATGATGTTGTTCTGAAAAGGTTTGCAACTGATGAGCAGATTAGTCATGCACATTTATTTCAGGAATGATTTGACCACAAAGCATACTTTTATCCTTATTTTTCGAGCTTTGATAATAATGAAGAAGGACTTGAAGCACACTTTTATCTCTTTTTCGAACTTCGATAACAGTGAGAAAGGAACCCCTGGAGTCTTCTTTTAGCTCTTTTAAAACTCTGATAATGTGAAAATATTGTCAAGCACTTGTCTTTTCTAGCTCGTAAAAGTAAATGAATTGATATCTACTCAGTATAAGTTTAACCCATTTTCGGACTGAGATAGATTATTTACGAAAGGAATGCCTTAGTCGAACATGGCTAGGAGGTTTTCTCCGATATCATTTTACACTTTTTCGGATCTGAGCGACAACTTTATGAAAAACTACCTATGGAGTTTTTTTTTGTCCTTTTTTTCAAACTCTCTAAATATGAAAAAGGATCGCACTGTCACTGTCGTTAGGCTTGTTAAAACATAAAATAGTGACAGGTTTGTTGATCATGACATGAATTGAGTTTCATTCATTGCTATACTCGTTAAATTGTTAAATAGTGATATATTGTTTTCCCAAAGGGTTGAATTATAGATCAATCATATGTTATCCTCCTCAATCTTGTTAAAAAATAAATAGGTACTGGTTGACAAATGACCGGGGAAAATTTGGGAAAGTGAACAAAAATTTTACGGCAGCATGTCTCTCTTCAACATGACACTTCACTCCATCATTGTGACTGTTTGGGTTGGGTAATATTCTTGACAGTTCACTCATACCTATGGTTCATCCTACCTTCACTTCGGTTTGGGGTCAATGCTGCCAACTCATCTCAATGTCATCGATATGTTCAAGATAATTCATCCACTAAATACTCATCCTTCTGCAATACACATAAACCTTGATTCTCATAACAATCATCCCTGAAAATTGTTATATCAAGTCAAATTTTGTCTCCAAAATCAGTAACTCTCATTTCACAATAAAGTGGATTCCTGCTGACGTCAAATCATCATGCAAGAAGTTTACTTAGAAACATCATCTTCTAGTACCATAAGGCTTGTTACAATATCGATAAGATTGTCGCTTTCGGACCTTTGACTGAAGATTTTGTTTGTCGTTAGACATCAAATCATCTATTCACGCCTTACAAAATGTATTGTAGTACCTTGAGAGCCATTAACATCAAGGGTGGTTCTCTCGCATTTGTTAACATCTCACATCATTGGCTAGTAATGAAACGATGTCTTACCATGTGTAATATTGCTAAATTATCATGCAGCTAATAGTAATATTAATTTTTACTTTTGTCATTTAGATAGATGAATAAGTGGGTAGGGAGACCCATAAATCTCTTTAGTAGGAATAAAATCCCTCCTAATGTGAAAAGGGATCATTTTGGTAGTTGGATAAAGCACCTCCATGTGTGAATAGGGGCTAAAGCATGTGGACAAGGTCAATGTTGACCAAATCAATAGCGTTGGTATGGAGAGAGTGGATCATTAATGGGAGACAATGCAGTGTTAATGGGAGATAGCCTCCATGAAAGTAGTGGCTTTAATGAGTGTGACCCAAGGTGAGAAGGATCACAATGCATATAAGGAAGGGCAAGGTAGCCAGAGAGTGCATGTTATATTATTATTGATTTTTATCTTTTTAGATCTGGATTTGTCAGGTGACATTTCTATGCATACTTTTGTTGTTTAGCAGGGTTTGATGTGCTATTTAGCACAAGGGTGTTCCCAAGTAGGAATCCCACACTCATCCTCAGGTGATTTTGAGTGCCTACTCAAGAGATATTTTTGAGCTATATAGTCCACATTCTGGCATCATTCCAAGCTTCAGTCTTCAGCTACAACGCAATTTCTATTCAAATTTGTGTTGTGTTGTAGGGTGTTGCAGTGGAGGATTGTTAGGGCCATTTTCAGTGTTTATTTTTCAGTGAAGAGACATCCTTTCCATTGGGAGGCTAGAAAGTAAGGTCCAGGAGCTTAATTTCATATTTTGGCACCAGGAAAACCAATTTCCACCTCCTACAGTGTTGTTTCCCTCAAGGACTACGTTATTTTAGTGAGCATTTGTAGGGGAGGTTTCAGTGCTTCATTTGGAGGGTTAAATATTTAGTGTTGGGATCAACCTTTCACTTGTAGGATCCATTTGAGGAGATATATACATTCTATATTAGTTTCAGCCAGATCCTTCCAGTTATTCGGTTGCAGCTGCAATTCAGCCCTAGGGCTGCATCCGACATTTTTGCATTCTGGGTATTTCTGGAAACCCTTTTTGGGTTGTATTGGAAATGTTATTGGGAGCTTAGATCTCTATCCCTAGCACATTTTGAGCTATATAATAGCATATCCATATTTTTATACTTTTCATGTAGCATTTTATTCACTAAAAATGTGATGTCTTGGCTCATGGCATTTGTATAACAGCTATTTCTCATATGTTGACATATTTCCTTAGTGGAGGCTTGTATTGTCTTGCTTGAGTGACTTTATCCTCAAGATATTTTGTCCATTATTGCTGATATGTATACTGATATGGTTGTACATTTGTCTCATATATTGGTGTATTTATTTATCGCAGTTATTTTCCATGTTTATGTGCTATATTGTTGCTCACCCAAATTTGGGATATTACAATGGTATCAGAGCATAATATTGGCTCAGCCTGTGAGTTTCAACCAATATGCTATAAGAAGAAGAAGTAGAATAATAAGAAATCTAAAATGATGGAAGGAATGAGCTTTGCCTCATATATTTTCAGATCTATGAATAACCTCTCCAAGGAGGTCAAGCAGATGAGAGAGGAGAGGTGCAATGAGACCTCAAGAGGGTTTCAAGGTGAGGATGGTACATGTACTTCCTATCAGCAACAGAGAAAACTGGTATTCCATAGAGATCCAAATAGATATAGTATGTCTACTTCCTTTGAAGAGGAAGGTGAAAGGCATGGAGATGGAGGAAACTTAGATCATGAGATTCTAAGTGATTATCTTGCATAGTACATGTCTCAATCAAGAGCTTTCAAGGAGAATATAACTCTCCAATAGTTCATTTAGCTCAAAGAAGAAAGGAGACCTTGCAGCAATAGAAGGAGAAAATAGAATAGAATTATATTGTCTACATTTGATGGGTCATCCATATGCACAGTAAAGGCTTGAAGAAGAAAGTTATATGCATTCTTCCTGCTACATCTAGTAGTAGAAAGAGAAGTTGTTGATATTGAGGGTGAAGCAAACATTTGGTGGTTCGGCCATTTGAGTCATGCAAGAGTGACTACTTATGTATATTTTACTCAAAGGTTGATCAAGAAGTTTGATAAGAAGAAATCGGAGAATCCAAGGGAAGATGTCGATATAATTATTTCAGAGGAAGAGAAACTTCCACCACCACTTGTTGCAGGAGTACTTGCATTAGGAGAAGTAACACTTGCATCATTGCAAAGTGGTCTTGATCTCTTGAAATTTAGGGTCCCATGCATTATTCAAGAGATGCATGAGGAGGAGGAGACTTATACCAGTGCTGGTGCAATAGTAGAAGAGCAGCCATCATCACTAGTAGTTGGAGGAGTCATTACACCAGTAGGAGGAACCCTTTTAGCTATACAAGATGTTCCCAAGCTTAACCAAGGTATGCAAACATTTCCACTTCCTCTTATTTTAGCATATCATATCCATATGATTGTGGGAACATGCCATTAGGGAAAATGCATAACCTAGGGTCAAAACACACTGCCAATTTGGAGTAGCAGACTATCACTGCGCAGAGGAACCTTAACTGGTTCGAGGAGGATATGTATAGTCATATTAGTTTCTCATTGTTAAGATGTACACAACACTTTGGGTTGGAGCGTAGAGTTTTGGAGGATAGGATGATAATTATTCTAATCAATCCAATGTAGAATTGTATGTTCAACATTTTGGATGATCATGAGACAACAGATGCACCATCATGGAGAATAGTAGTGTTGTCATGGAGCAACAATGACGAGTTGGGGGCCAAAATATCATTGGAGCATTCCAATGACCATTTTGCTTTTGTAGCAGTGGATAGGCAGATGGTTGATGGAGGACATCTTATTATGGATGACATCTCCCATTATTTTGATGAATCCTTCTTGATGATCACTTCACAGCTCAATGAGAAGCTTTTTCCTACAACATACTTGGGTCCTTATGGGTTCAACTTGGTCATTGATGAGTGGTATTAATTTGGATATCTCCAAGAGTTTTCACTTCAACATCCCATGAAGTGTAAAGGTCATGATCTTATTTCGGAGGATGGTATTGTCCATTGGAAGAATAGAAATTTGGAGCATGATAGGAGACACCCACATTTGGATGGATGGGTGATTATGATGAGCAAGGGGTTTTTGAGCCACTTCGATATCTATGACAGAGGGTAACAAGAGGCATGTCTATGCTGGCTACTCTTGAAAGAGTTTGGCCATCATGTAACATATCCTATTTCAAAGGGTGTGTTAGTGGTTGGGTCATTACATGGTACCCATATGATATGGAAGAAAAATATTTGGTTTTATGGGGCATTCTACAAGTCAATCATCATGATTTTCCTCCATTTATTCTATGATAATGATGAGATAAGAAGGCAGAAAGAGTTGTTGTTGCTTTGGATACTCTTGGGAGAGCATGGGCTGATTTTCTCCCATACTTTGCATGATGTTGCAGGAGTAGATGGTGGCACAATCATGGTACAAAGGGGTTATTCCTTAGCTTTGGATGATCAGGAGGTACTTCCTCTTTGGAAGGAATCTCCCACATATAGCATCCTTGTGGTATGTGACTTTGGCATTGGGCATGTCAAAGAAGGAAGATATGAGATGACAGAAGCCTTTCCACAAAGGCCAACAACGTTGTCAATTGGTAGTTTGGATTTGTTAATGGAGTGTTCCCAGGATCACTTCACATATGATGCACTTGATGACCAAAGTGATGGAGTAGTGTATGGATACATCTATAACCATGATATGATCTTCTTGACTTGGATCTTCAAGCATAAGAAGAAGGCTTTGCATGCAGCACATGATTCATTCCTTTCCATTTACCAAGGTCTCATGGAGACATATCATACCACTATGGAGAGATCATCTATGGATCTCATTATCATACTACTCTTAGTACATGGTAAGGGTTTTGTTTATGCATTTATTGATTATGTAACATAGTGTTTTCATTCTCTTGCCATCTATATACAATGCATTTCTCCACAACAGGGGAAATTTTTATTTGGACTTCATGGTATTTTTAAGGCCAACATTTATGACAGAGATAGCCATTTATTGTATGGATTTGGTCAAGTGTTGTGCTATTATTTGTATGCTCAGTTGATACACCATGCCATTTACTATTTTCTAGTAGATCAGATAACATGCACAACTATCAAATTGTTGGGAGACAACTTACCCCATGATGTTCTGAAACAACAGTTAGAAAAAATATGTTCTAACCACTTGGGAAACTATTGGTACCATTCATAAATACACATAACCTTTAGTATATTTATCGTTTGGATCCCATATTGTGATGATATTATATTGACTTTATATCAGATGGTTTGGGCAAAACCTAGAGAGGGTGTCTTTGAACATCCAGTTTCCTTTTTACCTCCTGAAGGAAAAATTATTGCAGCCCAATATCAGGAGAAGCTCTACACTTATCATAAATGGAGAGAGAGACAATAAGGGGTAGACCATTTGGTCTACCATGTTTAGTTATGCATCCCACCTACATTGCAGGAGCTAAATGTGGAAGATTTGTTCCATGAGTTACCATTTTGGAGGGTGAGTCACTTTGTGTTGATGATAGCTTGGGGTTTGGAGCTTCACATGGGAATGAAGGTGTTATCACAAAATTGCACATGATTGGTTGCTGATCAGACAGCTCTATGTAATTGTTTCAAACTAGCTTTTGACTGAAGCTTAGCCTCTTCAATATAAGAGGGCTCTCTCAAAGGGTTTTATGATATTTGATTATGATAGTACTATATGGCTAACTCTATTGAAAATGTAACTTGTTTTTTGTATTTGCAGGTTGAAAAGAATGCAAGCTTGCTACCATTGGGCTTATGGAGCCAAAAAAAAAGTAAATTCAGTGACAAGGTTCCTTGATATGGAATGAGGCAGATAGGGGTCTTTAAAAAGGGAAATTCACTCATAAAAGATAGGAAAACACAGTCATTTCATTACTAAAGGAATTTATAGCATAGAGCTATGAATTCTGAGTAATAGCAATGCAATATAATTCAAGTAGTAAAACATAATATGTAGATCAAGAAAACATTAAAAACCCCATGAGAATCTCAGGTCTGTCAAGAAAAATTCACTCTAGATTACTGATATGAGTCAAAATACATAAAGAAGCAGTTTCGTGCAAAAAGTCTCCAGTCGTTGACTAATTCAATGATTTTCCTTTGAATATACATTCTCACATCAAGGATGATCTTCCTGATGGCTAGATTCATCGAAATATTTCTTTGACAAATCACATAACTAAAAAACATAACTTCTAACAAGAAAATGACAGCTACACCCTAAAGAAGACCATTCCTTATAGGACTCAAACTCCTATTCATTACACCAGTCTACCCTATATTTGAAACAGTTACATGCCAGTTGCAAATAAGCATCACATGCTAGAATAGGCTATTACATAGTTCATCATCACTTTTCATATTAAAAATCCTCCTAAGCATGTGAAACAAAACCCTATTTTTCAGGAATATGACCCTTATCTTCAACGAGAGCTTTTAGCTAATGGTCTGTCTCCCGAACACTTCCTTCAAGTCATAAATGTTTGATGTTAATGTCCCTTGACCTATTGGAGGTGTCCAGCTAACAAAAACTGCCATTAAATTTCTACAAAACCTTCAAAAACAACTCGCTGTGAAAACAAGACAGTTTCGTAGCGAACTTTCATAGCGTTGATAAAGAAGCTTTAAAACCAAAAAAATCTACTCTTTTGTTGTTTCATGATGTCAACCTAGTCATGACACATCATCACCACCATTCTCCCTTCTTGAATGCTACAAAAAGTGATTTTGGAAGAAAATAGGCTGGTACTGAAATTTTCGTAGCGTTTTCCTGGCCTTAAGCCTAGGAAACACTATGAAACTCTTAAAAACTGCAGAATTTCTAGATTTCAACACTGTCTCAAAAATTTGACCTCCATCTGCAAAAAATTGGTCTTTATCATGCCATGAACCTTCTGAAACATAATCAAACTCAACTTAAAAATCTTGAGTTGTCTCCTTTATATTAATGATTAGTTGAGCAATGGGCTCCTCAACCACAGTAATCTTCAAACCCTTCTTCTCCAATTCTTCATGAATCAGTTCTAGTTGTTCTTGTAGGTATTTGACTTAGTTTTTTAGTTTCCTCTTCTTATAATTTAAGTGCAAGTTGATTTTTCTGATATGCTTCACCTCTCCTCTTAATGGATGAGTCCATTTTATCAATTGTTCAGTGTTGTCCAAGGTTTTTGACACAATAATGGCCTTCTCTTCCCAAATATATTTAATCTTCTCAAAATATACCTTCTAAACATTGTGTTTCCTTGCCTCTTTCTTCAAGACTTCTATTTCATCATTTCTAAATTCAATTGCTCCTTAAGGACCTCAATCTATGTTTTTTCAATGATTTTC
This sequence comes from Pinus albicaulis, assembly GCA_034641835.2. Classification (NCBI taxonomy): domain Eukaryota; kingdom Viridiplantae; phylum Streptophyta; class Pinopsida; order Pinales; family Pinaceae; genus Pinus; species Pinus albicaulis. The sequence goes on from CM076577.1 coordinate 1,365,059,484, forward strand.
TCCTTTCCTTTCCTTTGTTTAATAACCGATTCTTATTTTGCAGGTGAGGAGAGATATATTATGCTTGGTGGTAGTTGAATAGTTTCAGTGACCTTATGAGCTTCTTCACTGATTTCCAAGACCTTTCTGGCATGTCTTGTCATTGGTTTCCTAGCTTGAAACATGAATCCTGCATCTTCACCTTCAAACTCTAACTTCTTAGCTGTTTTGGATTTCTTGAGCTTCTTTCCTCCCACATCTATATCTTCAACTTGGACTATGGGAGTTTCTTCAATATCAATAGCATGCAAAATGTATTCTAAGTTACTCTTAGCCATTTTTTGACTTCTTGTAACCCTCTTTCTACCATGTTTTCTCACAGTTGGCTTTTGTTTTGCAGGTGAAGCTTTGGGTGTATCAGTCTTTTGCAACGGCTATGTCTCCATGATCACTGAATCAATTTGTTCTGCCACTGAAGGTGATGGGATATCTCTAGGTTTAGGAGTTCTTTTAGGAGTGATGGCATCTATTTCAAAACCATTGATGAACAGAAAAGATGACGAGTCTCTGCCTAATCTCTTTAACTCTTCTAATACGAGAAAATTGATTAAACCATGATGAAAGAGTGAGGTTTCATTTCCTTCAGATTTAGCTTGAACTTTGTTTGAAATTTTAGCTAAGCTTTTGTATAATTGAAAAGGTATACCCAGAGATCTCTTACCAAAAAATGTAGTAGAAGCCTAAGATGGTAGGAGTAAACCATATGATACCTCCCTTCACAGGTGAAGTACTTCTAAATGATTAGAAATAGCTTTTAGAAGTTGTCTTTCATGTAGCTCCTTGGAATGGCATTTGTGAGATCAATCTCACTATGATATGGCATGATAAATTCCTTACAGTCCTGCATGGTGAACTTGAAGCCTTTGAACCATTGTTCTCCTCCTCCAGGGATTTTTGTTACTGCTACAATAGTCTCTTGAGTTACAGTGACGCTCAACATCCCCACTTTTGAAGTTTTCTCATTGAAATTGATGGCAAACTCCTTAGAAACCTGGACATGGCATCCTTGTAGTCTTTGGAAAAACTGCAAACACCCTATTCTTCCAAAAAATTCTAAAGCTTTTGGGCCTTCATTAATCAAATTCATGTCTGATGGCTCATATTTGAGGTAATGGCCACCTTTTTTAGTCTTCGTCTTTGCAGCCATGGTTATTTTATACTTTCTCTGCCTCGCTTTATCAATGACACCTGCAAACTTTGAAAATGCCAGCAACCATCTTGGCTTGGTGAAACATCTCTCCAGAGCTGAGTAATGTACAAAGATGAAGCGAAGAATGACAAATGACTCAAATGAGTAATGTTTTAATTTTTGGGTGACAACCCATGACTTAATCATGACTCATACATGCTTAAAACAATAATAATGACTTCAGCCGTGACCATTGTACCTTGATTTAACCCTGACTGACTCAAATGGAATCTATCCTAATATTTTTAATCATTGACTGACACCTAGCACTGAATTTAAAAAGATAGACAGAAATACCTCTTTTCGTAGTGTAGTTACACTACAAGAAAAAAGGACATTGGTGAGGGGAAAAAAATGTCACCATAAGCTCATTGGTGAGGGTCAAAAGAGCCTTCGTCACCAAAAACTGAACGTCACCAAAGGTGGCATCGCCAAAAGTAAAGGTGTTATGGTGACATTCAAGTTCCGTCACCAATAATGGTTTATAATGACATATAGTGACCGTCACCATTTCATATGAGAAATGGTGATGGAAAATAGCCTCTGTCACCAAAAAGCTGAACGTCACCAAATGTGGCGTCACCAAAAGTATGTGTTGTGGTGACATTCAAGGTCCATCATGAATATTAATTATAATGACAGATAGTGACCATCACCATTTCATATGAACAACAACGATTTTTGGTGATGGACCTTTCATGGTCGTCACTATTAGTGCATATATATAGCGACGTTCATTGACCGTCACCATTTCATATTTGGTGAGGGTCAAAAAATGTCATGATAAGCTCATTGGTGACATCAAGGTCTGTCACGAATAATGACTATAATGACAATTAGTGACCCTCACCATTTCATATCAACAACAATGATTTATGGTGACGGAGCTTTTATGGTCGTCACTATTGATGTGTATATATGGTGGCATTCATTGACCGTCACCAGTTCATATTTTTGTGAGGGTCAAAAAATGTCACCATAAGCTTATTGGTGATGGTCAAAAGAGCATCCATCACCAAAAACTGATCGCCGCCATTACCTATGAATATCAGGGCATGATGGAATCGAACCACCGACCTCCTGCTTGTAAAGCAGGTGCTCTTCCATTGAGCTAGCACCCTTTAAAGAAGATATTGTAGAAAGGTTCTTAGCGAACCACTAACGTAAATAGAGCTAAAAAAATATTTCTTTGTAAAAGAGATATTCATGGTCAAATTAACAAGAAAGTGACCTTTTAGCATCATTGAACTAGTGCTGCTATTACAATATTTTTCCTAAACAATAAACAGAAAAAAACCTTTTCAGTTTAGTAGGAGTATGCTGGGAAAATAATCTCACAAGAATACCTAGCATTTAGAATTCTGACCCACTAAATCACTTTTAAATCCTTTTGAAGTCCTTCAAAAAAGGGCTTAAAGTTTGGAACAATGTCATAACAATACTTCCAGCTATAGAACAAGCATTTTAACCTTGCCTCTGTTGTATGATATGGAAATTTGTCCTTCAGACAGAGTTATGAGACACATAACCACTTTCACCCTTAAGAAAAAATGTGGTTGTAAATGAATGGTAAACTCTCTTAAGCATAAATATGCTCTTAGTATGATATTGGATTCTCAGACTAGTGTCAGGTTTAAGGGTGCCAAAGACTTTAGATTTTAACTATGATATGGTGCACGCTAGGCTTCAGGACAACATATTCTTTAGGAATTTCATGTTGGGAAACCTCCAAATTTGTGTCCAAGAAAACTCAAGTTAAATGGAAATATTTTTTTATAATGGTTGTAAGTCATATGGATGCACATTAATATACATATTTTCTCCTAAAATTGAATAATTTATGTATTTTTTGGTCAACCAGTTTTTTAATCCGGTTTTTATCTAGTACTGATTCGATTCACATTTTTTAAGTTAACCATTTCGATCACTGGTCCAGTTCATGTAACTAAACAGATCATAAAAGATAAGGTGGTATTTGTGTGTTCATGAGAGTGTTGCGTGCATAAGTAAGATGGGAGTTACAAAAATCTTCACCTATGCCCAATTGGAAAATTGGAGTGTCATAGATGTAATAAAATGTGTAAGAGAATATCCTAAATTTAGAAATAAGAATCTTGTGATGTGTCATTGGGGAAAAAAGGTTTCAATTACCTGGAAATATCTTATTGCACCACATGAAAACCTTGCAGAGTAAGAGAAATAATGCACACGACAGATACATCTAATTATGAAGTAGATGGTTATAGACTTAAAGTGAAAAAGAGTTGGACAACTCACTATAAATAACATCAACCACTTCAAGCACAAAATGGTATAGCATAGGATGTCTCAATACATAAAGAAAATCAAATACATATGCATTACCACATCTTGTTTCAAATACAATATTTAAATCTCCTACAATTCAAGAATTTCAGTAGTTACCAATTCGGGCCATAAAAATTAAAGACAAAATAGGCATCTTGAAAAGGGAGAGCTCAACTAACTCCCTTAAACTTGGCCCTCTTCATAGGGAAACAAAATAACATAAAAGTTGTGTAATTGTGAATATAAATAGTTAAACACTCTAAAACTACTAAAGAAAGCCAGATCAATGCAACAGAAAGAACAAGTAGGTAATAAGCATTGAAATTTAGCTCAAGGAATAAAAAGTAGAAGAAAAGTTCTCAAAAGTATGGCATGTAAAGGAAGATCTAAGAAACTAGAATAGCATATACAGAAAGAGAATCGAAGGAAACTAAAAATATCAAGCAATAAAAACTACCCAGAAAAAAATGTCAATTATTGAATAAGCAATATATGATGTCTCAACCCTAAAGAATACATCCACAAAACTAAAAACTTTCATACTTCCCAGAGGTTACAAGAACTTGGCTGAAAAATACACATGCATTATAAAAATTAGAGAACAATGTTAAATACCATAAAAAGGTCGGAAATGATTACTATTTTTCACTCACCTTTACACGTTTTCCATAAAGGACTGAATGGAGGTCTTTAATGGTGTTGTCAACTCTTGTCTTCATGGAAAATTTATACACCACTGCATAATCAAGAAATTCGTATTGTTGTCAATATTCATAAGCAAAGATTCTAATACAAGGATGCAATTCAAAATTATCTGAAATGCTACGATGCATAGTCAAGAAAGTCTTAATGTTGACAATATGCTTTCTTAAGTGACAATTCAAAAGTAGAGAATCTAATACAAGGAAACAATTGAAAATTATCAAAAATGGATTCTGATCCCAAACGCTTGGTAGGCTTGCCTCATCATGAATAGGATATAGACTACCCTCATAAGACTAGACAATTCAGTATATGGATGATTTCTTATGTTGTAAGTAAATATGTATCTTGAATACCACATACCATTACTGTCATTGCCATAAATCAAATACACACACACACACACACACACCAATCTCCATGAAAGCTAGGCATGTTAGAGTGGCAACACTCTATAAGTATTTTACAAGAGTCATTAATACTTTGCCACATTTTATTTTTAATATGTGACCAATGTAATCTTCGATGTTGTAGTTAGGGGTAGTAATTAGTGGTAAAGAGTCATTAATAAATTGTTGCATTTTATTTCTAATATGCAACCAAAGTAATGTTAGATGTTGTAGTTAGGGGCTATGTGGTAAAACCACCTAACCAATATGAAATTTCATAAATGTGATATATAGTGTTTTATAGTGTGTGAGGAGAATATATGCTTGCAATGTGAATATAAAGTAAATATTTATTCTCACACACCAACATTTTGTGTGGAGGAGGTCTGCACCCAAATGTCTTGTAAGACCTTTGGGCTTTGAGCAGTTTCCAAACACACATTTATGTTTGTATAATTCCATTTAGTATTTATTTCCTTGGGATGAAAAGATGTGATAGATACTTGATTTTCTTCCAACTATTGGTTTTTTATCACAAAATGAGATGAAGTCATTAACATAGGCTTTTAGTTTTATTTACAAGAGCTCTTCCAAGAAACGATTGCCTACTTTCCTTCCCTTCTCAAAATGCCTCGAAGTATAACCACTGTGGCAACACTATTATTAGACTAGTCATATGTTTTATGTAAATTTGAATAGTGACTAGTCATATGTTTTATGTAAAGTTGAATAGTGACCTGAAGTTAAGTCATGGACACTGGCAATGATCTCCCTTTAGCATAAGAGTCATACTTTTTTCCAGGGCATATGAACAAGTAAACTAAAATCAAGTAGACAGTTAGTGATGAAACACTATATTTTCAATGTGCACTGTGCACTTGAAGATTGTATTTCTGGTTCTTTTTAAATAAAAAATAAAATAAAATAAAAATAATTTTCTCCATGGAAAAAAAATAATCCTAGAAGAAACTTTGGACATTCCTTGCAAATCATTACACTCCTTCCACTATTTGAATAATTTCATAAATAAATATTGTAACAAATAACTCATCAAATAGCATGCACTGCTATTATTGAATTCGGGAATTGATCTGGATGAATTCAATTATCTCTTCAGTTGTTTTTATCATCTACACAACTATTCTCCTCCTTCCTGACAATTCAAAAAATAAATAACTCCCATTTTTTATTCTTTAAGTTGTTGTTAGACAACCATTTCACACATATTTATTCATTGGGTAACACTGCATTTGTCCAATTTTAACATTTTCAAATTTTCAAATAGCAATGAAGAAAGTCTAAATAGACAACCATAAACTCCTTCAAATTACAAGTTTATGGATGGAAGACATTCATCCAATCAAAGTTTAAAAGATAAAGATAATCTGCACAATGCAGGATGGTCAGGACTTTGTGTGACTTATTAGGACTTGAAAGGAAAAGATGATGGAGGATGCCTTCCTGAGTTGCAGTGTCGCTCATGATTTCTCAAGTTGGATCATAATTGAATACTCAATGTTGTTTTCGGTCCAATTTGTAGTACTGACCCACTAAGATCTCTTTTTCATACATGGTTCATACATATTCTCAATGAACTCCACCCAAATGTATAGGAAACTTCTGGAAGGCCTATCACACCGCCTAGAGTTTACAACCAACACAGTCCACTCATAGAGAATTCAACTGACAAATGGCCCATACTCTATCAGAGGTTGTGACGCTCACGTTAGGAGGGAGCTATATATATGGCATTGGATACACATACTAAGCAACCAGTGTAGACTTAAGCTTTCTCTAGCTAGGTGGGGTGTCTACTCCCTATTGGATTTGTACTCAGAAACACATGAAAAATTTAAACGAAAGCAACCCTAAGATTGCATAATAGAGTTCTTGACATCATGTATTGCCTCCGGTTATACACTAGGATTCTTTAATATTCTATGATGGTCAACTCACTTTGTCAATACGATAGGAAGCAGCTATGATCTACAATATTGAACTCTAAAGAACATAACCTATTGAATCAATGCTTCTAGCATTCCCTTGTAGTTTAAATCCAACTTATAAGATGTGAGGAAATTGAAAGCTAGAGTAAACTAGAAAAGTTGATTCCAACTTTTATGTTGGCCATCTATTTAAACCCATGTTTTCAACTAGTTGTTCATTGCACTCGAATATAAGAAACAACATTCCAAGGAGCTTATAGAAACTGAAATCCTGCTAAACGTTTCTCTTCTTTTTATTCCATAATCCAAACTCTCTGAGATAGTTACAACCCTGGATTATGTGCTTCAGAGGATGGCTCAAATTTTCTATCCATGTCACAATAAATTTTATGCTCTACATTACCCCTTGTCAAAGCTCTGACATGTGTCTACACACTAAGAATCAAGAATACACCATTCAATCCTAATCTATGTAAAGAACCAGGAACAGGGGAAAAAGGAACATCTCACAAATGGTATTAATAACTTTGTACATTCAAATAATAAGAAAAGTATAATATATAAAATTTTAAAGGTAAATATAGTAACCTCATTAACCAAGACTAGATCTTGTGGACTTATAATAATTCACCTTTTTGTGCAGAAAGGAAATACTTCCAAACATCACCAAATACAATAAAGTATATAAAAATGTTGTTGCAGTGTTCTGTAGTATAAAGGAAGTCCAATTTCAATTAATAAAGCACACTATTCATAGGCAACGAGGGCATGGTGATGGACAACTTCAGATTCCATGCCATTTTTTAATTGCCAAGATAACACCCCTATTTTGTGTGCTGAAATGTTTAAGCAATCTGACAACCAGGCATGTCTTGAAAACTACCTAGTTAAAAAAATTGTAGTCCAAATTACAAATTCTTAGAAGGAAATACTCCCACATTTCACCAACTGAAATACAGCATACAAGCTCAAAATAGCAGCAATGCCTTCACTTAGAATTCAACTAGGAATAAGGCACATACCAACCATGCTTTTGAATTATGTTAGTTATGGGGAAATTAGCTTGTTAATGAGCTTTTTCCAATTCATCTAATACCAAGTGAATACGTTCAGGTTATCCATAAAATGAAGTATTGTTTATTGTTGAAAGTGTAGGGTCTGATGTAAAACATATGCAAGCTAATAAGAAGGGAAACTAAGTTCAACATTATGTTTTGTGGTTACTCTGTTAACGCTAGTTTAACCAAATTGTTTTCTTGTTTTAGTCTCTTTTGTTGGCAAGCATGGTTGTGCTGCTTGGTATGCAAGTAACACTGCTATTCTATGTTCTGGGCATCATAGAAGAATCAACATCTTGGTATTTTGGCTGGAAATCATAGAATAGGTCCCCTGTTTGTTTTAGACTTGGCAATAAATTTGATGGAGTTGAAAGAACAGTGTTTCAGTTGTCCAGATGAATCAATACACATATTGTGCAGTCTAACTTTCATGTCCAACAAAGCTCCAGACTACCCAATATATGATAGAAAGTATTTTTTTTTTATAACATTGTTACAAATTCTAGCCAAATATAAATGCATCTCTATTTGATTTAATTAGGGAGGATACAACTTAATAGACATCCAAAAATTGATGTGCAATAGATTGGTGTTGAACTAGCAACCTGTACAAATGGTTTTTTTTATACCCTTCCTCTATTACCAAACCCAAAAGAAACCTTATTTCCTAATAAACCTTCAAGTATTCAGTTTTGATGTCTCAGACCCTTGTAATGATCCTCTTTTAAGTGGAGAAGTGAGAAGGGATTTTATTTTTATAGGTCAAAAATAGAAGTGAGTGACCCCGCATGGATTACACGACCCTGCAGGTAACCACGTAGAACACATCACGGTCAAGTGGTGCATTCACATGGAAATACAACACTAGGCAATCCTGAGCGAAGATAAAGTTCAGGTAATTGGGACTAGAAGGTGGGGCCAAGGTAATGCATATCTTACAAGGCCCTGCTTGAGAACTCAATAGGATCAGTGTAGCTCCATATACAGCTAGAGGGGATAGGTAAGCAGTTTTGGGTGTCTTAGTGGCCAAATCTAGGGAATTTGACCTTCTAGAGCAAAGATCCTAAGACAAAATTGCTAAAAATATGGATAGAACCCACAAAGAAAGATTACATCGTACTATTTAGCATCTCTGAGAAGATCAGGTGGAGCTCCTCCATAAGGAGTTGCAATATGTGCATAGATGCATGTAATGTACATGGGCATATGGGGTCATCATCGGGCTTGTGTAATTGCATAACAAGCCCGGGTGTTGCTATTACACTTTTCATTTAAAGTAACTTCATGAATAAAGAGAACCTTGCGATGTACTGAAGTTAACGCTTCAAATAGATCTATGAGAATCCCAGAATGGGAAATGATATCTATAACGAACCTCAGGTATAAAAAAAGGGTTTCATGTTTCTGGTTGAACAAACCCTTTCATCTTTTGGGATGTGATGATTTGTCTCAACGCCAAACTAATAAGAGAAAACCTGAAGCTGGCTTAGGTATGATTTTAGTCCAAAAGACAGATTGATATGACCCAAATCGTAAATAACCTATTTCTATCTTTAGATATATGTAAAAATAATGCATACATTTTCCCTGCGAAGTTACATGAAGATATTCCCAAGAAACTCTTAACAGATATATTAAATGGTGGTTATGGCTACCTCCTTTGCTAAGAAACAAGAGAAAACACCCACAAAATAACAGAAATAGGGAAAAAATGATCTTTGAAACACTTAATTATTTTGGAAACAGCTGCATCAAGTTCTTAAGGAATGCAAAATTAGTTCAAGAGGGAAGAAAATATCTAGAAGAAACAAAACTACGCATCTTCAAGGCTTACATATTTCAAAATTTTGTAGAGCCAATCAACTTCAAGGACTTGTAGCCGCCTCTTTGATTTAAAAGTGTTAAAATTGGAAACTAGGGAAAATTTCCATTTTTGGATGGCTCCAATTGGGAAGATAATTGCAGCATTGAACTCCTCTCTTCGAGAGGACCATAATTGATATAAAGTTTGTCTCATTTGGACAAACGGAAGTAGTTTTTTTATTTTATCCTCTCACGCGTAATTTTTCAAGCTAGGCCCCTCACCTTATGTCAACTCAATTAGCCCAAGAGACACGTCTATTCATCTTCCATTGTATTATATAAATAGGGGATCCTTCTCCCTCATTTAGACACATGATAAGGGCTTGATCTATGCCTGAGGCACTCGTGGTCTTCAAGGAGGACAAAGGAAGGTCTGTTGCTGGCTTGACTTCTGTCCTAGTTCAAGTCTTCCACAGATGGTCAACCGCAGGTAAGGAGTATCTTGTTTGGGTTATCTCTCTTTTGCTGGCTCATACTCTGGTAGGCCGAGTTAAGTTTTGGGCTCTTCTCTGAAGGAGGAACCCTCTCCTCACGAGGCCACATCACTATCCTCCTATTTTTGTTAGGGCTGCTGCATATATCTCAAGGAATGGAGGACGAGATTCCAATCATGGTTATAATCTCATTCTAATAAAATCTCCTTATATCTTAAGGTAAGCCGCAGTCAAGAGGAAAAATTTTGGATGGTTATAAATTATTCTTGTGCAGCCCTAACAAGTTTTGGATGGTTTTGGATGGTTATAAATCACTAAAGAGATGCAGACAAATCTCCATGGTCCCTTCGTCCTCCAAGACTAGACAACATTGAATTATGAAGATTTCCAATTTCTGGGTCATACGGATTTGCTGGAATTTCTGCTATTGCAGATGGGCAAGGCTTGAAAGTTGATGGAACAGCTAATCTGGGCCTCATTTGGGAATTTCCTTTCAAGAAGCTCTTAGGATTGCAGTTTTATGAATCTCCCTGCTCTGAAAATTCCAAGGTTTAGGGCACCGTTCTTGAAGCTCACGAAGATAAGTGAAGAGCTCAAAATAAGAGATCATTTTCTCAGAAAACATATAAGCAAGATCACAATCCATTACATTAATTGATTTGTTGTTATTTGGTTCATTGCATGGCTTATTTTTTATTTCTATAAAAATTAGAATGTTTTGAACTTATCGGTTGCATCAGTATTTTTCCACTATTGGTTCTCTCTTTCTAGCATACTAAATTCAAAGAAAAAGGAGACAGGGACTTTGGGACTGATTTAGCACTAAATTGCATCATAAGAAATGCAGTGAAACACAAAGTAGTCTATTTTTGTCCCAAGCCACTTAATTGTGTTGTTGAAATATTAAAACATATCTAAGGCTTAAGTTTATTTTCATTGTTTTCTTGCTTCAATCTAACCTTTAAAGGAGTGGTGATTTTAGGTTTGTTTTGAGCACTTGGAAAAAAAAAATTCCTGAATTGTTGTCATGAACTTATTTGTTGCTCCTTTATCATTTGCTTATTTCTGTTCCAACCGCTCATAAGTGGCTTTAAGTGATTTCAGTACCTCAAAAGGAGATGAAAAGTTCTAGACTCGTTTGGAATTAATTTGGAATTTGACATAATGACACTAAAATTTTGCTATCCCAATCACCTTTTGCACTAAAAATTCCTAGAATAGTCACGAAGAAAAATAAATTTTGACACCTTGGATTGAGCCTATCACAATAGGTCCTAGACCATCTTGAAGAGAATTTTTTCCTCTTTCTAAATAGCCCTTACTTGCCCCCAAACTCCCATTGGTTGATGAGAAATTGATTTTTTAAGTTGAAAATATATATATTTAATTGCTAGCCAACCTACACTCTCATACAGGCCTCACTCCAAAAGAACGTGTAGCTTCATTTCAAGTCGAATTCATAGAAATAGAAGAGCTTACTATCACTTTTACGAACTTATTTCGGTCAATAATTTCAGAGTTTATACAGTGAGGCTTATTTCGGTCAAGAATTTCAGATTTTATACAGTGACATGATGATAAAGGAGGCCGAGAATGATATATTTGGGAGAAAAAAAAAATCTGCTTGATACCTTAAATTTGGATTACAACAGAGATCAGTTCTTTGTAGGCTCGGACCTGCATTTGTAAAATCGTGCAGAAAATTTTTAGAACCTATATTACAAAACTGTGGTGTCATCTTCAGAACTCGGATTATGGAGGTAAATTTTCAGAAGACAAAATTTGCGATTGCAGTCACAAGCTACAACAGCTCAGACTTGTATATGAGTCATAAATCATCGTTTTGTGTGGAAGGCTCAAAGCTTTGGAGCACTATACCTCAGGAACAGAGGTGGAGAACAAAATATAGGACATGTAGCTTCATCACATCTGCAATAGCATCACTGAAACTCTCGGATCTGTATATTTCCTTAGAATCATTGACAGACAAGTCTTGGACCTGAGTTTTTAGTGAAATTTAGGCATGTTTCATTTGAAAAAGAGCTCGGATCTATGGTAGCAATCTTCTGGATAGTTTGCAGGCCTATGTTTGAGGCTACAGTGTTGTAGCATCTTCCAGGTTGTTTTCTTCAACACCATGCCCAATGCCATTTGTTGGATGCGGCGTTCTACCCCTTCTCATTCTGCAAATTTGGAGATGTGTTAAGATCAAAGAAGGATACAGTGAGAGAAATATCATCGGTAGTGGTGCCTAAAGCACCATATACAAAGGGAAGCTTGTTAATGGGATGAAAATGGAAATCAATAAGGCCCAAAGCTTTTTTATGGCAGAGTGCAAGACACTGGGTAAAATCAGGTATCGGAACCTTGTGAAAATTATGGGTGTAATTTCCAATTGGGATGTCAAAATCCTTATCAATTGCCCTCATAGAGAAATTGTTTGAAATTCAAAATTGAGTAATCAAAATCATTTAAATACCTTTTCTCATAATGCCTGTGACCCTTAAAAAAACAAAAAAACAAAATATTAATGTAAATGAAACCCTCGCCCTTATCTGGTCTTTCGAATGTTTTTAGTTATCTAGATAAATCAAAATTATTTCCTGCTCCGATCCGGCCATTGATGAATCTAGCAACATCATTTCAAAAAATATAGCATTCACCGAAAATAAGACAACCGTAATAGCATGACCATATACAGTCTGCCCAAGAACCATTTTTTTTGCAGTGCTAATGAGATCCCTCTTTGTAATTGTCTTTGACAAAAAGTTAAACCATAAATGCAATGTCTGGCCTGTCTAGCCAGAAAGGATGAGTCCATATCCAACCATTCGCAGGGTCCTTAATTTATCAAATTCTAGTTTGTTTGAAACCGCTGAAACATCTGATGCAGCAAAATTAATGACCTGGGAAGTGAGGTCGGCGGAGGTGTAAATTGCCGTGGCTGTAATACTCTTTGTTAGTATGGGATACTTATCAATCATTTCCAAATACCATCTCACAAATCCATTAGTTGACGGAGAACTGCTACTAATGGCAGAAGAATTCCTAGGTCCCTCAGAGCATCTCAACGAGCAGGAATGCGTAAATGACCTGCAATTATGTTTTACAGAGTTCATAAAAATACTCAAGCCACCCATTGTTGGTCCATGGGGTTTGGCAATGAATCCGCCATTAAAACGGCTGGAGACCACCAAATTCCGAGCAGATGAATCAATTTTTTCAAAATATTTGCGTTGAAACCAGTTCTCGCCATATTGGTGATGCGCTGCCAGACCTGGAAGCCAAAATTCGCATCATTTGATCGAAAATTCCAGTCCCGACTTCTTGGAGCAGCGGGACTGAGCGAGAAAGCTTCTTTATTTTGTCTCTCCAATTCATGCCCAATGGTAGTTTATACATGCATTTATACAGGGACTCTACTCAGCTTGGCTGGGTGACAATGCTCAGAATTTTTATGGGCCTTGCAGAGGCACTGGTGTATTTACACAAATAATGTGGAATTGGGGAGATTGTCCACTGTGATATTAAGCCCAAAAATATTCTTCTTGATGAACAACTTGAGGCGTACATCAATCATTTTGTAATTTCACAGTTAATCGATCCACAGGTTCACTACATCATGCTTTGATGGGGTGTCTGCTAATGCTTTCAACTTCAAATTCTTTATTTATTTGAGGGTTTCATCGACTTGTCAAACAATAGGCTAAGCGGTATACTTCCTTCACAGTTTGGGTTTCCCAAAGGCCTCAGGAGTTTAATTATGGGGTCAAGAGCAAAAAAACTCTAAGATAGGTCAGAGACTACTGCAAACTCAATATGCAACTCATATTCAAGACATCGAAATCAAACAAGGTCAATAAATTCGCTTGCAAGGCATTAAAATGTAGGGTTTTGACGAGCTAAACAAAATCAGAAAACAACATTTCTGAAGGTTCATTTTATAAATACCCGGTGGGCGGAACGTAGGTTGTGGACTAAGGTGAGCAGCATCTTGAGATTAATTCTCCTCAGAATCCAATCCAGCGTGAGGCCAATCTGGCATGCATCTCCACAGCTATGGCGTTAACTAGCTACCTCAAACGATACAAATAAATAGAGCATCCCTCTTCGAAATCCGACAGACTGCTCACCACAGGGTTCCACTTGCTCCTGCTCCTGAATGGTGCGTGGATTTTTTTTTGCAAGCGGGAATAAAACATTATCAAAAAATTTAAAAATAGAATCTTTCAGTTCAACTGTAGTTTTACAACGATTTTTGGCTCGTACTTCATTCAATTGTTGCTCACTAAGGGCAGAATTTCTTTGGAGGCAGGAATTGCAATTAATTTAAAAGTAAAAATTAAATGTCAATACTAAATTGAAAATTCAATATAAATAAATAAGATATTAAGAAGCATATAAATTATTTAATATATAAAATTTTTAAACATAATTAATTAATAGTGGGTCATATTTAAATTAAAAAACTCAATTAAATTTGTGGTTTTTTCTTATTTTAATATAGACATAAAAATGTATGATAAAATGTCTTCTTTAAAGGTTTGATAGTTATTATTTTTTTTTGGACTAAGCTTCCACCTATTATAATGAAGTTAATTGTCGAGATTTAGCATTATGAGAGTGTTTTTTTGGCTCTCCTTATGTTGACTATACTAGGGTTTGGGAGAAACCCTAATTCTGCAAGAAAGTGGCTCCCCTTCTGTTTTTAACCTAGGCCTCTAAGGGCATAGTCTCATCGACATTGCATGACACCATGGTGGGATTTATTGCATAGCATGTTGCCCTAGGCCCTTGAATGGTCGTATGCCTCAACATGGGCATTAGGGTTTGAGAGACTTATATATTTTCCCTGACATCCTTGAAACCTTAGGCATTGGTGATTGAATTTCCAACCTTGCCATGAATTAATCATTACTCTCGAGGGTGATTATAATCTTCACCTTCTCATCTTATCTCGAAACTGGATCATTCATATGCATCATGGTTTACAAGATACCTCATATAGCATTAGTCCTCATTCCCTCTCATTTCATTAGGGTTTGTGCACGTAGTTATTTTCCGGAGTTATCTTGTCATCAACGTGCATTTCCAACGGTGCTTTCCCATTGGTCATATTGCGCATGTGCACTTATGCTCTCCATTACTTTAGGGTTTGGATTGTCATGGTCTTTTCCATATGTTATAAAATCCTAAGTTATCATAGCCATGAATCAAAAGTTAAAACCTTTTTCTCTTGAATTTCACTTTGGAGTGTATTACTCAACTTGCTCTCCACCAAGTTTTAAGGAATCATATCCATCATATCCATGAGCATAGGCATTATTTTCCCAAAATAAGGTTTGTTTATGTGTGAGAGAGTAAGCGTCCAAATCTTGGCATTTCACTTCATATGTTAATATTAGAAGAAATGTTTGAACATTAAAGTCATAATGGTTTACAAAATCACCTAGAAAGTCTCTAGTGTAATCATCACAAGATATACTTAAGTTGAGGGTAACCTTATCATGCTCGATGAAGTCCTTACTTAATGCATGACTGAAATTTTGTTATTTGGTTGATAATCACATCTTTATATTGCGAATGTGAAACAACTTTGGATAGTGATACCCTAGAGCCTTAAAGGGACATACTATTCGTATTGTTTTATGGTGTGGCTTGTGCCTTCTTGTAATGTGGCTTTGCAGGTATTTTCTTAAACCACTAAGGGGGACCACCAATTCAAAAGGAATAAAGACACGATGGTTTACATACAAGAGGGCTCTCGACTATATGTGTATTTGGTCACTTCTTCTCATGAGGTCAGCGTGTGTGCACATGGATAAACCAACACAGATTTTTGCTAAAAGCATCACCCCAAACAATGAAAGGAGCACTGCCCAACTGGGCCTCAAATGAAAATTTGGAAAGCACCAAGACGTTGGAAAATGAGAAAGCATTGGGTAAGGGTGAACATGCGATACTATGAGAAACAAAACACTTGGGTCTTCCAGTATTTTAATACAGTTGCAGAAGAAATGACTAAAGTAGAGGAAAATGCATTAGTCATTTATGTACCAACCCCATTTGTTGCTGCAACTATTTTGGAAGAAATTAATTCCAAATTAGACTTGGTTTTCTACATTAAGGAGGGTGTTCCCCGACATGGTATGGTACATGTAAAGAAAATTTTAAGAAAAGTGGCTCATGGTTGGAGTTTTGGCTTTATTGGATGATCATGTGAGGATCATCACAATTGCATCCAAAGGTCACATGTAAAGAACTATTGGTAAAATCTTGGTGGTCACTACAACATGAATGCGCACTCCAAAGTAGATCATAAAAATCAAATGGTAAAGTGAGTTAATGAGTTCTAATCATTACAAGAGAGAGAGAGAGAGGACGAGTTGTGCTTTTCTTTTGGGCGATATGAAAATTTATATACAAGCCAGATGCCATGGGAATATGACACGTATGTATGTATATTATTAACATCCCATAACAAGGACCTTTTAATGATGTTAATGCGTTATTAGAGTGCAAGAAAAGCCACAGAATGGTACGACCATACAACCTCTTCAGTTGTGGATGCGACCAATGCATTGGAGAATGTGAACCGTAGGAAATGAATTTACGATCGCACACCAGATTTTCTGGCCTGAATATGAATCAAATTATTTAAGCTTAATGCAAGTAGTGTTGCAGTGGTCGCAATGGGTTCTGGAAACGCGAACAATAGTTATCTTTGTCCACCTGTTGAAATCGTCTTTCAGATGAGGCACGTTCTACTACGGTAATTCCCATGATGGTATGTGTCCCGCGATGGGGGGGTTATACTCCAAGTTATAAGGTTTTGTTTGTGACTGTGTTGGCAGGATTATCGAGTTACTTTCTTTCAGATTACTTGAGAACGTTGAGTTTATCTCTGAAGGTGGTCCTCGATGAGCTATCACATATTTTCAAAATGTTGCTTACCTATGTGGATGACCTAGTTCCAACATCGATCTCATTAGAATTTCAAGGATAGTATGAAAGGTGGTGATCCAGTCACTATTTCAAGAATTTCGAATTGGCCAAGTGAATTTGGTGTGTAAGGATGCCTAACACATTATATTTGAAGCCAGTCGAGACTCACATCGATGGCATTAAATTCATGTCCAAGGCTACAGATCAATAGTTGAGCCGCAGCCTCAAGTAACAGCTGGGAGGTGCGACCTCTAGCCAGTTGTGACCAATTGCTGAGTCATAGTCTCAAGAAGCAGGGGTCGATGCAACCTACCCAACCTGGCGACCAATGCGACATCCACTAGTTGCATTGCAGAATCATATATGAATGCCCCAGAAAATGTGATCAATGCGACTAGTGCAACTATCCCTTTCTTTTAACGTTGCGTGGAGGCCATCAGTATTAATTACATCAATGAGAGTGAAGTGCTCACTATTGCAAGTGACATACACTATATCAAGAGACACAATTCATGTATGCCTCTTGTCTATGGTTTTTGGAACCTTGGTGAGGCTCTAAGAAGGATTGTTGAAGGAGTTGTTGTGATCAAGGCCAAAGGAGAAGCTGATACTTGGAATGTATTGAAGAAGTAGGACATGCAAGGTCTGTGTTGGGTAATATATGTGAGCTATAGAGCTTGGATGATGAAACATCTCTACCTTCGCTAAAAAAATTGTTTCTCCCTCTTAGCTTGGGAGGCAAACCCAAACAACTTGAAAGGTTGCATGTTGTAAGTTTTGCAAAAAAAGGCATCCCTACACATTTTAATGTTTCCTTGGTGGTGTAGTTGGCCTGTGATAGTGTTTTTGTAGATTCGGGTGTGTTCCACAGTTTCGATCTAGCTCGTTAGGCTCGAGGAACTGTACAAGATGTAGCTCACTATAATGACTTCGCAAAGGGACTAATATTGAAGCTGTTGGATACCTCGTGGTGTTCATTCATGCCCCCACAACTAGTTAAATTACACAGTTTTGGAGTTGCAGTCAACACCCATTCAACTGTAAGCCCATAGGAAAAATATTGGTTGAAGAGACATAGGGGAACTATAAAATCCAAAATCTCTGACAACGTTGTGGCACAACAATTGACCACACAAGGGTCTAAATTGATTGCTTTTTAATATCATTCTTTCAATTATTTGAATGTGCTTCCACTATCATTATTTGACTATAAATACATATGACCCATCTAGGGTGTCATCTAGCGAGCAAGGTAGTTCCTTACAAAGCTCTAGGAACCTCGCAATAAACTCAAAGGTACCTAGGAATTACATTATTTCAGCAGTTGGGCAACAAACGTTCTAGGGTTTCTAAGAACCCTCAACGTCCTCCTCTTCTCACTCATCGTAATGCGAGTATCACTCACCAATATCGCAACAGTTATGCTAATATTGATTTGAGCATGTAACGGTCAATAAGCATGAGAGAGCAGTGAGGAAGTTGAAGAGTCATGAGGGGACGTCAAGGGTCAGTTGAGGCTAGGACTAGATAACTGACTTGTACTTCAGAGCTAGAGGCACTCAACACTTGGTAGCTAGTAGAGGGAGTTGTAGTGAGGCTAGGGCTTTGGCTAGGGAAGCATGTTAAGATGTACCAAGTGCCAAGGTGTGATAATGTGTGTTAAGGAGTGTTATTGATTTCTAGGGAAACACAAGGGAGAAATAGGTCAAAATGCATCGAAATGAATGAATTATAAGAGTGTGTGACAGGTAGTGTCAACAAGTTCTAGGTGTGTTAAGGAGGGAGTGACATGGTATGTTAGGAAGTGCTAAGGCATGCTCGAGTGCCAGGGAATCCTGCAACCAAGATGTGCTAGGTGCCATGGTGTGCCAACACATGCTAGGAAGTGTTACAAAATTTCAGGGAAATAGAAGGGAGCACTAGGTAAAAATAATGCATGGAAATGAATGAATAATATTTTGTGACAGGAAGTGTCAGTGAGTTCCAGGTTTGCTAAGGAGGCAGTGACAATATATTCTAGGGATTTTTATGACATGATAGAGGCCAAGGAATCACGCCAAGATGTCCTAGGTTCTAGGGTGTGCCATTGCATGCTAGGGAGTGTTAGGGAGTGCCACGGAAACACAAGGGATCACTATTTTCAAATGCATGGAAATGAATGAATAAGAGTGTGACAGGGAGTGTCAGTGAGTTCTAGGTGTGTTAAGGACGGAGTGACAAGGTATGCTAGGTAGTGCCAAGGAATGCTAAACTTCTAGGGCGACATGCCAAGATGTGCCATGCGCCAGGTTGTGTCAATGCATGCCAGGGAGTGTTAGGGAGTGCCATGGAAACACAAGGAGGAACTAGTTCAAAATGCATGGAAATGAAGGTCGAATAAGACTAAGTGATAAGGAGTGTCAATGATTTTGAGGTCTGTTAAGGAGGGAGATACAAGGTTATATGTTAGGCAGTTCCAAGGCATGCTAGAGTGCCATGACATGCTAGGGAGTGGTTTGGTGTGCTAGGGAGTGCCAAAACATGCCAAGGAATGCAGGGGGTGCTAACACATGCCACATAGTGCCAAGGGATTATTATACGCTCCAAGTGCTATGGCATGTCAAGATGTAAAATATGTTTCTTAGTTGTTTTATGGCCATGGTTGGACATGAGCCTTCACTTGGTAACCTGTAACTTGTTAAGTGGGTTAAGTTTAAATTGTACATGAGTAGCCTAAGATGATTTATATTCAATTATTAGGTCAAAAGGGCATAGTCTAGTTGTAGTAACCATACCTTGGCTAAGTTGTTGTAGTCGAGATAAGACTTGGTTGGGTTCCCAAGTCCCAAAAACATTCAGGGTAGTTGTGAGGGAATGATAGCTAGGGTGTTCCAGGGCGTGAAAAGGAATGAAAAGGCATGCTAACACATGTCATAACTTTTCAATGCATGTTGAAGAATGTTAAGGAGTGCTAGTGAATCACAAGGGAGAACTAGGTGAAAATGCATGCAAATGAACAAATAAGAGTGTGTGCCAAGGAGTGTCAACGAATTCCAGGTGTCTCAAGGACAAAGTGTGTTAGGAGAAGGTCATAATAGAACTTGTGGGAGGGAATCCTATGGTTACAATAAGGAGTTGGTCAAAGCAGTTTCAAATAAAGGGAGACTTTGGGTTGGGCACAACATTGTTTTCCCAATGACTTGGTTGGGTTCTCAAGTTGAAAAAAAAGTAAGGCTATTTATGAGGGCATGACAACTAGGAGTGATAAGGTGTGCCAGAGAATGCCAGGAAGTACTAACACATTGTTGGAATAGGGTTCCCTAACCTGCATTTTTGTATAAATTTTGTACTAGTTGATCTTGTGTAGGGGTTTTGGGGTGGGTCAAAGCCCATAATGTTTTGTAATGGGTTAAAGGGTAGCTCTAGGGTCCGCAAACCATGATTTTCAGACCATAGGATAGCGAAGGCTATGATATTATAAATAGATAGATAGTTTGGTCTAGTAAGTAGGAAGTCATAAGATTGATGCTACGTGCAAACTGTTAGATCTGTTTGGGTTGTTTTGGGTAAGGACTTCTGTTGGCTATGTGCGCAGATATCCTCAGTCCTGCTGTGTGCGTGGGCTGTGTTTAGGTTGTAAGTGGATCCTTGATATTAATGAAAACGAAGTATAGTTGAATTATCTGTGTGTTATCTGAATCGATTATGTTTACTACTGAAGCGAATCTGTGATATTGATTTAAGATGTGAATGTATTTGTGTTATGGAATTGGCATGAGTATATCTACGATCTAAAATTAGCTGTGATTCTAATGCTCTGTGATGGTATTTGGTAATGCACATGTGGATGCGAACGTACTGACTAGATCTGATAGCTTTGTTATGGTTATGTGCTGGTTACACTGTTAAAATAGTTGCGAATAGACTCATTCTATGCGAACCAAATAAGTTGCAACCTAGATCTGTCTTGTATTACCTAATCTCTCCTGGGGTGTGGAAACATGGTTCCAACACCCTCCCATACTACTTCGGGTGATACCTTGGCCTGCGCGAGTAGGAAATTTCCGAAAGGGCCAATAGTATAGGGGTTTGTTGGCAAACCTTAACCTCCGAACCTGGGTCAGGACCCCTTAAGCCAACACACATGCTAGAAAATTCCAAGGCATGTTAGGCATGCCAAGATAAGGCAACTGTTAAGGCATGCCAAGATGTGTCGAGTGCTAAGGTGTGGTGCGAACGCATGCTAGGGAGTGTTAGGTCCAAGTGCTAGGGAAACATAAGGGAGAAATAGTTTCAAATGCATGGAAATGAAGTGTCGACGAGTTTCAGGTGTGCTGAGGGAGTGACAAGGTATGTAATGCAGTTCCAAGTCATGCTAGAGTCTTAGGAAAGCATACCAAGATGTGTCAAGTGCCAGGGTGTGCCAATGTGTGCTAATGAGTTTTAGGGAGTGATAGGGAAACACAAGGGAGTACTAGGTTAAAATTAATGGAAATGAATGAACACGAGTGTGTGATAGGGAGTGCTAGCGAGTTCCAGGTGTGCTAAGGAGAGAGTGGCAAGGTGTGCTAGGCAACACTAAGTCATTCTAGAGTTCTAGGGTGGCATGCGACTAAGATGTGTCAGGTGCTAGGGTGTGCCAACATGTTCTAGGAAGTGTTAGGGAGTGTTATGGAAACACAAGGGAGCACTATGTAAAATTAGTGCATGGAAATGAAAAAATAATTGTTTGTGATAGGACGTGTTAGTGAGTTCCATGTGTGCTAAGGAGGGAGTGACAAGGTATGCTAGAGGTCAGGGAAGCATGCCAATATGTGCCAGGTTATAAGGTGTGCTAATGCATGTCAGGGAGTGTTATGGAGTGACAAGGAAATTCAAGGGAGCACTAGTTTCAAATGAATGGAAATGATAAGAGTGTGTGACAGGGAGTGTCATTGAGTTATAGGTGTTCTAAGGAGAGACTAACAAGGTATGCTAGGTAGTTCCAAGGAATGTAAACTATGGCATGTCAAGATTTAAACTATGTTTCTTAGGTGTTTTATGACCACAGTTGGATGTGATGAGCCTTGTCTTGGTAACTTGTTAAGTGGGATCAATTGAGATTGGACATGAGTTGTCTAAGATGAGTTACATGTAGTTCTTAGGTGAACAAGGCATATGTTGAATTTCCATGACACATGAGAATTCAGGTTTGGTATTAGAATCTTTGATGCAAAGAAACTCAAGTGCCACAACACATCTTTTCACAACGAAATCTGCACACATCGGGGAATCAACTAGTGCACATGAAAATTTTTAACTTTTTCAAATCGTTCTCCGTTAAATTAAAAAATATAATAGAATAGGCTAGAGATCTTGTACCAGGGATGATGGCCCTTTGCAATCACACTGATACAAGGAATACAAATAGGGCTTGGTGTTAGTCCTTTGACAACCATTATACCTTGAACAAGACAATGCTTGACCCACTATTTGATGGTGGCCACACATAGCCATTTCAATCCACATGTCTTGAACACATCTCGCTGGTTCTATTGCCTCCCACTATGAAACTCCTCAATATTCCTCTATCATTGAACTCAACTTCTTTATATTAATGAACTCGGCTCAAAACAAATTTCCTTCTATCTACCTCTTTTTTCCTTTAAGGTATGCAACACTTAAGTTTTTCGATCAGTTGTTCACAACTCCATTGTGAAAACTCTTTGGTCTGCCCACTTTTTCCATACTACTGCTCCAAGATGACAAGTCTAGGGATATGGAGGTTTCCCTTCTTCTCAATGATGCAATCTTCTATAATACAGTGAACTAGGGCTAGTTGACTAGCCCACTTGACTACTACTTTAGTCCTTCAAAGTGTACATGTCCTTAGGCCCAATACACCTACCCTTATACTAGTCTTGTTTTACTTCACAATTATAGGACTTAGAGCTATTCTTTGACAGTCTCCTAACAAACCTCCAATTTTACTTGGAATTCCATCAATTTTCCCAACCACAGTAAATTATTTTACTGATCTAGTTCCCACAACACTGCCCTCATTTAGGGCTCTTCAAATATGCCACCTAATAGTGATTTGAGTCCTCTCAAAATTACTCTTATTGTGTACCAATTTCTTTATTGTCCATAACTACTCATCTTATCATCCTTCTAAGAATTTGTATATGACTAAAATAGGATCACAAATCCTCCATTAATAGTCCATTGACTAACTGTTTATAGGATACTACAGATCTCTGTCCAAAACTCTATGGACAATCCAACAAATCAACTCCTCTTCATGCTAATCCATTCCTCATATGGCACATTTATTCTGCTCTATCATCTACTCAGGTTCCACCTTCCTTTGGATTTTCTATCTCTACACATACTTCTGTAAATCATCTTCCAAATTTGTGGTATATATTGCAGAGATAAACCTCTGTCTAAGGGTCACAACCCCTCTTCTTCTCTGCATATTTGTCACAGTATTAATGGCATACCTTATGGATTGAACATGTTAGGAAACTGCCCTAAATAGGGAATTATACTTCTATTATAATTTCTTTACAACCAACCATATCCACCCATAGAAAAAACAAAAACTCTTTCCTCCATAAGAGACTTGGCATAACTCATATGGATCCATAGATTTTTGTCATTTATTTGACTAAATATAGACCTAAACTTTAGATCTCTATGACCCTCAAACTATGGTTACCTTAGTAAATATTGCACATGTGACTACTTCTATTCTCACCCTAAATTCTAGTGTAGGCCCTCCTCCATTTGTGTTGGTATTTATCACAGACATTGCAACCTAGTAACCACCACAAGGTAGGGTCTCAACCCTCTCTACTATTTCAAAATTTGATGCGGCCTTCACATAGAAACACCACTGAAATCACATGCCCAAATTATCATGAGTCACCTCTCTTGAGCTTGATTTTCCATAATAGAACCGACAATATGCCATCCTACTTCCTATATCAAACCCATTAAGGTATGTGAAATTCTTGTGAACCCTCACATAATGATCTTACTCTTGGTGGATGATCATGGCCTCCCTTTAGCAATGCTTACTTAGCCCTTCAACTCGCCCTACTTTAGGAATACATCCCTCCTGGCCTACTTGATCAAATGAGCTCCTTATCACTTGATGTTCTTTCCTTCATACCAAGGCCTCCTTAAATAGCTTTTCCTAGCTAGGCCTCTTAAGAATGCTCTAGAACTTACGAACTTTATCAACTTAGACCTTAGGAAATATTATTTTTTATTTTTTATTTTCTTTTAGATTTTAAACCCCATCTCGAGTCCAAATCCCCTTTGCTTGGGTTATTTCCCACAAAGCCTTTTTTGGCCAAACTCCCACAAACCCATCTCACTAGGCTTGTGGAGTATCTCACAAGCTACACAATTAAACAACATATTCTAGTAGTAATAATCATAACTTGGTCAAGCTCCTATGTTCAAGCGAGGACTTGGTAGGGTTCCCAAGTTGAAAATTAAGTAAGGGTAGTTTTGAGGGCATGATAAATAGGAAGGGTTAGGGCATGCCAAGGAATGAAAAGGCATGCGAACACATGTTGGACAATTTCAATGCATGTTTAGGAGTGTTAAGGAGTGTCGAGGCATCACAAGGGAGAACTAGGTCAAAATTCATGGAAATGAACAAATCAGAGTGTGTGCCAGGGAGTGTTAGTGAATTCAAGAGTGCCAAGGATGAAGTGTGTTAGAAGAATTTCATAATACGATTCGCAAGAGGCAAGCCTACGATTTTGATAAGGGTCTCGACAAAGAAATTTTAAACAAAGGGAGACTTTGTGCTGGGCACAACATTATTTTGCCTTTATCTATTATTTTTATCTGACATGTGGCACACTTTGGCTGAATTCTCATGTTTTAAACTATTTTGTACAATTTCATATTGTACATTGTTGTGTAAAAGTTTTGGGGAACTCAGCTTGTGCCGACTATCTTGTGTATCTTGTGGTTCTTGCAAAATCTTAGTTAATGCTCTACTGTTTATATGAAATGGACATAGATTTGAAATATTTCCTATGTGAGCTATCTTTCTTAGTTGTTTTATGGCCATGGCTAGATGTGATCCTTGTCTTGGTAACTTCTTAAGTGGAAAAAGTTCATCTTAGACATGAGTGGCATAAGATGAGGTATAGGAAGTTCTTAGGTGAACACGACATAATCTACTTGCAGTAGGTGCAATTTATCAAGTTTTTATGAATGAAGCAGACCAATGTCACATGAGCTGCAGTAGCTAAGGACTTGATTGGGTTCCCAAGTCGTGAAAAAATATAAGGCTAGTTGTGAGAGCATGAGTTCCAAGGCATGCTAGGGAATGATAACATGTGCCATATAGTTCAAAGGCATGTCAAATATGCTAAGATGTGTCAAGTGCTAAGGCATGCCAAGATGTGCAAGGGTGTGAAAATAATTTCCATGGAATATCAAAGAAACAAAAAGGAGAAACAAGTTAAACTACAAGGAAATGAACACATCATAGGGTTAATAAGTAATCAATTTACATTTTCCAAGAGGGGCATGCTATGCGCACTAGCACTAGGTGGAAATAGGTGTCAAGTGAAAAGTGTTAGTTCATTCTAAGTGAAAAATCATCCTATGTTATTTCTCTTATACTTTCCAATAATTGATCTCATATAAATTTAATATTAAACCATGCCAAAGCATACCGAGGCATCTTAATGAATGCTAGACATGCTAATCATCATCACCTTTTTAGGACTACATCTCTCTTCACCCCCTCAATAAAATGAGATCCTTATCATTTGATGTTATTTCCTTCATCCTAAGGACTCCTTAAATCATTTTTCCTAGACCTCTTAGGAACCCCCTAGAACTTACGGGTTTAATCCACTTAGACCTTAGGAAATATTAATTTAATTTTCTTTTAAATTTTAAACCCCATCTTGGGTCCAAAATCCCTTTGCTTGGCTTCTTTTCCCACAAATCCTTTTGCGACCAAAATCATACAAAGCCATCTCACTAGGCTTGTGGAGTACCTCCAAAGCTACACAATTCAACAACATAGTCTAGTTGTAGTGACTGTAACGTGGTCAAGCTCTTGTAGTCAAGCGAGGGCTTGGTTGGGTTCCCAAGTTGCAAGTAAGGGTAGTTGTGAGGGCATGATAACTAGGGAGGGTCAGGGCATGAAAATGGATGAAAAGGCATGATAACACATGTTGAACAATGTCAATGCATGTTGAACTAGAGTTTTAGGGAGTGTCGGGGCATATCAAGGGATAACTAGGTCAAAATGCATGGAAAGGAAAAAATAAGAGTGTGTGCCAGGGAGTGTTTGCGAATTCAAGTGTGCAAAGGACAAAGTGTGTTAGGAGAAATTTAGAATAGGATTTACAGGAGGTAAGCCTACGGTTGTTATACGTGGCTCGACATAACAATTTTAGACAAAGGGATATCACTTTGTACTGGGGAAAACATTTTTTTTCCCTTAGATATTTTTTTTTATGAGATGTGGCATAGTTTGGCTACATGCTCGTGTTTTAAAATATTGTAGATAATTACATATTGTACATTTTTGTGTATAATTTTTGGGGCACTCGGCTTGTGTCAGCTTATATCTTTTCTGCATTTTGCATCGTGTGGTTCTTGCAAACTCTTAGCTAATGTTCTACTATTTATATGAATTGAACATACATGTGAAATATTTCCTGTGTAAGCTATGTTTCTTAGTTGTTTTATGGCCATGGCTAGATCATGTGATCCTTGCCTTGGTAAATAGCTAAGTGGGACAAGTTGAGCTTGGGCATGAGTGGCATAAGATGAGTTATAGGTAGTTCTTAGGCGAACAAGGCACAATCTACTTGTAGTAGGTGAAATTGGTCAAGTTATTGTGGTTGAAGCAGGCCAATGTTGTCACATGAAATGTAGTAGCCAAGGACTTGATTGGGTTCCCAAGTTATGAAAAAATGTAAAGGCTAGCTATGAAGACTTGAGTGCCAAGGTGTGAAAAGGAATGCTAAGATGTGCCAGATAGTGCGAAGCCATGTCAACCATGCTAAGATGTGCTAAGTGATAAGGCATGCCAAGATGTGCAAGGGTGTGTCAATGCGTTCCAGGGACTATTAAGGAAACAAAAGGGAGAAACAAGTTAAGCTACAAGGAAATGAACACATAAAGGGTTGATAAGTCATCAATTTACTTTTTCCAAGAGGGGCATGCTAGGCACACCAACACTAGGCCCCAATAGGTTCCAAGTACAAAGTCTTAGTGCATTCTAAGTTGCTTCTCATCTACTTTCCAACAATTGATCTCAAATAAATTTAATATTAAACCATGCCAAATCATACCAAGGAATCTCAACGTATTCCATACATTCTAAGACTTTCCAAGTTCCAACACGTGCCAAGCGCCAATATGTGTTAGGGAGTGTTATGCATGCTATGAAGTGGAATGGAATGTTGAAGAGTGCTAAGGTGTGCAAGAGAGCGCTAATTCATGTTGAGGAGTATTAAGGAGTACTAGGAAAAAACATTAATGGAGCACTAGGTCAAAATTCATGGAATTTAATGAATACGAGGAATGTGTGCCAGGGACTAGTGTTAATGAGTGCTAGCTGTCATTCCAAGGGGGGAGTGAAAAGGTATATTCAAGTGAGGGCTTGGTTGGGTTCCCAAGTTGAAAATTAAGTAAGGGTAGTTATGAGGGCATGATAGCTAGGGAGGGTCAGGGCATGAAAAGGAATGAAAAGGCATGCTAACACATGTTGGAAAATGTCGATGCATGTTGAACTAGAGTGTTAGGGAGTGTTGGGGCATATCAAGGGATAACTAGGTAAAAATGCATGGAAAGGAAAAAATAAGAGGGTGTGCCAGGGAGTGTTAGTGGATTCAAGTGTGTTAAGGACGAAGTGTGTTAGGAGAAGTTTAGAATAGGATTTACAAGAGGCAAGCCTACGATTGTTATAAGGGGATCAACATAACAGATTTAGACAAAGGGATATCACTTTGTGCTAGGCACAAAATTGTTTTTCCTTTAGTTATTTTTTCTTATATGAGATGTGGCACATTTTGGCTACATGCTCATGTTTTAAACTATTATAGATAATTTCATATTGTACATTGTTGTGTATAATTTTGGGGCACTCAGCTTGTGTCAGCTTATATCTTGTGTGCCTTGTGAAACTTGTGGTTCTTGTAAACTCTCAGTTAATGTCCTATTGTTTATATGATCTAAACATACATCTGAAATATTGCCCATGTAAGCTATGTTTCTTAGTTGTTCTATGGCCATGGCTAGATCATGTGATCCTTGTCTTGGTAAATAGTTAAGTTAGACAAGTTGAGCTTGGACATGAGTGGCATAAGATGAGTTACAGGTAGTTCTTAGGTTAACAAGGCACAATGTACTTGTAGTCGGTGAAATTGGTCAGGTTGTTGTGGTTGGAGCAGGCCAATGTTTTCACATGAACTACAATAGCCAAGGACTTGATTGGGTTCCCAGTCGTGAAAAAATGTAAAGGCTAGATGTGAGGACATGAGTGCCAAGGTGTGCTATATAATGCTAAGATGTGCTAGATAATGCGAAGGAATATCAAACATGATAATATATGCCAAGTGATAGGGCATGCCAAGATGTGCAAGGGTGTGTCAATGCATGCCAGGGGATGTCAAGGAAAAAAAAGGGAGAAACAAGTTAAACTACAAGGAAATGAACACATAAGAGGGTTAATGAGTCATCAATTTACCTTTTCTAATAGGGGCATGCTAGGCACACCAACACTAGGCGCCAATAGGTGCAAAGTGCAAAGTCTTAGTGCATTCTAAGTGCCAAGTATTCCTTTGTTGCTTCTTGTATACTTTCCAAAAATTGATCTCAAATAAATTTAATATTAAACCATGCCAAATCATACCAAGGCATCTCAACGTGTTCCATACATGCCAAGACTTTCCAAGCACCAATATGTGTCAGGGAGTGTTATGCATGCTATGAAGTGGAGTGGCCTGTTGAAGAGTGCTAAGGTGTGCTAGAGAGTGCTAATTCATGTTGAGTATTAAGGAGTACTAGGAAAAAAAATTAAGGGAGCACTAAGTCAAAATTCATGGAAGTTAATGAATATGAGGAACGTGTGCCAGGGACTAGTGTTAATGAGTGCTAGCTATCATGCCAAGGAGGGAGTGATAAGGTATGCTAAGCATTGGTAAGGCATGCTAGGGAATATCAATGCATGTATAGAAGTTCCAAAGTTTGATAGGGAGTTCCAGGGTGTGCTAATTATATGTGCCAAATAGTGGCAAGATACGCCAATACATGTCAGGTGCTAAGGATGTGCAAGGTGCCAGGGTATGTCAATATGTGTCAAGAAGTGTTAAGGAAACAAAAGTAAGAACCAAGCTAAAATGCAATTATATGAACACATAAGAGGGTTAATAAGTCGGGACTTTATCTTTTTCAGAAGGGGCATGCTAGTCACACTAATAATAGGTCCCAATATATGTCAAGTGGCATTGTGTGCCAAGTGCTAATGTATGTCAATGCATTCAACCAAGGTGTTCTAGGGCATGCTAGGGACTACATGCATGCCAACACATGCTAGGAGAGTTCAATGTTGTGCTAGCGCATGCCACCATGTGCTTTGGCGTCAATTTCATGACAAGATGTTATAGGTACAACAATGTTCCATGACATGTGAGGTGCTAAGAAATGTTAGTGTGTGAAAAAGCATTAATTTAAGGTGTGCCCGGATTGTTGAGGAGTGTTAGGTATTTCTCATTAATAGAATTGTCATAGCTTGATTATGTATTAAATAATATATTTCCTACATACACTAGTGGAACTTTATCTAAATGGAATTTGATAGATAATAAACTTAATAGATATGAATCATGTGTTGAATCATAGGAAAACTATATTCGACTAACGATTACTTGAGGGAAATGATACACACTAATTACTTCTTAAAAAATTAACTAATTCTAACCACTATCACCTTGGAAATATCATAAAAAATACTCCACAATAATGGCCTTAAATCATTACCTTTTGAAAAAAAAAATATTAACATGCATATAGCGTCATCAAAAACTCATTGGAATGACCAATGGTGACGAACATTTTTTGACCGTCACCAAAAGTAACAAAAAGAGCATTGGTGAGGGTCATTAAAATTACGTCACTAGAAGTGTCACCAAAGAGAGAATTAGTGATGGGCCTTTAACGACCCTCACTAAAAGTGTCATTGAAAATGGCTTTGGTGACGAACCTTAAAGGACCATCACTATATACACTTACAATGATGCTTTTTTAAGGACCGTCACCATATGTGACATTGGTGACGGACCTTTAAGGTCAGTCAAAAGCATGACCCTCACCAATGTCATTTTTTCTTGTAGTGTTAGTTTAATTCTTGGGAGTTTCGCTACGAAAATATCAACCGTTTCGTAGCGAAAAATGCCCTTTTACTGTGTATTTCGCTACGAAAACAAGAAATCTTGGCTAAAGTGACATTTTAAAATTTAAAAGCTTGGTAAATGGAATATGTCAGCAAATGATGAATGATGGGACATGATATGACTTGAATGGGGGTGGGTTTGGACCTTAACATAGGCTAATATAAAAATTTAAATTTTCCTAATGAATTCTATGACCATACCTTTGACAAATGAACTTGTAAGACTATGTCAAATGATGTTTCACTTTTTCTGGGTGATAACAGTGGCTCCACTTGGGATGGTTTGCCCCTTTGGCACACCAAAGAACCTTTAGTTCCAATGCTATCCATCTTCCTGTAAACAAAAACTCTAAAATTTTCCAAGCTTTCCTTCGAACTCTAATGGCCTTCACATCGGTCTCAAGCTTAATGATCCTCTTGTATTTATTAGTAGAAAATCATATTAAAATTGGATATATACAATGGAATTAAATATCATTAGAACTGAAGAGGAATACTGCTTCAAAAACCTACCACTGACAGGTCCTCCAGCACAAGGTTGTCCATCCATCTCCTGTAGTATGTAAGTGTTTTTTCCATGAAATTTAGCCACTATAAATGCACCTTTCCAGATATTCTCAAACTTACCATGCTTCCTCTTTTCTTCAATCCTGGCCTCCCACTTCAAAACCAAATCTTCAATTTGAATTTTTTCCTCTTTGACCTTCCTGTCAAATGTCTCCTTAATTTTGTTTTGAGATTTCTGATTGCTCTTATAGACTTCCTCCCCTTTTTCTTACAAAGCTATCAACTGATTTATTCTCCTCCAAATTACATTTGGCTCCTCCTCTAATCCTTGCAGAAGCTTCATGACAGGTACTCCCAAGGATGTAGGAAAAATGGCTTTAGCCGCATACACCAAATCATAAGGGGAAGTTCCAATTGACCTTTTAATGCACACTCTATCAGCCCACAGAGCATACTTCAGCTTCAAATTCCATGACTTATTATTTTCCTGTAGCACCTTCTTAATAATCCTCACAATTATCTTGTTAGAAGATTCAACAATACCATTACCTTGTGGATAATATGCAGTAGAATGCCCAAGTGTAATGTGATATTGATGACAAAAACTGATCAGCTTCTTGGATTTGAATGATTCTGCATTTTCATTGATGATCTTCATGGGGCAACCAAAATAGGAAATATATTATTTTCCAAAAATGAAATGATAACTGAATCATTTACTTTCCTAGTTGGGATTGCTTCAATCCACTTGGTGAAATAATCAGTTGCTGTCAAGATCTAGTGATGTTGACCTGAATATGATGGATGAATCTCACCAATAAAATCTAGCCCCCACTGCTAGAAAGGTGCCTCAACATAGATAGAAAATAATGGTAAAGGAACAAGCTTCTTCTTACCATAAAGAATATAGCATTCATGGCAGACAACAATCTTTTTGTAGACATCTTTGAACATAGTAGGCCAGTAGTACCCTACTCTAAGAATCTTGTTTGTTGTGGCCTTCCAATAATAATCAGCACCACAATCTCCTCTGTGAAACTCCTAAATCACTTTTTCGGCCTCCTCTTCCAGCAAAAAATTCAAAAGAATACCATCGATATCTTTCCAATACGAATTTTTATCTATGATGCAGTACCTCAAGTATTTTAGCTTCACAAACCTTGCCTTAGGCATTTTCAATTCAACGGGAAGCCTATGATGATTTAAGACAAAAACAATGTCTTTTTACCAGTCATAAAGGATGTAATTTTCTTCAATGTGAATCATCTCTTCATTTTCATTTGATATCTCTCAAGTTTATGCAATTAAATTCATATCAAGAAAGTCAAAATTGGATTGTGCCATCAAATTTGCTAGCCCCTGACCCTTCACCAATTTTGTAGTTCTAATCCCTATATCATATTCAAGCAAGTTAGTAATCCACTTCCCTTTCTTACCATTAGGATCAGCTTGAGTCAAGATGTATTTCACAACAACATTAGGAACAAATTCTATGACATGAGAATGCAAAATGTAAATTCCGAAATCTTTGATGGCTTTGACCAAATCATAGGCCCACTTCTCTAAGATGTTATACTTTAGTTCTGAATTATTTAAATTCTTGCTAAAAAATGAAATAGGCTGCTTAGTACCTTGTTTTCCTTTCTGCAACAAAACTCCAACAATTGTATTTTCTGATGCAAATGTAAAAACCAAAAATTCTTTTGAAAAATCCAGGCTGATCAACACTGACGCTTGAGTGAGTGCCTTCTTGATCTCCTCAAATGAATGTTTTCCTTCCACTGTCCATTTGATGTCAGTTCGTTGCTTTAGCATCTTGGCTATGTCTTTGACAATCTCTACAAAATTTGGAATAAACCTCCTCACAAAATTCACCTTCCCAAGGAAAGAATGAATTTCCTTCCTGCTTCTAGGCAGATCCACTTTTTGAATGGCATTGACCCAATTTGGATCAATATTAATTCCATATTTATATATAATATGCCCATGTAACTTCCCCGAAGTCAAAGAAAAAATGCTTTTAGTGGGATTGAGAGAAATTCCAAACCTTCTACATTTCAGTAGAAATTTTTCTAGATGCTGCAAGTGGTCTTCCTCTCTCCTTGAGAAAATGGTTATGTCATCCAGATAGACACCCACAAACTTATCCTTATCCTCAACAAAGGCAATGTCAATTTCTCTTTGAAATTTTTCTCCTACATTCATCAGACCAAGGGGCATCTTGGCATACATGAATGTGCTGCATGGTGTAGTAAAGGCATTTTTCTCCTGATCCTCTGGATGTACAAGTATCTGATTGTACCCTGAAAAACCATCCATCATAGGCATATTTTGGGAACCAACAATGTTCTACAATATTTGGCCCACATTTGGTAGAGGGTAGTTGTCCTTCATATATTCTTTGTTCAAGTTTCTGAAGTCAATGCGGATTTTGATTTCTCCACTCTTTTTTTTTTACTGGAACCAAGTTTGCAAGACATTTTGAGAATTTGATTGGAACAATAATTTTGGCATCAAAGAGCTTCTTGATTTCCTTCTTAATCAGGGGCATGAGAAGTGGATTAATCCTCCTCAACTCTATTTTTAAAGGCTTTTCATTTTCTTTAATAGGAATGGTATGCTAAATAATAGTAGTGTCATAATTCTTCAAATCAGCATAACTCCATGCAAAAACATCCATGAAACTTTTCATCATCTCAATATATTTATGTTTCATATCTGCAGAAAGAAACTTAGAAATTTTGACCATTTTTGGCAAAGCTACTATACCAAGGTTACAACTCTCCACCTCTTCATCATCAAATTGTATCCTAGGAGACTTGACCACATCATTTTGGTAAAAAATCTTTTCAAGTGGGATGAGACCTTTATGTATGGATTTTTTCTTCAACTGCAACAATTCATAACTTCCTTTGATTCTAGTGTTTTACTGGTCTACTTGTGTGCTTTCAAACTCCTCTTTAAACTCTATGAAATTTTTTATCTTTTGGTCATCCTAAAAAACTTGCCAATGGATGATGTTGTCAGGGATAACAGGCCTATGGAAAACTTCAACCTCATATCTTTTAGTGGAATGCATAGGGATAAGAAATAGACTTGCAGAGATAGCTAGGGAATCAGTTACTGAGTTTTGGTCCCTAGTCTTGACAATAAAGGAATGTTCTTGAAAATTCTCTAACATCTCCATGATCAAATTTATGTATGCTCTCATTCTTACATCCTTTGCTTGATATAAACCCTAAAAAATTTTAATCACTAATTCAGAATATCAACAAACATAAATATTTTGGGAACCCAATCTTTTCAAAATTTCTAAACCCAAAAATAGAGATCCATACTCATCCATGTTATTTGTGCAATCAAAGTTCAGTTTGAAAGAAAAGAAATTACTTTCATCCTCTGGAGTTGTGATCCAAATACCTTCTCCAGCCCCCTCTCTGTTGAAAATGCAGCAAGATGATGGAGCTTAGTGAAATGAAGTCACCTTCACTAAGTGGGCCCGCAGGCTATTTTTGGCGCAAAGTCTATTTTTAGACATATGGAGCATGGTCTGGGAGTTGCAGTATGCTATTCTTGGAGTATTGGTCATGTTGGTAAAAATAGATGGACCTCTATTTTTAGACATACAGGTCGAAGTCTATTTTTAGACTGCCTGTCTAAAAATAGGTCAGTCAAATATTATTAGCCCATAATAATATTTGGACTCTAAACTTCAGTTTATTCTCTTACAGCACTTCAGTTGGAGCTACGGATGTGGCCCATGCATCTGACAGAAGGAATTACACTATTCCTTGGGGTTTGTTGAGCTCATGCATGGTTGACTTCAGTTAGGACTTCAGTGGCAGAAGTTTGGTGGAGTTGATGAGACAGTTGGTGGAGTTGTGTTCGGTTTAACTTAGTTGAACTAGTTGAGATTAGTTTAACTAGCTAATCAACTAGTAATGAGTGGATTGAATTAAATATTATTTAATTCACTAATTATTAACTCATTATTCAACTCAAGAACACATCAGTTCACTACAGTGCATGGACAGTTCAGTGGAGAAGAGTGAAAGAGGTAGATGAAAGGGTTGAGATAGCTATCGGTTGTGACATTAGTTGTGCATGAGATTTGCACCACACTTGGAGGAAATTGCCCATGAGGATTGCGCTGTCAAGCCAAGGAGATTCGAACCTTGGATCTCTCATTTAGACCAGCCTTGATTGCGCAATAGAGGCAGGCAATTAGTGGATGAGTTTTGAACCTGTGACTTGTTCAAAACCAAGCTAGTTTGTGTGT
The DNA here is from genome assembly GCA_034641835.2 of Pinus albicaulis. Taxonomy (NCBI): domain Eukaryota; kingdom Viridiplantae; phylum Streptophyta; class Pinopsida; order Pinales; family Pinaceae; genus Pinus; species Pinus albicaulis. The sequence continues at coordinate 1,365,094,547 of CM076577.1, forward strand.
AACTTTATGAGATAGTACTGAGTACTTGTGAGGAGTATTGTGCTATGTACTGTTACATGTTCTCTCCATATAATATAAAAAATAGCTAAGGGGTTTTCAGCTATAAGCTTTCCCCATTACATATTGTGTTTATGTGCACATGCGACTGTTTCTATTTCCGCAAATTGATGATTGATTGTAGAAGATATTATGTGTTGCATATGAATTCGAATTAGTATGTGATCACGATAATCTCAATTGATAAATATTCATTATTCAGAAAATTTCTGCATGGTATCAGAGCGAATCAATCATTGGGATCTATTGCAGTGATTACAATATTATTTCGGTAGACAGAGTCTGTAACGGGCCAGGTAGCCTCTGGATCCATCCTTTCTCTGAAAGGTGATATATCCAGTAAATGCCCTTACAATCGATCTCTGTGCTAGAAATAATTTGTTCTCACAGATCCAGAAGCAGTTGAGTTTTTGAGTTTGGAATTCGAATTTTGCAGCAGTTTGTTTTCTTGGTGCCGGAGTTGAAAATGTCTTTCAACGGTTTGCGACTCGAATATGCTCTTGAAGGCAGTTCGAATTATGTTGCATGGAAATATCGCATGGAGGTAGTATTAGAAGATAATGGACTGAAGGAGTTTATAGATACGGATGTCCAAAAGCCCACTGATCCTGCTGAAGTCGAGGCTTGGCAAAAGAAGATGGCGAAATGTCGAAGGATTCTGTTGGAGGGCGTAAAGGATCACATTGTATCCAGCCTGCATGGAAAAGCTTCTCCATATTTAATGTGGAAAGCGTTGACAGATCTATTCTAGAGTAAGAGTGACCAAAGGAAGTTGGCGCTCAAGGATAAGCTCAGAAACATTAAGATGGAGAAAGGAGACAGTATCGCCAAGTACCTCACGAAGTTCACTCAATGCAGAGATGAGCTGGGAAGTGTGGGGGTGACTGTCGAAGAAGAGGATATGGTGGACCTGGCTCTCCTTGGTCTTCCGAAGGCTTGGCATTCCTATCAGGATTATTTCAATGGTCAGGAGAAGTTGTCGGGATGGGAGCGCCTTTGGGCAGATCTCATGCAGGAGGAGATAAGGAGGACTACCAGGGATGGATCTTCATCCAAGTTATCTGATGAAGAAAATTGCACTTTGGCTGCCAAAGCAAAGAAGGGGAAGAGAAAGAAAGCTTCTCAGTCTGGTTCGAAAGGCAATAAGCAAGACTTGTCCAAGGTGAATTGTTTTCACTGTCACCAGCAGGGACACTATGCCACAAATTGTCCGCAGAATAAGAAAAATAAGAAGGCTGCTAGATCTGCAGTGGGAGAGGCATTGGCTTCTCAATTCGAATTGGATTTTTCACTGATCGCATTCTTGGTTTCAAGTGTGGCGGGATCAGTATGGTTCTTGGACAATGGTGCGTCATTTCACATGACCAGAGATCGAGATCTGTTTTCAGATCTGGAGGAAAAAGATCTTGGAGTGCACATCGAGATGGGCGATGATGGTAGATACAGTGCGACTGGTATCGGTACCATTTCCTTTGAGAGGGTGTCTGGTAAACCTTTCATATTGAAGGAAGTTTTGCATGTTCCAGGATTGATGAAGAACTTGATCTCTGTAGCGATATTGGAAGACAAGGGGTATGATGTGGTCTTCGAGCGAAGGAAGAGAAAAGCCTCCTGCGCATTAAGACTATTGGAGAACTTCGGAAGATAGGGGTTCAAGTCAAGAACCTTTATCGGTTGCAAGTAGATGAGTACAACGTATGGCATGCAAAGCGGGAGAAGTGGTGGCGGGATGATGAGGGACGTAGCCTGGGAGATTGGGCCGCTGCCATGGAGCTTTGAAGATCACCGGCAGATTTCTCTTGTACTTCCCTAAGGGCACTCTTGCGCGATCAGATGGGTGCAAGGGGTGTACCTTGAGGAAGTATGTGAAAGCCACCTTTCACGAGGGGGAGAAGGATAGTCGCGCCACGATGATCTTGAGAGAATTCCTGGGGCAGTGGTCCTTTCTCTTGTAGCTTCGATAACCAGCTGAAATCTTATCTTGATATTTGTTGATGATTTCTCTCAAAAGTGCTGGATCTTCTTCATGCAGAAGAAGAGCGATACATTCGCGAAGTTCTGTGAGTTTAAAGCACTGGTCGAGAAGGAGTCAGGGAAGAAGGTGATTGCTCTTAGGAGTGATAACGGTGGTGAATTCATCTTGGCTGAATTCAAGGATTTCTGCAGCACAGAAGGGATTCGGAGAGAGCTCATCGCACCCCATAACCCACAGCAGAATGGGGTGGCTGAGCGGAAGAACAGAACGATCGTGGGAGCTGCACGGGCGATGTTGCATGATTAGGGCCTACCCCTTCACTTGTGGGCCGAGGCATGCAATACAACAGTGTATGTGCTGAACCGTTGTCCTCACAAGGTTCTTGGCATGAGTACACCAGAGGAGGCTTATTTTGGCAAGAGGCCTGATATTTCCCATGCGAGAATTTTTAGCTCACAATACACATGCATGTGACGAAGGATGCGGAAAGAAGGCTGAATCGACGTGAGGTTGGATATTTGTGGGCCACTGCAGTACACCTCACAGCACGCAGGGGTGTATTTGCCGGACGGTCGCAAGACACATGCCGACGTGATATCAAGTTTCGGGGAGGAGAAAGCCATGGGTGTTCGCTTGAGGGGGAGCCACAATTGCATGCGGATGAGGGCCCCATTGGTTCTAAGGAGGAGCTTCCGGATGTGGATCAACCACAAGAGGAAGTTCAGGAGGTGGAAGAAACCACCCATGCAGCGCCAACCATCAGAGGGCGCAAGCGCACTACAGAAGCTGAGCGACTGGCTTGAGATTCAGAGAAGGTTGTAGGACCACCTACAGCACAGCGCAGACAGAGGCAGTCACCGGATCGGTACACTGGATACATGGCTCTTATGAGTCATTGTGTCATGACGGAGCCATCCTCTTTTGAGGAAGCTGTGGACGAACCCGCATGGGTAGATGCCATGATCAAAGAATATGATTCGATCGTCAGAAACAGTGCATGGGAGATTGTCCCAAGACCGGAGGGGAGATCAGTGGTGGGTTCGCGATGGATCTACAAAGTGAAGCAGGCGGCTGACGAAACTGTGGAGAAGTACAAGGCGAGATTTGTCGCCCGTGGCTTCTCACAGATCGAGGGGATCGATTATGAGGAGACCTTTGTACCTGTCGCAAGGTACTCTTCCATACGGATGATCCTTGCTCTCTCAGCGCAGATGGGATGGAACATCCATTAGATGGATGTGAAGACTGCGTTCCTCAACGGAGTCATTGAGGAGGAGGTGTACATAGAGCGGCCTGAAGGTTTCGAGATCTTCAGCAGTGAGTCGCATGTGTGTGTGTCTCCAGAGCTGAAAGAAAACCTTTGTACGAGGAAATAGAATGAACGAAGCACCTCGTGCTTGGTACTGTGATTGACGGAGTTATTTCATAGGGCTTGGATTTTCCAAAGAGTGAGGCGGATCTAACTGTGCAGATAGTGGTGGAGGTAAGGCTGCCCCGATCATTGTCTTTGTATGTAGATGATGCGATTTTGACGGGTGATGGTGATACTTTCATTCAAGGAGGACCTTGCTAGAGAGTTCGAGATGAAGGACTTGGGCATCCTTCATTATTTCCTGGGATTGGAGATTTGGCAGCGCAATGGAGGACTGTTTGTTTCTCAGGGTAAGTATGCCCAGGAGATTCTGGAGAGGTTCAACATGCATGGTTGCAATCCTGTTGACACTCCTCTTCCTGGTGGTTGGAGGAAGGAGGATGCTACTTCAGCGGAGGTAGTGGATGCAACTGTCTATCGACAGTTGGTGGGGTCGCTTATGTATCTGGTCAATACACGACCCGATATATGCTATGCTGTTAACCAGATTTCGCAAGATATGGTTAAGCCTACCAAGCTCTTCTGGAAGGCAGGCAAGCATGTATTGCGTTATCTTAGTGGCACATCGGGATATGGTCTATGGTACAGACAGGAGGATGGAGCGAAGCTTTCTAGCTTCACTGATGCAGATTGGGCAGGGAGCCCAACGGACCGAAAGAGCACATCTGGAGGAGTTTTCAACATTGGGTCGACAGCAATTTCCTGGTACAGCAGGAAGCAGAGATCCATGGCACTCAGTTCAGCAGAGGCCGAGTACATGGTAGAAAGCTTGGCTGCATGCGAGGCTATTTGGATGAGGAAGATCCTCGTTGGATTGTTCGGGTTGAATTTGGAGCCTACGGTGATTTACTGTGATAACTAGAGTTGCATTAAACTCTTGGCTAATCCAGTATTTCATGATAGATCCAAACACATCGACATCAGGTACCATCATATCATATATTGTGTTCATCGGAGAATCATGATGCTTTCATATGTTCCCACGGAGGATCAGGATGCAGACATCTTGACGAAGGCGCTCACCGGGAGCAAGTTCGAATTCCACAAAGGCAAGATAGGGGTTGCTAATAATCCATATCTTGCTGAGAGGGAGTGTTGAAAATGCAGCAAGAAGATGGAGCTTAGTGAAATTAAGTCGCCTTCACTAAGTGGGCCCGCGGGCTATTTTTGGCGCAAAGTCTATTTTTAGACTATGTCTATTTTTAGACATATGGAGCATGGTCTAGGAGTTGCAGTATGCTATTCTTGGATGATTGGTAGATTTGGTAAAAATAGATGGACCTCTATTTTTAGACATTTAGGTCGAAGTCTATTTTTAGACTGCCTATCCTAAAAATAGAAAAGTCAAATATTATTTACCCTTAATAATATTTGGACTCTAAACTTCAATTTATTCTCTTGGAGCACTTCAGTTGGAGCTACAGAAGTGGCTCATGCATCTGACAGAGGAATTACGCTATTCCTAGGGGTTTGGTGAGCTCATGCATGGTTGACTTCAGTTAGGACTTCAGTGGCAGAAGTTTGGTGGAGTTGATGGGACGGTTGGTGGAGTTGTGTTCGGTTTAACTTAGTTGAACTAGTTGTGATTAGTTTAACTAGCTAATCAACTAGTAATGAGTGGATTGAATTAAATATTATTTAATTCACTAATTATTAACTCATTATTCAACTCAAGAACACATCAGTTCACTACAGTGCATGGACAGTTCAGTGGAGACCAGTGGAAGAGGTAGATGAAAGGGTGAGTTTGCTATTAGTTGCGACAGCAGTTGTGCATGAGATTTGCACCACACTTGGAGGAAATTTCCCATGAGGATTGCGCTATCAAGCCAAGGAGATTCGAACCCTGGATCTCTCATTAGACCAGCCTTGATTGCGCAATAGAGGCAGGCAATTAGTGGATGAGTTTTGAACCTGTGACTTGTTCAAAACCAAGCTAGTTTGTGTGTAACTTTATGAGATAGTACAGAGTACTTGTGAGGAGTATTGTGCTATGTACTGTTACATGTTCTCTCCATATAATATACAAAATAGCTGAGGGGTTTTCAGCTATAAGCTTTCCCCATTACATATTGTGTTTATATTCTCATGCGACTGTTTCTATTTCCGCAAATTGATGATTGATTGTAGAAGAGATTATGTGTTTCATATGAATTCGAATTAGTATGTGATCAGGATAATATCGGTGGATAAATATTCATTATTCAGAAAATTTCTACAATCTCTTCCCACTGATCCATCAAAGTGTAACAACCACCAACCTTATGCCTTTTCCTCACTGATTTGATGATTTTTTGCCTGCTGATATCTGTTTGTTGATTTTTTTTCTTCATTATCATCTTCTGCTTCATTATTCAATTCATTTAAAAGTATAACATATCCTAATTCGGTATCAAGAACATAGATTGGGAAATTTTTAGGTTTTTCCTTACTACTTACCATACAAGCCATCCTTGTTTCTCTATATAATCTCCTTTGCTCACCAAAAATAGGAATGGTGGCATAGGTTAGGTCCATCTGCATAGTGCCTTTGATCTTTGCTGCCCATGAATTTGATAATAGCATGCTAAACTTAGGTGGAATGCCTTCTACCTAAATTTCCATTACCACTACCTTGGCAAGGACTTGTGTGAGACCAACAAAAACATCTTTTATTAAGCCAATGCATTGAACTCTTTTTGAATCAAAGGAAAACAAATCCTTATATAGCCTAGTAATTTCCAATCTCATTCTTTCCATGATTACTTTAGGCATGAGGTTATGAGAGGCTCCTGAATCCAACATGGAATTTTATAGTGTCATGTCATGAATGCTAAGGCTAACATAAAAAGGATACACTTGTTCATTCTTCTCATCTTCCAATCTTGGTACCAGGTGTTGGGCAGTGAAAACGGTATGAAATCACTGTGTATTTTCTCATTATTTTACTATATACATACTCCTTTTTACCTTAGGAAGGTAATTTATTATAAGAAATATGGTAGAATTGGAAAGTTTTATGTTTATTGTAAAAAGATGACTAAAGGTTGTTTTTTATTGATAAATCAGGAATTAGACGAAGCGAACAGTTGTACAAAAGGCGAGGCTGAGATTAATGCAACTACTACTCCACCAGCGTTAAACCACATCCAGCCAAAGACAAGGAAATCCGAACGCATTGCCAAGAAAAGACAAGGAACATCTCGACTTCGGTTAAAGTAAACCATATGATAACCAAATGAAGAGAAGAGAATCCCTCAGGATCCTTCGATCCTGAGGGATCGCTGTTCAGACTCATCTTATTCCTTGCCTTGTCCGTCAGGGTCTATTATATAAGGAAATGCCTTCGGTGATTAGAAAAGGTCGAAAATTCTCATTATTAAAACATTTCCTATGTAATATTGTTTATTGACTCTCGGTTTTGAGAGAGAAGTCTCTGTAATACTTTATGTTTGATTAATATCAAAGACGTGTTTCATTTCATCTCTTAAGTTCTAAAGTAGCCTAGCAGTATTTCACTGGCGCTAAGGGCCCAACTCTGGTGGAATTACCTTGTTGTTTGTAGTTCTAATCTTTGCTTACTATTGTGTGAAGTTGTGTTTAAAGTTTATTTCAATTGCAGAGTTGATTGACTACCGTTGGATTGAATACAGATTCATTGTGATCATTAACGAATTGCATTACTATTTTATCATCTGGAGGAAGCGCATTCATTTACTTTTCCATTGTTATAAAGATTTTCTGTTCTATATTCAATTCTATGTTGTTGTTCTATTAGTTTACGATTCTTTATGATTGATTGTTTCATGGTATTGTCTGTCGACAGGGTTGAAGTATTGAGATTAATTAAGTTTATAATTTTTGTTCAATTTATGTTGTTGTTCCATTTCTGTTTATTGTTCATTTCTGATTCATAGCTTCAGATTAGAAAATAGATTGGTTACAATTGATATGTCTGCATAGGAGTTACAAGTTTCTATTCCTTTCTAGCCTTTGAAGTTCCTTTCAGTTATTTTCATCAACAAGTAGTTTGAGTTTGATTTCATTTCGATTGCTTTAAGAACAAGATCACCAACTGTAGAGGACACTGATTATTGCTTCCAAGTTCCCAGATTGGTTATCTTGCATCGATTTCTAAGGGAAGGAGTTACTGCTACTATATCCCTGATCAATGTTTTGCAGATTGATTTAGTTAAGATTTCAGAGCATTTCCATTTATGTTACTGTAATGAGATTTCTTTACAAGCATCCATTTACTCTTGTATTTAGGATTCTGTACTACATCCTCATAGCATTACTCTTAGTTAATTGCAGCCTCAGAGAGAGTACACTCTTGAAATAAAAATTCGCTCCCAGATTGATGATTAATGTAGGCTAATTAGGTGTTTGAAAGATACCCTTTTATCCCTCAACATTTTGGCGCCGTTTCCAGGGAGAGTGTATGTAATTTCAAAGGAGTGATGCACAGCTGATTTTCTTCTGCTTGCGAAGAATTGGTATTAAAGACGGAAGGTAAGAACCTGCACACTGGGAAAGAAACACACTTGATCATAGCCCACTTCACAGCAGAAGTAGGTAAGCTTCTTTCTTTAGGTAGGAATGAAGGCTTTTTTTCTTGAATGAATAGACCAACTAAGCAAAACAAAATTCCTCCTAAAGTTGAAAAACCTAAGGGACCGGTGACCCTTGGGCAGACAACTTTTATTGACGAAATCTTTAAAAGAACTGAATCTCAGCCATCAGTAGGATTTAGAAAAGCTATATCTAGATAACCTACTAGTTACCTTCAGGCTACAGAGTCACCATCTGAATCCTTTGCTGAGATACACAGTCAAATAGTTGGAATTGAGAAATATTCCCAAGAAATTGAGAATCCCTGCATAATTTCCCCTCAAGAAGGGAACTCTAGTAATCTCCGTGAAGGAGAAGGGGAAACAGGAGAAACATGAGACCCAACATCTCCTATTAGAATAGCCCAACCGGTAAGTAGTCCAGATAAAGGAAGTGCTGTTAGACTTGTTCAAAACCAAGGTCTTGAATCACCTCAAATAATAGTTCAACAAGAAATACTCATTGTTCCAGATAAGGGAAGTGTTGTCAAAGCCATTCCTGCTCCTTCTAGTTAGCCTAGGAATTCGCTTGAGATCCCAGAAGGATATTGGCACATTTTTTACCAAATGGCCCAAAACCAAAATCAGAACCAGCAGACACCCCAACAAACCTCTACGCTGCAATATCCTCTAGTAGATACTGCAGTCAATGCACCTATGAAGGCCATTCCCCTTCAACATATTCCCACATTTCATGGCTTAACATCAGAGGATCTAGATGCATTTTTGTTTGAATTTGATGTGTTATGCAGGGGATATGATTATACCACCGATCCCAAAAAACTAAAACTATTCCCTTCTACATTAAAAGGGGCAGCCTTACGATGGTTTATGGGATTAGGTGGGGGTGTCATAACTAATTGGGATCAGATGAAGGCTGCATTTTTAAAGAAGTATCAATATTATTGCAGGTCTCAGGAATTAAAATATGAAATATTCCAAATGACAGCAAAACCAAATGAAACCTTGGAAGAATATGTGGAACAGTTTCAATACAATCTTCAGAGATCCCCTTATGTATCCTTACCCTTACCTGATAATGTGTTGAAAACTACATTAATTAGGGGAATGAAATATCAATGGGTTGAAACATTGAATATTATGGGAAAAGGTGATATATATCAGGAAAGTTATGCTAACATCATTGATTTGTGTATCAGGAGTTCAAGGGGCAACACAAGGCTAAAATCAGCAGAACGTGATATTATTACAAGAGACAACAAGACCTCTAATGAAGGTGTGACTCGTGCATATATTGGAAACCTGTTGGAAGAATTTAAGACAGATATACTTGGGAATCTAACAACGCAGTTCGACATTATGAAATCCAAACAAAAGCAAGCAGAAGCATAGTAAAATTTGGCAGTATTCTGTCCTAGATGTAGGAAGAAACACAACCACAAAGAGTGCCCGTTGGATGTAATCAAAGTATGTTCCATTTGCACAAAATATCACCCTATAGAAGGATGTCCCTCGCTTCTTGGCCTAAAATCATTTTATAAGGAGGCGGAAGAAGAATCAGAAGTGGCATGTCTGCTTAATCAACGCCAACAATGGCAGCCATGAAAATCAAGTATGGGAACTGATCCATTTTCTTTTTTTTCAGCCTCCTCAATACAATGCTTAGCAATATAGTGGAATGTGGAAAAATCAACCACCTTTCCCCAATTGGTCACAATATCCATTCCCTACAACATATTGGTCAATTCAAACAAATCAAAATAATTGGCCTAACTTTCCTTTCCGCCCACCATTTTGGAAAAATAATAAATATCCAACACAATGGTCCCCCTCTACTTTGCAGATTCAGGCCTGGCAGTCAAACTAGGAAATACCTGCAAATCAAACAGCTAGAACAATCCCTCTCTCTCAACCTACACTGCCAGCTCCCTATACAAACCCCCAGAGCAACTTAAGACCACAACTCCTAGCCTAGCCCAACCCAAACCCAAACAATAGGCCAGTTTAGTCTTTCCAAATAATGGAACCCCCAGAATTAGAAACTGAACTGAGGGAGTGTAATGACCTTCAATTAAGGTTTGGGTGCATAGTAGAAATAGAGAGAAATAATAATTTTCATATTGAAGATCTGTTACCTGTAGAACAAACATTACAGAAAGAGAAGGAAGTTCAACAAAAAGATCAACAACAAGTAACAACTTCCTCTCCACCATTCCCAGAACAATTAATCATACCACGCCCATTAGAACATCCTAACTTCGACCTTCTAGGAGAATTAAAAAATTTGTGTATAATAATCCCTCTCCTCCAAGCTATCCAAGACATTCCTATATATGCAAAAACCATTAAGGAATTATGCATAAAGAAGCCAAAGAGGAGAACAACCACCAATCCAAATGTCCAAATAGTTTGTGCTTTATCTGACTTATTAACAGGGATGGAAACACCTATCAAATATGAAGACCCAGGAAATCCCATAGTGACAGTGCAAATCAATGGGCAATCATTTCCGAATGCCTTAGTTGATTTGGGAGTAGCAATCAATATCTTAACAACCACTACCTGTCAAAAACTTGGCATTACATCGCTTGAACCAACAACAACCTTATTGGAATTGGCTGACCGATCGGTAGTCAAACCAGAGGGTACACTACAAGATGTAATGGTATCTATAGATTCCTGGGAATACTTTGCTGGCTTCCTGGTTATCAATCCAAAGAACTGGCTAGATGGACACCCATTAATCTTAGGTAGACCTTGTTTGGCAACTACCGATGCTTATATTGGATGCCAACAAGGCAACATGACAATAACAAGGGGACACTATGTCAAGAATTTAGCTTTATATCCCCTAGCCCAGCCAAGTCTATCAATAATCAAAACAAGAAAGCAACCTGTATCATATCTTATGGAAAATATGAGATCACCTCTAACTATAGAAAATGCTCTTGATTTCAAAGATCAAACAGAGGATGATATCATCAATAGTTTTATTAATAAACCACAAATCAGATCCCATCAACAATGTCACATGATCAAGGTAGCATTTGATAATAAAGAAGAATAAGATCCTTTGAAATAAATTCCTGATCAAGTAATACCCACTACTTCTCTGTACAATAGAAAGATTGTAAAAATTGAGCCGGAAAAAACTCTAAACATTAACAAAAATATGACTGCTGAATAAGAAGAGAAGTTGGTCCAGTTATTACGAAAATACAAAGTAACCTTTGCATGGGATTACCTAGACATGAAGGGAATTGACCCCCAATTGTGTACACACCACATCTATATTGAAAAATATGCAAGACCCAGTCTCCAACCCCAAAGAAGACTAAACCCTCACCTTAAAAATATTGTGAAAGCTGAATTACAAAAATTATTGGATGTTAATTTCATCTACCCAATATCTGGTAGCAAGTGGGTCTCTCCATTAGTAGTGGTACCAAAAAAGAATGGAAAGTGGAGAATATGTGTAGATTACCGTGAACTTAACAAGGCAACACATAAAGACCACTTTCCCTTTCCTTTCATTGACCAGGTATTAGACACATTAGCAGGAAAGAAATTATTTTTCTTCATTGATGGTTTCAGTGGGTACAATCGAATCCAGATTTCCCCTGAAGACCAAGACAAAACTACTTTTACCTGTCCATGGGGGACATTTTCCTACCGAGTCTTACCTTTTTGCCTATGCAATGCCCCTGCTACATTCCAAAGGCCCATTCTCAACATCTTTGCAGACTTAATAAATGAAGGTCTCGAAGTATATATGGATGACTTCACACCTTATGGGGATGACTTTGAGCCAGCATTAGAAAATTTAGAAAAGGTGTTGTAAAGATGTATTGACACTAGGCTTTGTTTAAGCAATGAAAAGTGTCATATGATGATGACCAAAGGAGTTATCTTAGGGCATTATATTTCAGCCGCTGGAATTCAGGTGGACCCAGCTAAAATTCAAATAATCTTGTTAATACCCACACCCACCACACAAACAGAGGTGTGTAGCTTTCTTGGATTTTCTGGTTATTATAGAAGATTTACAGAAAATTATTCTCAAATAGATGCACCTTTATATGCACTGACTGGAAATGTTGATTTTATTCGGAAAGATAAATGTGACAATGCCTTCAGTGATCTGAAGAATCTTGTTTCAACAGCCCCAGTGCTAAGGGGCCCAAATTGGAATTTTCCATTCCAAATTTCATCCAATGCCTTAGACACAGCAATTGGAGCAGTACTTGGGTAGGAGGAAGACAAGAAACCATATGCAATCTATTACATTAGGAAAAATCTATCCCCTGCTGAATTAAATTATACTGTGACTGAGAAGGAATTTTTAGCTGTAGTTCATGCTGTAAAAAATTTTAGACATTATATAACTCGGTATCCTGTAGTTCTATATACTGATCACTCTACCATTAAATTCTTAGCAAATAAAACTATTACAAATGGAAGAGTGACAATATGGTTGATTTTGTTGCAGGAATTCGACATTACAATCAAAGATCGACCTGGAAAGGAGAACCCTGTAGCTGATTTTCTATCAAGAATGCCAAAGCCAACAGATACAGAAGCAGTTGAAGACCACTTCCCAGATGAACATCTGTTTGCTGTTACTATCAGAACCCCATGGTATGTTGATTTAGCAAATTATTTGGCAATAGGTAAATTACCTAAACATCTATCCCTTAATGAACGAAAGCAGATAATACATTGGGGGCTACCTATTCCACACAGGTGCATATATGCAAATAAGAATATGTGTTTGGGAGGATGAGGTATTTGATATTTTGAAAGCATGCCATGATGGGAAGTGTGGCGGGCATTTTGCAGATCGTAGAACTACCCATAAGTTTTTACGAACAGGCTATTATTGGCCTACTATATTTAAAGATGCCAAAAAATTTGTGCAGGCCTGTGATAGCTTCCAAAGGGAAGGTCACCCTAGGTTGTCTGATGAAAATCCTTTGAACCCTCAACTAGTGATTGAACCATTTTAATGTTGGGCGCTTGATTTTGTTGGCCCTATTAGCCCTCCATCAAACCAAAAAACATACATTCTAGTTGCAACTGAGTATGTTACCAAATGGGTTGAAGTAGAGGCACTTTCAAAAGCTACAAAGGACTCTGTAATACAGTTTCTTTTCCAAATATTTGTGCGATATGGCCTCCCAAGGGACATAATCACAGATGGAGGACCACATTTTGTGGGTAATAAATTAGTTGAAACACTAAAAAACTACCACATTCAGCACAAGATTACAACCCCATACCACCCACAGGCCAATGGCCAAGTAGAGAGCACAAACAAAGTGATTGAATCTATATTAACAAAAATCGTTGCCTCACACAGACGAGATTGGGCCTACAGATTTCCAGAAGCATTGTGGGCATATCAAACAATGTGGAGACCCACTACGGGGTATTCATAATATCAATTGGTATTTGGAAAAGAACCCATATTTCCAATAGAATTTGAAATTTAGACATTAAGAACAACTCAAAAGGTGGGTCTAGATCTAAATGAAGCCCAGGCCAAAAGACTACAACAAATTAATGAGTTAGATGAAATTAGGCTCTCTGCTCTTCAACACACAGTGTTAATTCAACAATAGAGAGCAAAATGGCATGACACCCTTATCAAAGGAAAGATCTTCCACGAAGGAGACTAGGCACTCCTATATGATTCTAGGTTTCAGGATTCCCCAGGGAAACTCCAGACACGATGGCTCGGACCCTATGAAATACAAATAGTGCATGATAATGTCACTATTAAATTAGCCACCATTGATGGACCTGGACATTCCTTTAAGGTAAACGATCATCGAGTACGATTGTATCATAAAACGCTTACCCAAGAATCCTTTTACCAACAATTACAGGAAGATTCTACGATTGAAATTCTGGCTGAAGGGGATAAATCCTCCTCGGCACCAGTTTATTAAATCATTTATTTTTTAAATTTTGTACATAAATATTGTTCATTTATTTGGATTGTTTGTTTTATCAAATTCGTTTTTTCAAATCTCTGTTTATTTCGTTTATTTTGAGTTTTGTTGTTTGTTTCATGGAATTCTGTTTTTTTCAAAAACTCCATGTTTATTACGCTTGTTTTGAGTTTTTTTTGTTCCTTTCGAAATGAACAGTAGTTTCGCACACTTTTCCTGTTCCTTTCGAAAGGAATAGCAGTTCCGCATATTGTTTTTGCTGTTCTTTTTAAAGGAACAAGACTCTTTGAATGGATTGTTTTTTGTTTTAGATTAGAATTTTGATAATTTATGATGACTCTTCTAAAGGAAAACATATTATTCATATACATTCATACAAATTCAAGCGTACTGTAATCAGCAAATCAAAAGAAATTGTCATTTTTTAGGAAGTTTTTTAGTAATGATAAGAAAAACAGGAAAAAGGGACATAATCAATAACATAATTTTGCTGCCTTATTACCACTAAATTAATCTGATCGATTATGCTTATCATGTTCATTCTTCCCATATGTTATAACTTTCTTTGATTTTTATTTATGGAGTAGGAATAAGGGCATATTATTTTCTATTGAGATGTTCAGACTTCTTCCACCATCCCTACTCTTAAGGAGTGTTGAGCCATCCTTTATGTATAAGCAGGAAAGTGCTATATGAAAAAGAAAATATTTACATAGTTCACTAATAATGTTATGATTTGGCAGATGGAAGATAAGGGGTCTCATCAAGAGCCAGCCTACCATGATCATAAGGAAGTTAGTGAAGTGGCATTCCCATCATGGCCACCAAACCAGGGATATGGTCCAATGGACAATTGAAAAAATTAAGGAAGTCCTTGGAACAGGAGGTCTCATCACGAGCCAGCCTGCCCACTTTTCACTTCTTCCCAGTGTATGGCATTGTGATTTATCTGGTCACCAAGCCCAAATAATGGCCTCCATTATGACATTTAACAAGCACTTCCTCAACATGAATAAAGGACAATGGTTTCAAGGGTGAGAAAGCAACTCTGTCAAGGTTCTGGACACCTGTGGGCAACAGAGCTCTACTGATGGTATTGGAGTCTCATTTATACACATCAATAGTCATATTAAATCCTTTTTCCTATATCTCTATTTAAATATCAAATGAAAGTATGAATCCTTAATCTTTGATTTCGAACCTATTATACATGAAAATCATTACAAATTGATCATATTAGTTTGAAGTGGGTAATAAATTCATCTGTACCTATGTTTATCTTAAGCTGTCCCTTCTCCTTATATTTGAATCATCACAAAACGATTTTATATCTATTTACAATTTATCACACGCTTTGATTTCAGTAATTGCTATAATTTGATTAAATGTATCATAATTATGCCTGCTTTTTCCTGCTATACTACTGTTGTGCCACCTTTCCTCTCTCAATTGATGATCAAGGATAACCTATCATCCTTTAGGGGGGGTGTGGATGTCTTCATGCATATCAAATCCCGATATTCCTTTACCTGTATGTGAACCAGATCCCTGCATTCTAGGGAATAACAAAAATTTAATGAAATGATTCCAATTCACCGTGTTGTGATGTTCCATTGCAACCACTGTGTGTTTGGGAAGAAATAACATAGTGTAGAGACAATAGGAGGACGACCAATTCAGAGTGAGCTGCAGGTGCTAGTCATTTCTGATGTTGCACGAAAGATTTTGGAAAGACTGGGATGGATTGCATATTTCACGAGGATGCAACAACCCCATGAAGCAGTGGCCACCGAGTTCTTACAGAACTTGGAGGAAGGGAAGTCCATGGTTAGAGGAAGACAGATAGCTATATCCGATGAAATAATTGTAGAGGTGTCTGGAATTCCAGTGCAAGGAACTATATGGACTCAGAAGAAGATCAGGATTCGAGAGGCCATGAAGATTTTTCAGGATGACGAACAAACATTGGTTGTCAAAGGAAAAGGAGTTTAGCCAGAATAATTGGGTGAACCATGGACAGAATTGGCCAAGATAGTGCAGGCCTACATAACATGCGACGGAAGGAAAGACATGGTAAGACCCCGCCACCTTAAGTTATTGGCTGTATTAAAATAGAAATGCACTATAAATTTGCCTGCGTTTTCAAATTCCTTACTGCATGATATTGCCCGTAGTATAAGAAAATCTCAGCATGCAGACATGGTGGTCAGCCACCATTGGCTAATCCAATTAATAGTAAGTCATAGCCTTTCCCAACAACAGACCAGCTGGGAAGAGTTGATATTCTCCATTGATGGAGGGTTAGCCTTACCTGCACCGAAACGGAAGAGAATGGCTGGCTCAATAGGCGAGCCATCAATTCACAGACAGTCCCTTCGTTCAAAACGAAGTAGGGGGATGATGGGAGGACTTCTGGGCAGCAGTAGCCAGCCCTTGGAATTTTGCAACTCAGAGGATGAATAGCCTCCACAATTGGAAGGAGGAATTCCTCGTACTGATGAAGAAGAGGAAATGGAAGGAGAAATTCGCTACTCGGATGAAGAAGAAATAAGTCACCACACCAGTGGTGAGAAAAAATCCAGTGCAAAGGAAGGAAATACTGAGGAAGAGGAAATTGAAGGAGAAATTAGATATTCAGATGAGGAAGAAGGAAGCTATCATACCTATGAGGAGGAAAAATATAATCATAGCAGCAAAAAAGAAGGAACAAAACCTCCCAAAAATGCTACTGCAAGCCCTTTACAGGAAGACTAACTGGCCCAAATTCTGGCCAATATGAGTGACTATGTACAACCTCATAGCCCTTTGGACCTTAACATTGATATTAATCAGTTGCAGGAGCACTCTGCAGTCAACAAAGAAACAGTTGAAGAAATGCTAGATGAAATAGAAAACCCTAGCGAACCTAGGGTTGCTTCCCCTGAAAGGCATGAACAAGAAAATACCGAAGCAATATCTCAACCTGAAACCCCTCAGGGGATTGCAGAGTCAACCGAGGATATGATTCCCGAAGAACTTATCCAAGTGCATATGAGTGTTGAAGAAGAACCCCAAACAGAAGACCAAGAAGAGAACCTAACTGAAGGCATGACTGATATGGATCAAAACCATGTTGAGAAAATGGGTTCAGATAAAGGAACATTTGTTCCATTAAAAAAGAGGAGGAAATTAATTGAGATTGAAAAGCTTCAGAGGGAATGAATGAAGCTTCACAGACTCGTGGAACAGCTCAGGCAAACCATTAGGGTTCTGAGAATGAAACAAATGCCTAAGCGAGCCCCTAAGAGAAGAAGCATAGCTACTAAGCGAGCTTCAAAAAAAAGAAAAGTGGGCACTAAGAGGAACCCCAAAGTTGCAGAGGCTATGCCTGAACCTAATTATGGAGATACGGAATAGCAAACAGTTGTTCCAACACAAGATGTTCCTGAGGGACCTGCTTCAAGTGAAAACATGCAAGCTAGTAGTCAGCATACCATTAGTGACCCGACACTAGCCAGACTCCAAGAGGAGTTGGCACAAGCCCGACTATAAAGGCAAAGGTTGGAAGAGGACACTATCCCTAGGAAGAGATATTAGGATTTGTAGCAATAGATGAAGATTTTCCATGAAGCAGAAGCTAAAGCTCACGAAAAGTGTCGAAAATCAGAGGAAAAGGCTGACAAGGTAATGAACCAATTAAAATTAGCCTACAATCAAATGAACACTCTCTGCTCATTATACACTGATGTCTTAGCCTGTAGATGCCCTGCCAAAAACTATGATTTATTTTTACTAGAAAGATATTTACAGCTAAAGGTTAAGGCAGTTAGGGTAGGGAAATCCGTAGAGCTAAAAACTATATATGACTTTGTATCATGCTGCAAACTTTATGGGATCAAAGTACAGTGCCTTCTGTGTGAATTTTATTTGCATAATTTAATACTTGAAAACAGTTGTGAGTCAAACCCTAGCCCTTTTGCGGGAGATGTCAAACACCAAGCATTCACTTCCTTTGTTGTAAATCAATTAAAATGGCTTAAAGCCTATAATTTTTTTTAAAGGCAGGAAAATGAATTAGATTTATGGGTTATGAGTGAACCTCAGGACCCATTTCAATTTTGGGCTGGGCAGAAAAGTTTTTTGACAAAGGAAGGCATTATCCAAGCATTGGGGCCTGTCCACAAATCGGTTATCTTGAATGGCACATATTATTTCTTATCTATTAGAAACCAGGCTTACATAGCAGCTAAGGTCCAATGGATAATTTCTAATCAGAATGTGCAAAATAGAGTACCATTTAATTATAAAAACTTTGGGCTAGCTGTAGATCGCTTGGTTTCCTATAGTCATCTCAGTTTAAAAGAAGGACCATTCTGGCTAGGGTGTAGGTTCTGAAGCCCCATTGCATGGTATCGTGCTTCAGACTACAAAGCCATTTATGAACTCCCCGAAGGACAGATAGAGCATGTTTTTGAGGAATTAGCTGCACTGCATGGTTTTAGGCCCTTGATGACAAACCTTATCCGGATTATTCTTTGACTACTCTCCATGTGAACTATAGTTTTCATGAGGACATGAAAAAGATTAAGTAGGGGGGTATGTTGGGCAGTGAAAAAGGTATGAAATCATTGTGTATTTTCTCATTCTTTTACTATAGACATACTCCTTTTTACCTTAGGAAGGTAATTTATTATAAGAATTATGGTAGAATTAGAAAGGTTTATGTTTATTGTAAAAAGATGAATAAAGGTTGTTTTTTATTGATAAAACAGGAATTAGATGAAGTGAATAGCTGTACCAAAGGCGAGGCTAAGATTAATGCAACTACTGCTCCACCAGCGTTAAACCACATCCAGCCAAAGACAAGGAAATCCGAATTCATTGCCAAGAAAAGGCAAGCGACAACTCGGCTTGGGTCAAAGTAAACCATATGATAACCAAATTAAGAGAAGTGAATCCCTTAGGATCCTTCGATCCCGAGGGATCACTGTTCAAAATCATCTTATTCCTCGTCTTGTCCGTCAGGGCCTATCATATAAGGTGTTAGCCCCCTGTGATTTTTTTGACAAGCAAACAAGGGGTTAAATTTTTTGTTGAGCCTTCAAGGAATGCATTTCTCCTGAAAACACATCATCCTTGAAAGCCTCTTCATGCCCTCTGCCCTTTGATTAATTTCCACTGTTGTTTCTAAGTCAATAAACCTCACTGATTGTAAAAAGGTGTGCTCAATATGGCCTTCATTTGCCACTTGTATTCCTGCAGAATGTCCCATTATAACCTTTTTCATTTTGGTCAAAGTCCCCCTTTTTGCCCCCAAATCCCTCCTAAACCTTCTAAATCATCCCAAATTCCTTCTAAGCCTCACAACTACCCTTTGTTTTTCCAAATAGCCCCTTTTTCCCTCTATCGTTATCCCTTTTGGCCTTAAATTCCATTGAAAATGGACCGAAAAACCCATATTCTTCATATTTCAGGTTTATCCCCGTTCGGCTTAGCCCCAGAACCATTTCCCCCCCACATGACCCAGTGCTAGAACTAGGCACTAGCCCGAAAAGCACTTAGCGTGTTTGGATATCGAGAGCGTTATTAACCGTCGATTTCCCGACATCCGATGACCATCGGAAGCACCTTTCATTTCACGTTCGCCCCTCCGATTGTATCACAAACGTCGATCTGATCCATGGATCAATGGTCCATATTTCATCCGCCCCGGTGGTCCCCGTGCCAGAGCACTATGCAGAAACCAGCGGTTTATATCACACCGCATTTGCAAGGTGGGTGGTATCTCTCATTTCGCAGCGATGCCATACACCGCCTGACACGTGTCTTCGAGCACTGTTGGGAAACCGCTCTCATCGTGCGTTAACGTTCTACCGTGGACTCGGTGCAATATGCACATACACCATCTGATCTAAATTTTTCCATCCAACGGTGATCGTGCCACGAAGATGCTCGAGCGATAACTAAAGAAAAAAGGGACCCCTGGCCCACCATCAGTGGACCTCCGATGCATTTTCAGTCGTCGATCTCCTCCTCAGATCGGATGGTCCGGATTAAACCAACGCCCCAACTTTGACTGGCCCCACCCCCAGTAATCCACATCACCCATCTTATCACTTTTTCCCCATTTTCTTGGTATTGCGCCACCTGTCCTCCAAGTTTTCACCACATGTTCTCCGCCACCCCTAGTCTCTAATTGGTCCATTTCTCTGTTTTTCCTGCCATTTTTCGTTCTTACCCACTATTCTCATCATGATGCACCACCATTATATAAGCCTTCCACTGCATCCATCCCCCTCCAGCATGGATTTCTTAACGATTTTGTGTGTTTTGCAGGATTACAGCCGGGCAGAAAACACCATGATTTATGGTCACTGTTCCAGTAACATAGAGCGCAGAGAAGGCCATTGTCTGAGGCTAATATTGCAGGAAAATGTTTGGGAAGGATTCAACATAAAATATTTCATAAATGTACGGTGCTCGACACTGTAAAACCTCCCCAGCACCATTAAAGCGCAGATTTCGCAGACGGAGACAATAAATGGAGCAGCAAAGAGTGTTAGTGAAAGATCAGAGAATGTAAGTCCGGTAATTGAAGATTGTGAGCCTTAACTCAATAATTAAAGAAAAAATATCAAAATGAAGACCTCATGAAATCACACAGAAGGCCTAGGGTACACAAAACGATATATATCAGTGACACCATCAGCAGAAGGTTCCTACCCATGAAAGGATGAAGTGCCCATGCTGTTTTCATTCTATACCGTGTTCTTGAAGAGATCTCTACCCTGACAACAGTCTTATGCTATCAGAAGAATTTTTTATACAGTATGGTAGACCTGAGTCATTGATCTATTTTTGTTCAGTTCACCAGAGTTCTACAGAGTGTTACAGCAAGTACATCAAAGGCTTACCTGGAGTAAATTGCAGCCTGACGAAGATCACTCTCTCATCCAAAGAGTACTGAAGATAAATGCCCAGAATTTAAAACAAGATGGGGCCTCGGCCCTCTTCCTCTTCTGAGTTTTAATGCTACATTTATTTTTCCATCTACCTCCTCTGCCTCTTTTCCATATATAAAATCCATGAAGAAACTCATTGCAAAGTTGTTGATCGGCTATCTGTGAATTGCAAGATGTTTCTGTTGAGACATGTTCTCTATGTAAAGTTGTAAGATAGGCTGAGGAAGATGTTTTCAGACTGAATATTCAAGCTATTGGTAATGTTGTACTTGAATGGTGTTGCTCTTTAATATGACAAGCACATTTCTTTGGATCCTGATTTAAAGCAGTGGTGATGTTTTTCTATCTTTGTCTCTGAGTTATTTTGTAGTTCATTTCATTTCTTCTGGCACGCATCACAAATCTGGCATAGGATTTACCCTTGTTATGTACCCTATGTTTCTTCTCTCCCTGCCTTCAATTTTTTCTGCTATATGTATTATCTGAGAATTGATTTCAAGCTAATTTAACCAGTGTAGTGGTCAAATATACTGCTAGCTGATGTGTGAATTAATGAATCTATTCTTAGATGTTCTTGTTAGGCTTTAATTGAATGAATTGGGATACTGGGAGTCTAGAACTCTGTCTCTGTCTCACTAGGATCCTTTTCAATTAATTGAACCTTTCTAAGTTCCCTTGAAGTGGAGGCCGAAGAATTGAGAGTTCAAAGTCTCTCTCTGATCTCAGGTTTTCACCTTCGTGTTTAAATCTTTTACGTTTCCTTGTCTGAAGAGTTAGCCTTTAGGTTCTGGATCACAAGTTTTCTAATGGCATGTCCTGTCCTTGGATCTAATTCCCGAAAGGTCACCTTGGATGTTTCCTTTCTATCACTTTCTCTCTTACCATTTCATGCCACACTATCATCTTTAAGATCCAATGCTTTAGATGACTAGCCCAACTGAAAGCCTGCATATTGAATAGAAAGTAAACCCTTTCCTGACTCCATTTCCCAATGGTCCTGAATATTCTCTTAATCATCCCTCCTTTTCCTAAAATATTCTTTGCTCATCCTTGTCTTACATTGAACCCTTCTTCCCTGATTCCCAACAACCAAAAAAAAATCAAACAAACTAATCCCGTGACCATAACTAGCCTAACATCTTAACTTTGAGCTTCAAAGGCATAAAACCTTTGCTTATATAGAGAGATCCCTCTCTGGACCCAGGAGGGCTAGATCCTAAGGTCTGAAAGTGGTTTGATGTTGTCTCATCTTTTGGTCTTGCCAATCTGGCCTAAACATGGGAAACCCAACATAATGGCGACTCCGCTAGGGAATCTGAGAGTCTATAACTGATAACATTTGTCTGTCTCCCATTTTCGTCACCAAAATAATGGTGACTCCACTGGAGAACTTCTGAGTATTTTTCCATCTTCTTACATCACAAGAGCCTTGGAAGCCTACAATCTCTGGTTAGGTTGGCAGTTAAACACTCCTATTCACAAATCAACTTCTATACCACTTGTTGTGTTTTCTCCTACACTCTTAGACAGAGTCTGGAAAGGGCCAGACAACCTCCAGATCTCATCCTCTTTCATAGGTGAAATATCTGGTAAATTCCCTCCCAATCCATCTATGGTTAGAATTTGCTTTGTTTTAAGGGTTTCCTGAAAAAGGACATTACATAAGCACTGTGGTGGATAGTGTACCTCCTAGAAACATCCTAAACCTTCCACCTAGAGACTCCATAGTTCCTAAATGATTAAAAGACTCCACTGGTGATCAAATCCCATTACAACATCAGTCACAATAGAAGTAACAAGTAGGGTTAAGTTTCTTTTTTGGAGAACAACATTCTGGCTTCAAGAACCATTAAGACAAGAGCCTATCCCAACCCAAACCCACCTGGAATAGTTGATAACCCTGATAGTGTCCTCAAGAAGTCTCCTTCACCTAAAATACCAAATATTTCTAGCCACATCCATAGAGCTAACTCTACACCAAAAGACCTTATAGCTCTATTAGACACTCATCTTGACCTAGACTCTCAAAGCAGATTACCAAGAACTAGGTCACATAGTGTCCTAGACCAGCCAGACCTTGAGCTTCCTGGTTCACCACCTCAAAGTGGTAAACACATCAGGGACAGAGAGACCCCTCCATCTACACCTCCTGAAACTCACTTCATTCAAAACTTGGGGCTCTGCCACCCTAAATCTGCTCAACAGACTTCTGCTGGTCCTAGTATCCCTGTCATCCACATACCAGCTGCTCAAGCCAAACCTTTACTGTTAGAAAATTAAATATTACAGAGCAATGCAACACACAAAATATGGGGAAAATACAAGCACACAAAAAACACATAAAACCAGAGAGACACAGATATATGTGGTTCACCCAGTTTGGGCTATGTCCACCCTGAACAACCAGTCCTTCCTTTCTATTATCCAGCAAAATGAAAAGACACAACCTACAACAGATCCGCTGTAATATCCTATGTTCTTTCTCACAGTCTCCCTCTTTGTTTATCGCTCCGAGAATACACACATAATACAAAGTCGCAATACAATACCCTCATATATACAAGGGAGTTGCCTTCAATGGCAAAAAACCCCAATCTAAACATAACTTCTACCGTCAGATCATTTTCCTAATGAATGGCCTAGATTGACTAGAAATTACTATACTTTTACAAGGAAATTTTACATATGTTTTTAGCTTCGGGGGCGCTGCCCTCGAAAACCCCCGCCAGGGGGGGGGGGGGGCTCCGAAAAGCACTGCCGCCCCCCCCCTAGACCCCTCACAGAAGCGATTAATTACAGGTGGCATTGCCCCCCTTTGAAGGTATAGGGGTCCAATGCAGTGATACAAAGTAAACAAGATAATCAGACTCCACACCCAACAATCTCCCACTTGGAGACTAATTGTAGCAACTCCATCCTTGCTTCATTTTCTGGACAATGACTCCTCTTTGGACCTGGCTATTCCTCATGTTCATCGTCATCCTTGAAGACCAATTGAAACCGAGCACATTCTCAGTGTCTCCCTGGTTACAAATTTTGTTAGCATATCTACAGGATTCTGGCTAGTGTGTATCTTTTCCAGCTTCAACTCTCCATCTTCCTATACTGACCGTATGAAATGGTACTTGAGATGTATGTGTTTAGTCCTGTAATGAAATGCTGAGTTATTTGCAAGATGAATGGAACTTTGGCTATCACTGTATAACATGCCCATATCATCCTTCTTACCCAATTCACCCATAAACCTTTGTAACCAAATCATTTCTTTAATGGCCTTTGTAGCAACAACATACTTTTCTTCTGTTGTTGAAAGTGCAACAACACTTTGGATTTTTGAAACCCAACTGACAGTTGTTCCACCTACAGTAAATACATATCCTATAGTGCTCCTCCTGTTATCTCTGTCACCTGCCATATCTGCATCAACATATCCCTGTAGAGCAATGTTTGAACCACCAAAGCATAATGCTTGATTTGTGGTACCTCTCAAATATATGAGAATCCATTTTACTGCCATCCAATGTTCTTTTCCTGGATTATTCATGTACCTGCTTACAACTCCCACTGCATGTGCAATATCAGGCCTTGTGGAGACCATTGCATACATTAAGCTTCCAACTGCTGATGCATATGGAACTTTAGACATATAATCCATGTCTTCTTGGGTCTTTGGGCACATCTCCTTACTAAGTTTGAAATGGCTAGCAAAAGGTGTACTAATTGGTTTTGCATTCTGCATATTAAATATTTTCAACACCTTTTCTATGTACTCATTCTGAGACAGTGTTAATTTGCGATTTTTCCTGTCTCTAGTTATCCTCATACCAAGGATTTGTTTTGCAGCTCCCAAATACTTCATTGCAAATGAATTTGCCAATTTTATTTTGAGCACATTTATTTCCTGCATGTTAGACCCTGCAACAAGCATGTCATCTACATACAATAACAATATAATATATCTTCCATCATTTTTCCTTTTTAGATAAACACAATGATCAGAGTGACATCTAGTATAACCTTGTTCAGACATGAACTTGTCAAATTTTAGATACCACTGCCTTGGAGCCTGTTTTAAACCATACAAGCTCTTATTTAACCTGCACACCAATTTTTCTTTCCCTTTTACCTCATATCCTTCTGGTTGCTGCATGTATATCTCTTCCTCCAAATATCCATGGAGAAATGTTGTCTTTACATCTAACTGTTCAAGATGTAAATCTTCCACTGCTACAAGACTTAAGATAGTTCTAATTGAATTCATTTTAACAACAGGAGAAAATATTTCATCAAAATAAATACCTTTCTTCTGTGCAAACCCCTTCACCACAAGTGTAGCTTTGTACCTCTGTTTTCCTCCATCTTCTTCCTTGAGCCTGTAAACCCATTTATTCTGCAATCTAGTTTTACCTGCAGGCAACTTGACTAAGTCCCAAGTCTGGTTATGCATTAAGGAGTCCATCTCTTCTTCCATGGCTAGCTCCAACTTCTTCCTGCTTTCAACCTGCATTGCTTCTTCATAACATTCAGGTTCACCAGAATCAGTCAACAATAAATAATATAATGAAGGAGAGTATCGTTCAGGGGGTCTACTTATCCTGGTAGATCTTATAACACCACTTTCAGGTGTTTGAGGTGCCTGTTGCTGTTGTGGTGGTTGTTGTTGCTGTGGTTGTTGATTATTATTATTTTCAGGCACCTTTTTTCAGTTATTTCATCAAGAACCGTGTATTCCTTGCTTTATTTTTCTTGTTTCTTTTCCTGTAGTTGATTCTTATACAATACCGTTTCATTGAATATTATGTCTTTGCTCCTAATGATTTTGTGATTTTCATAATCATATAAGCGATAACCAAAATCATTAGCACCATATCCAATAAAGGTACATTTCTTTGATTTTGCCTCAAGCTTTGTTCTATTTTCTTTATTAATATGGATAAAGGCCTCACAATCAAAAGGCTTTAAAAAAGAGTAGTTTACCTTTTTACCTGTCCATGCTTCCTCTAGAATACCACCATCCAAGGAACTTAAAGGCCCTCTGTTTATTAGATAAACAACAGTATCTATAGCATCTGCCCAAAATTGTAAAGGCAATCCTGCATGCAATCTCATGCATCTTGCACTCTCCATGATTTTTCTGTTCATCCTTTCTGACACACCATTTTCTTGTGGTGTTCTTGGAACTGTCTTGTCTCTACGAATTCCATGCTCTGAAAAGTACCTATCAAACTCTTTGTTACAATATTCACCTCCATTATCTGATCTGAGACACTTCAACTTCTTTCCTGTCTCAATCTCAACCAAAGATTTCCATTTCTTGAAAGTATCAAATACATCAGATTTATTCTGAATACAATAAATCCATGTTTTTCTAGTTGCATCATCAATAAAAGTAACATAATAATGAGAGCCACTGAGAGATGATACCTAAGTAGGTCCCCATACATCTGTATGCAGAAGCTCCAATTTTTCGCTCTTCTTTTATTTCCCAACTCTGATAAATCTGACTCTCTTTTGTTTTCCATAATTGAAATTATCACAGAAATCCAAATCAACATTCTTCAAACCTGGCAACAAATTTCTTGAGTGAAGAATCTTCATCCCCTTCTCACTCATGTGTCCGAGCATATGATGCCATAATGCTGCATCTTCTCCTTTGGAAGTTAAAGCATTAACAGAGTTAGAAATACCATTGCATAAATACAATGTACCAACCTTTTCACCCTTTTCTATTACCAACGCTCCTTTGGTGACCTTCCAAGTTTTATCTGTGAAAGTTGTCACACAACCTTCACTGCCTAACTGCCTTGTTGAAATCAGATTTTTCTTTAGATCTGGAACATGCCTTACCTCCTTTAGTAGCCATTGGTTTCCATTTTTTTGTTTTACAAGAACTTTACCCATTCCAACAATTTTACAGGGTTTATCATCACCCAAACGAACTTGTCCAAAATCTCCTTGAACATAGTCATGAAAATATTTCTTATCGGGTGTGGCATGGAATGAAGCCCCTGAATCTACAACCCAAGAATCAGTAACATTTTCGAAAGAAAGAATCAAAGCATCTTGTAACACATCACCTGTCACATTTTCTTCATGATTTTTTTCTTGTTGTGTGTCTCCTTCTTTTCCCTTCCGAGATCTAAAGTCTTTCTTTAGGTGTCCTTTCTTTCCACAATTCCAGCACACTATCCCCGATCTATACTTGGATCTTCCTTTCCTTGATTTACTGCAATATCCCGAGCTCTTTCCTCTTTCCATTCTTCTTCCCCTAGACTCTGCACTCAAAGAATTACCCGATGTCTCACCGGAGCTTTTCCGTCGCATTTCCTCGCTAAGGATAGCAACAACAACATCATCAAACTTTAAAGTACTAGATCCAGAGACAGAGTTACTAGTGGCCATAACTAAACCATTCCAGCTTTCTGGTAACGAGCACAAGAATAACAGAGCTCTAACTTCATCATCAAAGTTTACCCCTACAGAAATTAACTGACGGGTAACTGTATTAAATTCATTTAAATGGTCTGCAACAGATCCACCTTCCGATATCTTCATATTAAATAGTCGTTTCATAAGAAATACCTTGTTTGAGGCCGAGGGTTTTTCATATAGTTTCACCAACGTCTGCATCAAACCCTCTATTGTTGTTTCCTTCGAAATATTGAAGGCGACTGATGCTGCAAGGCATAACCGTACTATTCCGAGTGCCTTTCTATCAAGAATGTTCCATTCCACGTCTGTCATGGCCGCCAGATTCTTTGTTTTTCCGCTCAATGGTAGGTATAGATCTTCCTGATACAGATAATATTCCATCTGCATCTTCCACAGCGGGAAGTTTTGGCTATTAAATTTCTCGACCCTAAACTTACCATCGTCTGCCATTGCTCCCACTCTAACCAGGAACCCTTCTTTCCTGCGAGTTTATCAGCCAAATATACCTTCGGCTCTGATACCAGTTGTTAGAAAATTAAATATTACAGAGCAATGCAACACATAAAATATGCGGAAAATACAAGAACACAAAAAACACATAAAACCAGAGAGACACAGATATACGTGGTTCACCCTGTTTGGGCTACATCACCCCCGAACAGCCAGTCCTTCCTTTCTATTATCCAGCAAAATGAAAAGACAAAACTTACAGCAGATCCTCTGTAATATCCTCTGTTCTTTCTCACAGTCTCCCTCTCTGTTTCTCGCTCCGAGAATACACACATAATACACAGTCGCAATACAATACCCTCACATATACAAGGGAGTTTCCTTCTAGGGAAAAAAACCCTAATCTAAACATAACTTCTACCGTCAGATCATTTGCCTAATGAACAACCCAGATTGACTAGAGATTACTATACTTTTACAAGGAAAATTTACAAATGTTTTTAGCTTCGGGGGCGCTGCCCTCGAAAACCCCCACTAGGGGGGGGATCCGAAAAGCATTGCCGCCCCCCCTTGGACCCCCCACTGCAATGATTAATTACGAGCGGCGTTGCCTCCCCTTTGAAGGTATAGGGGTCCAAGGCTGTGATACAAAGTAAAAAAGATAATTAGGCTCCACACCCAACATTTACCTCATCAAAATACCATCATGGCAGCTTGGTCTGCACCTCTGGTTTTACCTCAGCCTCTAGTACCCTTACCCAATAATTATCAATCAAAGATCCCACACTTCACTACAAAAGAGCCTACCACAGCTCAACACCATGTAGATA
Source organism: Pinus albicaulis (assembly GCA_034641835.2). Lineage (NCBI taxonomy): Eukaryota > Viridiplantae > Streptophyta > Pinopsida > Pinales > Pinaceae > Pinus > Pinus albicaulis. Next base: position 1,365,123,108 of record CM076577.1, read on the forward strand.
GGATGGAATATTCTTTTGATTACATGGAGATAGATGATGATATAGTCAAAATGAGAATCTTTGCCCAGAGCTTAGGAGGTGATGTGAAGAAATGGTTTAAAGGCCTACCTCTTAATAGTATTCAAGACCTTCCTGCTTTATATCAGATTTTCATAAACAAATGGGAAGTTAAGGCCAACCCTCTCCAAATCTTAGCAGAATACAAGAACTTGAAAAGAAACGTAGGAGAGAGTGTCCATGACTACTCTACAAGGTTTAAAAACATTTATAACACTCTTCCTCCACATATGAAACCTCCCCAAGGTATGGCTCTAGTGAAATATCTTGAAGGCTTTGATGCTGACATGGCCTACCAGCTTAGGGAGAGGGATTAAAACACATTGGAAGACATGCAAAAGGGATCAGTGAGTGTAGAGGCTAATATTATTGAGAAGAAAGCAAGATTGAGAGCTGAGAAAAGGGTAACATATAGAGATGACACTGTAGCTTCCACATCTGACCCCAATTATGACTGTTTGTCTAAAAAAATGGAAACGCTACAAAAAATGATGGAAAAAATGGTTGTCACAGTCAGTAACCAAAATAGAAATCAAAATCATAACCAGAACCAGAACATCAGGAGGAATAATACCACTCCCAACAGACAAAGAGAATAAGATCAACATATTATTCCCTCATTTCAAGAGAAATTTCTTGTTGAAGATGAGGGAATCATAGAGGAGTCTGAGGGAACCACAATAAACATGTTTGAAATATAAAACTCAATCCAAAACTGTTCCATAGAGGAAGATCAGCCCTCATCCTCATACTGGGATGAGGAAAGGTTAGAATCTGAGGATTAAAGGCTAGGATTTGAAAATGCCATCATGCAGGTCATAGAATAGTATGAAATTAGAAGTAAAAAGAGCCTAGAAACTTCCAAACCAAAGGCTTCTAAGGTTACCATCAAGAAAATGCCTGAGAAACCCTCTAAAGTAACTGTTGAAAGTAAAAAATCAGCAGCTGAGAGTTCTGGGAAGGACAAAGAAAAATACAACCAAAACACTGATAAACAAAGCCAACCAACTAGCAACACTAGCACTGCAGTTAGTGCTCCTGATAAAATTGTTCCTAATCCTGTACATAATGACAATCAGCCCATTGATTCAGCCATTAAGGTGGGGGCTAACAAAACAGAACCGAGTATTACAAAGAGTCAATCTCCCTTCAATTTGGAAAGTGAGATTGAAAAAATTAAAATCTCTGTTCCACTCTCTGAGCTGGCCACTTAGGATGTATATAAAAGCCAAATTTTGAAAGCACTAAATCTAGAGGAAAACAGTGACACTGTCAATTTGAGTGATGATCAACCAGCCCTTCTGTTTGGTCCAAAGATAGAAGGGAAGTTTCAAGAAGGGGTAGTACCACCTTTTTATATCAGTCTCAATATCCATGACAAGATCCTTCACAATGCAATGCATGCCTCTGGAGCCTCACACAACCTAATTCCTAAGGTAGTCATGGAAAAGTTAGGCCTAGAGATAACTCGCCCTCATAAAGATTTATATTCATTTGACTCTAGCAGGGTAAAATGCTTGGGCCTAATCAAGGACTTGTGTGTAAACCTGACTCAGATTCCTGCCAAATGTATGGTCATGGATTTCTTAGTGGCAGATGTGCCACCTAAGTATGGAATGTTACTATCTAGGTCATGGGGATCCAAGCTGCAAGGTACAATGCAGATCGATGGGACCTATGCCACAATCCCTATCTTTAGCCAGCTGAGGAGACTGTATAGAGAGGCACAAATGAAATTCCTGGTCAACATCCCTAAAAAGCATGAAAATTCTCCTCTATATTATGTGCACACAGATCTAGACTCCTTTATCTTTTGCAAGGATGAATCCTTAGGAGAGCCAGAATCAGAAAACAGAGATACGAACAAAAGAGTTGAGACCATAGATTTTAGCATAATGGCCACTCTGGACTTAGAGGAAAATGAAGAAGAAAACTTTGGACAATACACTGAAACAAAAATTCAGAGCAAACAAGAAATAGAATGCAACCATATGACTAGTCACCTCTCTGAATTCCATACACATCAGGGAGAGAAAAACCATCAACAAACCAGTGAAACCCACATGAGGGATGAGAAGGATGATAAACATGAACATGAACCCTTGTGGGAAATGAATTTTGATGGATCCTGTACTAGGAAGACTGCAAGAGAAGGAGTGTGGATACATGACACAGAGAGTGACTATGCAGAGAGCCATGCCTTTAATCTGAACTTCAAATGCACAAATAATATCACAGAGTATGAGGCTCTTATCCTAGGCTTGAATCAGTTGAAAAAATTAGGATCTCGTAGGATAACTGTGCATGGAGACTCTGATTTGGTCATAAAATAAGTGAACGGTGAGTATACAGCTGAGCACCCTAGGTTGAGAGCGTACAGGAATGACGCTATGGATTTGTTGAAAACCTTTGTAGAATATGAATTGGTGTTTGTCCCTAGGAGTCAGAACGTAATTGCAAATGGATTAGCTTGTATAGCTATTTCATATCACAAGCCTCCTAGTGACCAAAAAAATCATCATTCAGACCAAATTCAGGCCTGCAATGCCGGATAACGAAAAATATTGGCAGGTTTTTGAAGGAGATAAGCAGATCGAGGATTTCCTAATATGCCGAAATGAGTTTGAATTTTCCGATTCAGACTCTAATTACGATGATATTTGCCTAAGTGAAAAACCCTCAGACGAGGAAGAAACACCCTGTAACATAGAAATAAACACTTTAACTGAACAACTTGGAAATCCAAACGAAGATTGTGAAAATGCAGATAGTGAGGAAGTTGAGGTGTTGCGGACCAAAGATAAGAGCATACCCCGAGGTATGAAACCTTTAGAGGACCTTTTTGACTTCAATGATGTAGCAAAAAATCCCACTATAGAACACTCAGACGCTGAGGTCGAGGAATGTAACGTAGGCACTGAAGATAAGCCCAAGATGATCAAATTGGCTAAGTCCCTGCCTGCAAACATGAAAAAGAAATATATTGAATTGTTCAAAGAATTCGTTGATGTGTTTACTTGGTGAATACTTCAAGGCCTATGACACAAACATCATACAACACAGAATACCTTTGAAAGAGAACCAGAAAGCTTTCAGACAAAAACTTCGCAGAATAAACCCAAAACAATTGCCTGCAGTGGAAAGGGAAATAAATAAGATGTATGAGGCAGGCATAATAGTTCCTGTGAGGTTCTCTGATTGGATCTCAAATCTTGTAGCTTTGAGAAATAAAACAGGTGAGATCAAATTATGCGTAGATTTTAGGAACCTTAACAGAGCCTCACTCAAAGATAATTACCCTTTACCAAATATGGAACACATTCTTCAGAAAGCAGTAGGCTCAAAAAGGATCTCCCTGTTAGATGATTTTTCAGGTTACAACCAAGTTTTAGTACTCCCAGAAGACCAACTCAAGACAGCTTTTACCACTCCATGGGGCACTTTTATGTATGTAAAAATGCCCTTTGGACTGATGAACGCTGGTGCCACCTTCCAACGAGAAATGTACATAGCCTTTTCAGATGAAATAGGGCACTTCATTGTCATCTATCTGGATGACATAACATTCTATTCAAATACTGATGAAGAGCATCTAAAACATCTGAGGAGAGTTTTTGAAAAATGTAGAAGGTTCAATCTGTCATTGAATCCTAAAAAGATTGTATTTGGGCTGCAAGAAGGTAAGCTTCTCGGCCACATTATATCTGAGAAGGGAATCAGGATAGACCCACAAAGAGTTGAGCGAATAATACAAATCACACACCTGAGAAACATTAAAGAGTTACAGTCCTTCATTGGGAAAATAAACTTCTTAAGGAGGTTTATTCCCAACTTAGCTGAGCACCTTAGGAGTATGAATAATATGCTGAAAAAGGTTGTAGGGGTTAAGTGGACTGTTGAGGCTAAAAAATCCTTTGAATCTGTTAAACTCGCACTCACCCAAGCTCCTGCCTTAATCAGCCCAGATTTCTCAAAGGATTTCCTGATATTTTCATTCACCTCCGAACATACAGTGGCTACAGTTTTACTGCAGAAAAATCCAGAGGGAATGGAACATCCCATTGCTTTCTTTAGTAAAGCTCTGAGAGATGCACCCTTGAAATATAACATAATGGAAAAACAAGCCTATGCTTTGGTAAAGGCCATGAAAGACTTCAGGGTGTACATACTTCATTTCCACACCATAGCCTACGTGCCAAACATAATGGTTAAAGACATTTTGTCCCAAGACCCGGATGGGAAGAGGGGAAAATGGATTGCTGTAATCTTAGAATATGACCTTGAGATAAAACCCACAAAACTGATCAAAGGTTAGGGCTTAACTCAACTCATGGCTGAATCAAATTTACAAGCCCTTGACATAAACATGGTAGATGTTTTGGATGAGCAGGAAGGACTCCTTGATCCCATTGTTAAGGAGAGGTTTCAGAACTCTCCTTGGTATTCTGACATTTTGTATGTGCTCACAAACCTCAATACTCCTCCTGAACTATCAAAGACAAAGGCCAAATTCCTAAAGCTAAAAGCCAGAAACTATTGCATTCTGAATGAATGTTTATAGTGGAAACATACAAATGGCCTATTGCTTAAATGTTTGCCTGAAACTGAAGCTGAGAAGATTAAACAGGAGTTCCATGCAGGAGAGTGTGGAGGCCACCTGAACTGGAAAGCCACTGCTAATAAAATACTCAGAGCTAGCTATTATTGGCCTACACTTTTCAATGACATCCATAAGATGATAATTGCCCGCCATAAATGGCAGATTTTTTAGGGAAAAAGAAAACTCCTCCCTCTGCCTTTATAACCCATCAATGTTGAAGGTCCCTTCATGCAATGGGGCCTAGATTTCATAGGATAAATACACCTTTCTTCTTCTGCACAACGCAAGTGGATCCTTACAGCCACAGACTACTTCACAAAGTGGATAGAGGCCATACCTTCTAGGAATGCCATATATTTTGTCATCATTAAGTTTCTAGAAGACCACATCCTCTCTCGATTTGGTTGTCCAAGAAAAATATTCACTGATAATGTTGTTGCTTTTGGATCCAAGAAAATGGTTGATTTTTGTCATAGGTATCAAATAGCACTCAGTCATTCAACTACTTATTACCCATAGGGTAATGGGTTAGCTGAATCATCAAACAAGAGCTTGGTGAAAATTATGAAAAAACTGCTCGAAGAGAATAAGAAGTCATGGCATAAAAAGTTAGTGCATGCCTTGTGGGCTGACAGGCTTACAACAAAGAAATCCATTGGCATGTCACCATATCAGCTTGTCTATGGAACGGAAGCAATGTTTCCTACTAGCCTTAGGGTACCAGTGATTAAACTTGTCCAAGAAATTCAGACAGAAGAGGACAGCATGGTAAGGAGGATAAATCAGACAATTCATCTCCAACAAACAAGGGAAGAGGTCTATAACGACGCTATCAAAGTTCAGGAAAATATAAAGAAGCTATTTGACAAAAGAAAAAAAGCATGTGACTTCAAAATTGGAGATAAAGTTCTGAAATGTTACTCCAGGAGAGAAGACAAAGGAAAGCATGCCAAATTTGATAGTTTGTGGCAAGGTCCATACATCATCTAGGCCACTGTTGGTCCAAATGCCTTTTTCCTGCAAGAGCTAGATGGTTCAGAGCTGTTTGGGGGTCCTGTCAATGGCAGGATGCTCAAACACTACTACTGCTGATTTCCAATTTCTAGTTTCCATTTCCATTGTAAATACCATTGTTGTGTTATGTTTTCAAGAAAAAGAGAAAAATGTTTCAAAAACAGAGAGAAAGGAGAGGTTCAGACATGCTCAAAACATGAACCTCTGAAGTGAAAATATTGGCTCTAATATGATCAAAACCTGAGCCAAAGGAAGTGAAGACAACTAGTTTTAACATGCCCAAAATTTGAACCAGCAAAGGGAACGGGATCAGCTCTAACATGCCCAAAACCAGATCTGAAATGAAAAAGAGAAAGTGAGCTCAAAACTTGAGTCACAAAGCAAGGAAGGATTCTTCAAAGTTTTATTTTTCAAACTTTCAAGTTTTTGTTTTCATTTTTCTGCAAATTTCTCTCCATGTGCAACTGTCTTTATGCCTTGGATCCACAACAAACTAGACTTTCTAATCCTAGTTTGATTGTTTTTAAATTTCTGTTGTAGAATGTAGAGAAGAAATATGATGGACAGTTTAATCCCAACAGATATTAGATTAGGTAGAGAAAAATATGAGGCCAACAGTTTAATCTGGTCTCATGGAGCAATAAGTGTAGGAATATAATAGGTTTATTTTCCTGTTTGTAAAAAAAAATGACGTAAAGGGGTCTGCTAGTCCAAATGCACCCTAGAAGAAAAAATGCTAGGATTATAGGATGGGTAGGTAGACTGTTTGGGAGAATTTTTCTTCTGATCTAATGACTTCATGATTTGTGGCAGCTGATCCAAGAAAGAAAATTAATGGCTCAAGCAGCAGCCATCTGGCCTACACGAAAGATCCTTTTCTGAATTCTTGATTTCTTCAAGAAGAAGCCATCCCCATGTGAAGCCACTGTTAGCCCCCTATGAATTTTTTGACAACCAAACAGGGGGCTAAATTGTTTTTTGAGCCTTCAAGGAATGCATTTCTTCTGAATACACATCATCCTTGAAAGCCTCTTCATGCCCTCTACCCTTTGACTAATTTCCACTACTGTTTCTAAGTCAATAAGCCTCACTGATTGTAAAAAGGTGTGCTCAAGATGGCCTTCATTTTCCCCTTGTATTCCTGCAGAATGTCCCATTATAACCTTTTTAATTTTGGTCAAAGTCCCCCTTTTTGCCCCCAAATCCCTACTAAACCTTCTAAATCCTCCCAAATTCCTTCTAAGCCTCACAAATACCCTTTGTTTGGCCAATTAGCCCCTTTTCCCCTCTATCGTTATCCCTTTTGGCCTTAAATTCCATTGAAAATGGGCCAAAAAACCCATATTCTTCACATTTCAGGTTTAGCCCCGTTTGGCTTAGCCCCAAAACCGTTTCCCCCCCACATGACCCAGTGCTAGAACCAGGCGCTAGCCCGAAAAGCGCTTAGCGTGTTTGGATATCGGGAGCATTATTAACCGTCGATTTCCCGACATCCGATGGCCATCACAAGCACCTTTCATTTCATGTTCGCCCCTCCGATCATATCACAACCATCGATCTAATCCGTGGATCGACGGTCCATATTACATCTGCCTCGGTGGTCCCCGCACCAGAGCACTGTGCAGAAACTGGTGGTTTGAATCACACCTCCTTTGGAAGGTGGGTGGTATTTTTCATTTCGCAGCGATGCCATACACCAGTTGACACGTGTCTTCAAGCACTATTGGGAAACCACTCTCATCATGCATTAACATTCTACCGTGGACCTGGCGTGATATGCACGTACACCGTCCGATTTGAAGCTATCCATCCAACGGTGATCACACCACGAAGATGCTCGAGCGATAACCAAAGCAAGAAGGGACCCCTGGCCCACCATCAGTTGACCTCCGATGCATTTTCAGTCGTCGATCTCCTCTTGAGATCGGATGGTCCGGATTAAACCAACGCCCCACCTTTGACCGGCCCCACCGCTAGTACTCCACGTCACCCATTTATTGCTTTTTCCCCATTTTCTTGGTATTGGGCCACCTGTCCTCCAGGTTTTCACCACATGTTCTCTGCCACCCTTGGTCTATAATTGGTCCATTTCTTTGTTTTTTCCGCCATTTTGCATTCTTACCCACTATTTTCACCATGCTGCACCACCATTCCGCAAGCCTTCCAATGCACCCATCCCCCTCCAGCATGGATTTCTTAATGATTTTGTGTGTTTTACAGGATTACATCCAGGCTGAAAACGTCATGATTTATGGTCACTATTCTAGTGACATAGAGCGCAGAGAAGGCCATTGTCCAAGGCTAATATTGTAGGAAAATGTTTGGGAAGGATTCAACGGAAAATATTTCATAAATGTATGGTGCTCAACACCGTCAAACCTCCCTAGCACCATTAAAGCACATATTTCGTAGACGAAGATAGTAAATGGAACAGGAAAGAGTGTCAGTGAAAGATCAGAGAATGTAAGGCCAGTAATTGAAGATTGTGAGCCTTAACTCAATAATTAAAGACATAATAAAATTGAAGACCTCATGAAATCACACAGAAGGCCTAGGGCACACAAAATGATATATATCAGTGTCACCATCAGTAGAATGTTCCTACCCATGAAAGGACGAAGTGCCCATGCTGTTTTCATTCTACACTGTGTTCCTGAAGAGATCTCTACCCTGACAAAATTCCTATGCTATCAAAAGCATTTGTTATACAGTATGGTAGACCTAAGTCATTGATCTATTTTTGTTCAGTTCACCCGAGTTCTACAGAGTGTTACAGCAAGTACATCAAAGGCTTACCTAGAGTAAATTGCAGCCTGACGAAGATCACTCTTTCATCCAAAGAGTACTGAAGATAAATGCCCAGAATTTAAAATAGGATGGGGCCTCGACCCTCTTCCTCTTCTGAGTTTTAATGCTACATTTAATTTTCCATCTACCTCCTCTGCCTCTTTTCCAGCTATAAAATCCAGGAAGAAACTCATTGTAAAGTTGTTGATTGACTATCTATGAATTGCAAGCTTTTTCCGTTGAGACATGTTCTCTGTGTAAAGTTGAAAGATAGGCTGAGGAAGATGTTTTCAGACTGAATATTCAAGCTATTGGTAATGTTGTACTTGATTGGTGTTTCTCTTTAATATGACAAGCACATTTCTTTGGATCCTGATTTAAAGCAGTGGTGATGTTTTTCTATCTTTCTCTCTGAGTTCTTTTGTACTTCATTTCATTTCTTCTGGAACGCATCAGAAATATGGCATAGGATTTACCCTTGTTAGGTACCCTATGTCTCTTCTCTCCCTGCCTTCAATGTTTTATGCTATATGTATTATCTGAGAATTGATTTCAAGCTAATTTCACCAGTGTAGTGGTCAAATATACTACTAGCTGATGTGTGAATTAATGAATCTGTTCTTAGATGTTCTTGTTAGGCTTTAACTGAATGAATTGGGATACTGGGAGTCTAGAACTCTGTCTCTGTCTCACTAGGATCCTTTTCAATTAATTGAACCTTTCTAAGTTCCCTTGAGCTGGAGGCTGAAGCATTGAGAGTTCAAAGTCTCTCTCTGATCTCAGGTTTTCACCTTCGTGTTTAAATATTTTACGTTTCCTTGTCTGAAGAGTTAGCCTTTAGGTTTTGGATCACAGGTTGTCTAATGGCATGTCCTATCCCTGGATCTGATTCCCGAAAGGTCACCTTGGAGGTTTCCTTTCTTTCACTTTATCTCTTACCATTTCATTCCACACTATCATCTTTAAGATCCAATGCTTTAGATGACTAGCCCAACTGAAAGCCTACATATTGAATAGCAAGTAAACCCTTTCCTAACTCCATTGCCCAATGGTCCTGAATATTCTCTGAGTCATCCCTCCTTTGCCTAAAATCCTCTTTTCTCATCCTTGTCTTACATTGAACCCTTCTTCCCCGATTCCCAACAACCAAACAAAAATCAAACAAACTAATCCCGTGACCATAACTAGCCTAACATCTCAACTTTGAGCTTCAAAGGCATAAAACCTTTTCTTATATAGAGAGATCCCTCTCTGGACCCAGGAGGGATAGATCCTAAGGTCTGAAAGTGGTTTGATGTTGTGTCATCTTTTGGTCTTGCAAATCTGGCCAAAACATGGGAAACCCAACATAAAGAAATGCCTTTGCTGATTAGAAAAGGTCGGAAGTTCTCATTATTAAAATATTTCCTCTGTAATATTGTTTATTGACTCTCGGTTTTGAGAGAGCAGTCTTTGTAATAATTTATGTTCGATTAATATCAAAGACGAATTTCGTTTCATCTCTTAAGTTCTGAAGTAGCCTAGCAGTATTTCACTGGCGCGAAGGGCCCGACTCTGGTGGAATTACCTTGCTGTTTTTATTTTTAATATTTGCTTACTGTTGTGTGAATGTTTAAAGTTTATTTCAATTGGGGAGTTGATTAAATATCGTTGGATTGAATACAGATTCATTGTGATCATTAACGAATTGCATTGCTATTTTATCATCTGTAGGAAGTGAATTCATTTACCTTGCCATAGTTATAAAGCTTTGCTGTTCTATATTCAATTCTAAGTTGTTGTTCTATTAGTTTACGATTCTTTATGATTGATTGTTTCATGGTATTGTCTGTCGACAGGGTTGAAGTATTGAGATTAGTTAAGTTTATAATTGTTGTTCAATTTATGTTGCTGTTCCATTTCTGTTTATTGTTCATTTCTGATTCATAGCTTCAGATTAGCAGATATATTGGTTACAATTTCTATGTATGCATAGGAGTTACAAGTTGTTGTTCCTTTCTAGCCTTTGAAGTTCCTTTCAGTTATTTTCATCAACAAGTAATTTGATTTTGATTTCATTTCGATTGCTTTAAGAACAAGATCACCAACTATAGAGGACACTAGTTATTTCTTCCAAGTTCTTAGATTGGTTATCTTGCATCGATTTCTAAGGGAAGGAGTTACTGCTACTGTATCCCTGATCGATGTTTTGCAGATTGATTTAGATAAGATTTTAGAGCATTTCCATTTATGTTACTGTAATTAGATTTCTTTACAAGAATCCATTTACTCTTGTATTTAGGATTCTGTACTACATCTCCATAGCATTACTCTTAGTTAATTGCAGCCTCAGATAGAGTACACTCTTGAAATAAAAAGTCGCTCCCAGATTGATGACTAATGTAGGCTAATTAGGTGTTTGAAAGATACCTTTTTATCCCTCAACACCAGGTATATGGTTGGATGATATTCTTGAACATTAAGGATGTTAGTAGCTCCTGGTTGGTAATTCAACATTTTTACAATCTTACTTCTATATTCATTCACCTTAATAATTTCTCCAAAAGGAACTGGAATTTTGATCTTGGACATCTCATTCTCCAAACTGAAAAGAGAAACAGGTTTTTTAGTCTCTTTGATAGGAGGAGGATGTGGTGTATATTTTATAACCTAAACAGCTTTAGGGGCATCTTTCTTGGGTTGTGTTTTTTTTGCAATAATTGGAACATTTCTATTTCTGAGGTTGCATTGCTTCTGCATCTCAAATATTGCATGTTTATATCCTTTAAGGTAATCAGATGGTTCCTCACCCTTATTTGCATCATGATATGAATCATCATGTTCCTCCTTAGCCAATAATATTCCATACATGTCTTCATCTATACAATGAATGGATTCTTCCAAAATCTCAGGCTGATCCTCTTCATTAACTTATTTTTGCTGAAAACGAGGCCTTACTGGAGGGTGAAGATGATTTCTATTTTCCCTTGGTCTCTGCTGATTTTTGGGTCTCCTAAATTGAGGATTTCTAAACTAACATTCATGTTGTGTGGGAGGTGTAGAGGCATTCCCAATGGCAAGCCTATCCATCAAATTTTCCGTTGTCTTCATCATGGAGTCAAATTTATCATCAGAGGTGGAAGGTTTTTCTTCTTCTTTCAATTTTATCTTTCCCATATTGGATTTTCTGGATACTATCATATTGATAACCACCTTCATAGAATTATTTTTCATTTCATCTAGTGAAGGGTATTCACATTCTTTGAGAAGGATAGAAAAGTCATAGTCAAATTCCTCAGCATAGCGCATTTGAACTAATCCTGTTGGAGGCTTTATATGGGCACGAATGGAGTCATAAAATTTGTTGAATCTCTTTGAGAAATTTCGGACAGATTCATCAACAACTATTTTTAAACTATTATATATAGTGAGATCTTGCACACGATTGGTTATATTTCCCCACTTTCTCAAGAAGCCATCTTCAAATTCATTTCCAATTGCAGGTTTCCTGGTGTAAGGGATTTGAACCACTTCTTGACCTCACCAGTAAAGCTCTGAGAAAACAATCTCATTTTGACATCCTCATGATCAACCTCCTCCCTGTCTATGAAGTCAATGAACTGTCTACATGCACTTCAGTTGTAATCTCTTCATCACTTCCCCAAGTTTTTATTATAACAGAATATTTTCTAGGAAGGGGATTAAGGACAGCTGGAAGAACAAGAGGGGCATACCTAGCAGGTGGAACAATAAGTGGAGGTGGAAAATTTCCTACCATGATGACTAGAAGTGTGGTAGCTTTAGGGAGATCAGCAGTAGAGGAAGAGGGACTGTTAGGAGGTGGAATGGTTGGTCCTTGTAGTCCAGTTACAATTGAACTCCAGTCAGGTAGAGGGACATCAGATTTTATTCTAAGCAGGATTTCAAATGGGTCTAGTTCCTTCAACCTATCCAAAGATTCCCTGTCCACCAATAAATCTGAAGTGATTGCTTCCCAAAACTCTTCTTTGTCTTTTTGAGTCACTAAGGCAGAGGTATCAATACCTCTTCTATATAGGTCTAAGACAATTTCAGTCAATTCTTTTTCATTTTCAGACCTAAACAAGACTTCCTCAATCTCATCATCAAACCTTTTATCTTTAGGACTTCTTAAAACTTCAAAGAACAAGAATGGTGTATCTGATTGTGCAGATCTTCCTTGAAAACCTCTAGAAATTTTGTTTGGCTTATCCACAATTGTAGGTGGATCTTGTCAGTCATCAGTATTTTTCACTATCTTTAGATGACTATAGAATTATTATAGCTTTCTAAAAACAATATTCTTTGAATATATTGAGTTTCAGAAATCTCACTGCCTTCATTATCCTTATAAACCTATTATCACTATTCACTAGTTGGTCGTCTCAAAATCACCCTATTGCTCTTAAAACTCTCATTATGGGCTCATGCCTCTCATATTCATCTTTCTTTCCTGCCTATAACCTCATTGCCCTATTTTCCCCTATCTATAAAATCCACCTTCCCTCTAGGGTTTTTTTTGGTCAATTTAGTGTGTCCTAAATTTCTACATTAATTTATCAATCCGGGATTCGTAAGTTGATGAAGTGTGGCGCACTATATGTGCAAGATAACCTATTTCTTATCTTTTTGTCATTTTTGGTTTTCTAATGTGTGATGGAAATTCTAAAATAAAAACAAGTATGGTTATGATTGTTCAAGGCAATGATATCCTTTATAATGATTTACCAACTTCAAAATTCAAAAGGAATTTAAAAACATACAATGACAAAACTTGAAAGGAAATGAAAATGTGCTGCTAGCCTAATAAATCAAACAGTGAACTATTGAGCATGAAAACCAAACTATCCTTGCTGCTGTCTAAACACAAAAGAAACTATGCTTAAAGAAATCCAAGAATTTCAACAAAGTAAATCTAAATCAAATTACATCAACTTATATTCTGATCCCTCACCATTAGTCCAGCTATGGCTTTCGGAGGTAACCATAAACAACTTGAGCAACCTGATATCTAATTTGCAGAGAAAGAAACTAATATCAAACTACACACTCATACTTCAATCCCTCACCATCAGTCCAGCTGTGGCTTTTGGAGGTAACTAAAAATGACATGAGCAATTTAATATATCTAACTTGCAGAAAGTAAACTAATATCAAACTACACACTCATACTTCAATCCCTCACCATCAGTCCAGTTGTGGCTTTCAGAGGTAACTGAAAATGACATGAGCAATTTAATATATCTAACTTGCATAAAGTAAACTAATATCAAACTACACACTCATACTTCAATCCCTCACCATCAGTCCAGCTCTGGCTTTCGGAGGTAATTGAAAATGACATGATCAGTTTAATATATCTAAATCTAACTACTGAAACAAATGTGCAAGACTGAAATAAACAAAGCAGTAATGGAATTAAACAAAAACTAAGAAAAATAAATTAGCAGCAGAACAATATTGATTCCATGTCATTAGTCAAAAGATATGTAAATTCCCGGGCTGCCTATTTGTAATCTGAAACAAGAACACTGATCAGTTAAAAATAACATAAAACATGAAAGACAGAAGTAAAATGTAAAGCATGAAATATTATGAACAGTGATGAAGCATAAATACCATGAAAGATACAATGTATAAACACATGAATGAATTATGGTACAATGAACTTAAACAAATAAACAAGAAACTATACAATAATGCACAAAACCTCAGCGTGTGTAGGGGCCCTCCGCACAGACCTTGGGCAACAGCCTTCAAATCCGAATTACGCTTGGAAACAGAGTCTTCTTATATATTAAAATGCAGTCATAACAGAGAGATGATATTACGGCACAGTGGCAACGTAATTACTTTACAAAGCTATCTGGAAGCTAATGGAGACTAATCTAATATGCGTATGCAAACGCATTATTTATAACAAAGGAAATATAACTAATTCCCTAAAGTTTGTGCTGATAGAAAACACGTAAACCATTACGTCCAGAGATCTAGGATCATGGCCGCGTTGAGGAGTAAATCTATGAAGAGTGGATGTTGGATTCGGCTATGGAGCCGTGTACAGGTGTTGATGTGTCTCCCACAATTCAGAAACGGCCATATAAATCTCCACGTGATGAGAAACAGAGTCTTGTCACCGTGGGACTCTACGGTTGACTTCCACTTGGCCACCTTTGACCGCAGCCTCCTTAGGTGAATTTTCCCGAGCCAATAGGACACGATCCATGTCCACATCATTTCTGACTTGCCCATGTGGTTCGTTTTACCTGAAGACACATGTAACATAGACTTTCACAAAATGGCTGCGGAAAGTTGCAGCAGCTGCAGAAAGTGGCAAGATTTTGCAGCTAAATGAGAAAAAATCTAAATCAAACAACAGACACAAAATATAGTTAAAAACCATTTTAGATGCTCTTTTTCAATTAATATACAATGATATTGACAACTTGGAAGGTTCAGGTGAATGAAAAAGGTCTAGGAAGATGTATAAGAAAGATGCAGATTTGAGACTCAACATACCCCCACTGTGACAGTGTTGCATGTCCTCATGCAACCAAAAATCTTGATAATCCTTCTTCAGTTCATATGCCTTGACACTTCAGCTAGTACATCCAATCCTCTCCTCCTCTTCCTTGGTGCTGCTAACATCCTGGGCTTCTTCATTAAGCATCTAAATTTGATATTAACCAGTGCTCTGCTTAACTTCTGGCATTTCTTTTTCAATTTCTTGTTCTTCTTCTGCCATATTCCCAGATGTAGCATGGTATTATCATGAATGATTTTGTCAAATTTTCTTTGTTCCTTCAATGTCTCATTTTCATTTTTAATGTGTCTATTTAAAAGCTCCAGCTCAAAGACTTCTTGTTTCAGTGATTGGACTAGATCATTTTGTGATATGTGAGGCTGAATGGACGAAGTACTGGGACCTGTAGCTGCTTTTTCTAAAGATTATATATAATCATATACTTCTTGCTGCTTGGGGTCTATATCAGGTGTCATTTTTATTGGGCTGTCCCCAAAATTCCGTGAAGGAGAGTTGTCTTCAAAATCTGGCTGAGAAGGGCTCACATCAACATCTGGCTGAGAATGGGATGGACTATGTTCAATGTCTGACTGAGAATGAAATGAACCAGGTTCACTAACTGACTGAGAGTGAGATGGAATATGGTCAGCTGGGGATTGTTCAGATGTTTCGTCTCCTAAATCGATAAAATGAGGTCCCTTCATTTGCGTTTTCCTCAACTTCCCCTTAAGCCTGGAACTTCTTCTCACACGCTGTGGACCACTTTCTTTTTGCTTTTGTTTTCCTTTCTCTTTCTTCTTGACCAGAGATGACTGTTCTTGAAGATGAACTAGTCTTTCAGATAACACTTGATGATCTTCTTCGGAAGAAGGGGTTTGATGCATAGCCTCAATATTTTTTCTCTCTTTTGATGTTATTGGATTTTTACCCTTGGTTTCTCTCTTCTTCCTTTTTGACAGTCTCTCTTCCCTACTAGTGCTTTCAATTGTAGTAGTAGGAGTACTTTGAGTTTCATCATTTGTTCTTTTTCTCCTACTTCTTCTTGATGTGCTACCTTCAGGAATTTCATGAGGTTCCTCAAAGAAATTTCTAATAAAAAATTGTTCCCATGTATCTTTGTTCTCCTTTAACTTTTTTTCAATCAAAATTTTCACAAGACCATGGTGATATAGATGTGGTTCTACATCCCCTAAATGTTTCTGAACAGTCACAGACATCTTCTTCAAACTATTTAATAGAAAATATGGGAGATTGAGAGTTTGATTATCTAGAAAATTCATTAGCAATCTGGTATGGTACATATACATGGACCCAAAACGGCCTTCACAGGTGATAAATTTTTGAACAACTAGCAGCAAAGTAGCCCATTCCTCTTTCAAAGCATGAACAGGAATTCCTCTTTTAAAAATAGTTATGTCCATACCTGGGTTATGTAGAATTACTCTCCAAGCTTCATCACTAATGCTTTTATTCTTAAACCAACGTTCACCCTCTTGAAGAAGTTCTGTGGCAGATGCTATAGATGCCTCATTCACCGTAAACTTAAGGTCTCCAATCTCTACCTCCAGGCCATTGAACGACCTTGCAAAAGCTTTTGTCACTTCTTTATGGTAACCTCTAAACTTTTGGATAAACCGCAGCCACTTTGCCTTCTTCAATGTATCCCTGACTTGCGGGTATCCTTCCATGAATTTAGGTCCTTCTGGTTCTGCTCTTAACAATTTACCCATCCTTCTTTCTGCTTCTTTAAAAATTTGCCTACGTGAGGAGGGTTCAATGGAAGTAGGACGGCTGAATGAACAGAAATGAGCACAATGACTGTAGGTAGATATCAGAGAGTGGGTATACAGACTGTAGCGTAACAGAGAATGAAATGGAAAGAAGCGGAACAGAGAAGGGTTACATGAGCACGACAGAGATACGGCCGTGAGATTAATAGAACAATAGGAAGAGTATAACACATCCGGCAGTGTTCGAAATTTGGTGGCTGCAAAATAAATGTAAGCACGTTTAAACAACGGCTATGGATTTTATGCGGCTGAAAGAAGCCGTAGTCAAATCAACTACGTCTCATTGTCACAGGTGGAATATCGGAGTATGAGTGAAGATCAGAGGTTTAATTATGGGACCGTTTGAGAATGAATGCACGGATTGTGGGAGGATTGTACAGATATCATGGAGTGGTTACGGAAGTTGTCAATACAATCATTGCACATAATGGAGCTTATGGTTTAAAACTATATAAAAATGTGTTTTAAATGCTATTTGAAATAAATTTTACTCATACCTTGGAATTATTGCCCTTTTCCTTGGTCTTCAATTAGTTGCTCCTCATTGATATCTTGAATGCTCCATGTCTTCATAATTGGTCCTCATACCTGCATTTTATTTCATGATTATGGAAATAACATCTGGCTGTACATTCTTTTGAAAAACAGAGTGGTAGCTGCGGAATCTGCTTCTGGCTGCGGAAACTGGTGTCAGCTGCGGAAACTGACATAGCTATTATTTGGGTGAATGGAAATGAACGGATGACAAATGACTAGATGGAAATGGTCATGAAAAAGAATTTTATTGGTGAAAATGGAATGAAATAGATAAAATGAAGTGGAATGGAGTGAAATGAAGTGGAATGGGTGGTCACAAAACTTGTGAAATGAAAGAGAGATTTTTTTTTTGGAAAATATAGAGTGTCAGGTGTTCCTGATTTTCACCCTATATTTTCTGTATAAGACTGCCAATCAGTGATTGGTTTTCAGGCTTATACAATTTTTTTTTTTTTTTTTTATAAACTGAAATGAACAAAAGCTAGGCTGGTGGAGAAGAATAATTCTTCTGTACCAGCCTGATTGCAGAACTTTATTGAAATTTTTTGACAAAATCCTCTTTTGAGAGTGGCTCTTATGATAAAATTTCAATCTGTGGCCATTCACAATAAGAGGATTTTGAAACTCATCAATGGTCTTGATTCTTACCGCTCCATTGCTAAAGATCTTGTCAATCTCATATGGCCCAAGCCAATGAGTCTGAAATTTTCCTTTGAAATATTTAAACTTGGAATCAAATAACAATGCCCAATCTCCTTCTTGAAACTTCTTCTCTTTGATGTACTTGTCATGCCATTTAGCTCTTTGATATTGAACTAGATCAGTTCTTAAAATTGCTTCTTGTCTGATCTCATCTAGCTCATTCAACTTCTCCATTCTATGCTTTTGGGCTTCTGATAAGTCCATCCCCAACTGAACTGCTATCTTGAAGGTCTTGACTTGGAACTCAATGGGGAGCAAGACTTCTTTCCCATAAACAAGTTCATAGGGAGAATGTCCTTTTGTATTTCTCCATGTAGTTCTGTAGGCCCACAAGGCTTCAGGAAGCCTTTCTGCCCAATCTCTTCTATGTAGATGAACAGTTTTGGTGATGATACTTTCAAGAACTTTGTTTGTAGACTCCACTTGACCATTTACTTGCGGATGGTAAGGAGTAGATCTTCCGTGCTTGATTTTGTATTCTTCCATCAACTTCTCCACCAAGTTGGATGTGAATTGGCTTCCTTGATCTGTCACAATTTCTCTTGGAACA
This sequence comes from Pinus albicaulis, assembly GCA_034641835.2. Taxonomy (NCBI): domain Eukaryota; kingdom Viridiplantae; phylum Streptophyta; class Pinopsida; order Pinales; family Pinaceae; genus Pinus; species Pinus albicaulis. The sequence goes on from CM076577.1 coordinate 1,365,141,665, forward strand.
CCAAAGTGAGTAAAAATATCCTCATAAAGAAAATGAACAACCGAATTTTCAGTAGCAGATACTAATGCTTTGGCTTCTACCCATTTAGTAACATAATCAGTACAAACCAATATATACTTCTTTTTTTTAGATGGTGGATTAATAGGTCCAATGAAATCTAAAGCCCATTTTTCAAAGGGTTCAATGAGTACCTGTGTTTGCAATGGCATTTCATTTGAAAGGGTAGGTTTCCCTACTCTTTGGCAGCTGTCACACCTTTTGACATATTGTTTTGCATCTTTGAAGAAGGAAGGCCAATAATATCCTAAAGAGAGGATTTTATAGGCCGTCCTTTTGTCTGCAAAGTGTCCGCCACATGGTTCATCATGACATGCCTTAAGAATATCAGGCATTTCATCTTCCCTGACACATCTTATGATCACAAGATCTGGCCCTGTTTTAAACAATTCTTTAGAAATCCATGAATATTTTGAACTCTCCTGAATAATTTTTCGTTTTTCACTTGGAAATAAATGTGAAGGCAATTTCCCTGTAACCAAATAGTTAGCAATATCTGCATACCAAGGAGTCTTAATAGTTACTGCAAACAAGTATTCATCAGGAAACTTATCCTCTACAGAAGAATCTTCTTTAGTATTCTGAATCCTAGACAAGAAATCAACTACTGTATTTTGTTTCCCTGGTCTATCCAACACAGTAATATTGAATTCTTGTAAAAGTAAGAGCCATATTGTCACTTTGCCATTAGTAACAGGTTTGTTCATTAAATATATAATTGCAGAATGGTCAGTATGAATAAAAGTTTCATAGCCTGTTATGTAATGTCTAAACTTATTAATTGCATGAACAACAGCTAAAAACTCTTTTTCAGTCACAGTATAGTTCAACTCCGTGGGAGTCAAATTTTTACTGGTATAATAAATGGCATAAGGAACTAAATCTTTTTGACCCAACACAGCTCCTAGAGCTGTATCTGAAGCATCCGTAGAAATATGGAAAGGGAGTTTCCAATTTGGTCCTCTCACGATAGGTGCTTCAGATATTCTTGTTTTCAAAGTTTCAAAAGCTGATTGACAATCAGGATCCCATTTAAATTCACAGTATTTTGTAAGCAATTTGAAGAGTGGAGATGCTATTTTAGTGAAGTTTTCTATAAATCTTCTATAGTAACCAATAAATCCTAGAAAACTTCTAACATCTCTTTGACAATTTGGAATAGGTAACTTGGAGATGACTTCAAATTTTGATCTATCAACCTTAATCCCATCTCCTGAAATATGATTTCCTAAAACAATCCCTTCAGTAAACATCATAAAGCATTTTTCATGGCTTAATGAAAGGTTTGTTTCTTTACATCTTATAAGGAATTTTTCCAAATTTTCTAATGCTTCTTCAAATGAATTACCATAAACTGTAAAATCATCCATATAAACCTCTACACAATCATGGATTAGATCAGAAAAAATTCCTAGTACTGCTCTTTGGAATGTTGCAGTTGCATTACATAACCCAAAAGGAAGCACTCGGTAGGCAAAAGTTCCCCATGGACAAGTAAATGTGGTCTTATCTTGATCTTCAAGTGCTACCTGAATTTGATTATAGCCACTAAAACCATCCAAAAATGAAAAGTACTTTTTACCTGCTAATGTATCTAATACCTGATCGATAAAAGGAAAAGGAAAGTGATCCTTCAAAGTTTCTTTGTTCAATTCCCTGTAATCAATGCATACCCTCCATTTACCATTCTTTTTAGGTACTATAACCAGAGGAGAAACCCATCGGCTATCTGAAATTAGATAAATGAAGTTTACATTGAGTAGTTTTTGGAGCTCTTCTTTCACTATCTCCCTAAGATTTGGATTCATCCTTCTTTGAGGTTGTCCGATTGGTCTACTGTTTTCCTCAATATAGATATGATGGATGCAAGTCTTAGGATCAATACCTTTCATGTCAGTATACTCCCATGCAAATGCAGTAGAATGTTTTTGCAATATTTTGATTAGTTCTTCTTGTTGTGACTTTTCCAAATGTTTGTTGATATTCAATGTTTTTCCTGGAAAAATCTCAATAGTAGAACTACCAAACTCTTCCATAGAGTAAAGAGACATTTGTTTTGATGATAAATATTCTATGTCAGATTCCAATTGAAATTGTGTGGGGTTATATTCTGAAGATATCTCAAAATTTTCTAATGTGTTCAGAATTTGACTATCCTCACTGATTTCCGAAATGGTAAAGACAGGTTGTATAGTGTCCTCATCATCAACCCATTCATTGTCTCCTACTTCTGTGATTTCTTTTGCTGGAGGATACAAATTGAATTTCTTTATCGAATTACCATTAGAAATGTACATATCCCCAGATCTACAACTAATAAAAGCATCAGCTGTGGCTAGCCAAGGTCTTCCTAAGATAAGTGGGTGCCCTCCTAGATTACTCTTGGGAGTCAAAAACATAAAATCTACCGGATATTCCCAAGAATCTAAGGAGACTGAAATATCTTCTAATACACCATCTGGTTTAATAATTGATTGATCTGCAAGTTGCAGTAAAGTAGGTGTAAAAAGAAGGTTAGGAAGTTTTAGCTGTTCCATAGTCTGTCTACTCATAATGTTGATAGCAGCCCCTAAGTCAATTAATGTGTTTGGAATTTCTATCCCATTTATATGTGTCTTGACAATTGGACTTCCTGGATCTACATACTTCTGCATGGTAATTTTTCCCATCATAATATCCGCAATTTTTCCTACCAGGTGGATTCTTCTTGTGTCTTTTAGTTTCCTTCCTGGTCTTTTGAAACTCAACTCCTTTATTGTTTTTGCTAGAATAGGAATCTCTCGAATGGCTTGTAGTAAGGGAATCTTGATACAAACATTCTTCAATTCATCTAGAAAATCATAGTTAGGCAACAAGATTTTTTTTTCCACCCCCTTGTCAATTTGTAGTCTTTCAGGAAAAGGAGGTGTAGATGAAGATGCAGGTTGCTCAACTATAGGAGTTGTGGGTGTTAACTTTTCTTTTTCTTTTTGAATGTTTGAATTTTGAAGAGATGCTTCCTCAAAACCCTTATTGACTTCAAGAGAGTCCTCCTCAGAGGTATCTTGTTCTTGAATATCTATAGAAGGTTTTTCTAAAACTCTACCAGATCTGAGTTGTACATCATTAAGAGGAACAATCATATAGGTAGGAAATTGTTGTCCTTCTACCATGTAAGTATTCTGAGGATTCTTATTATTAGGATTTGGAAATGGCTGAGCTGGAAGTTGATTTGTCTTTTGTTGGTATGGGAGCATGAGTTGAGGATTTGGATTTTGTTGAGAAGGTTGTTGTTGTGAAAATGGCAATGAAAGTTGTGGATTTGAATTTGGAAGTTGTGGAGCTTGTTGATTTTGAAAAGATGGAGGATATTGATAAAATTGAGAAAATATCCCATAAGGATTTTGCATCCCTTGTACCCATGGCTGATATGAATTTTGATGTTGGGGCCAAGGTTGTTGCCAAGGATTCCAATTTGGTGGGGTTTGAAGATTCATAGGGTTATTAAACCCTTGAGATTGTTGTCCCTGCCAAGGTCTCCTTGCGACAAAACAGAGAGATTCTACCGAATTTGGATCTTCTTGAAAAACAGCTTTGAGTCCAGGGATTGAAGGACAATCCTTGATCTCATGATTTTCTGAGCAAATCATACATGTTTCTACAACTTTTGCATCCAAGGGACATTCCCTTAAAGCATGTTTCTTTCTACATTTCGGACAAAAGATGGCTAAAGCATCCGTTTCTGCTTTCTGCTTGTTTTGGATTTTAAGGGTGTCTAGTTGTTCACTAAGGCTCCCTAAGATATCAGTTTTGAACTCATCAAGCATATTACCAATCTCTGCCCTACTTACTGATCCAGTTGCACATTTGTTAGCCCTAATAAGAGAAGGATCCCTAGGCCCTTTTCCTGTTTTAGATTTTCCTCTTGAGATATGGACACATAGTTCTGTTATGTCACGAAGTGGAAGTTGAGAAATGTCTCCTTTCCCCATCATGTTTAAAATATCTATCCATTCATCTCTAATGGCTTTTAATATGAGGGCTTTCAAGGTTTCTTCATCTAAGTTGCTCATCTTTTCTCTTTTTAAGTTGTATTGAAATCTTTCAAGTAAATCTTCCAATTTTTCATCTTCTTTTTGCATCATTTTGAACACCTCATCCTTGTGATTGGTGGGCATACAATAGTCCAAGTATCTATCCAAAAATGTTTGTTTCATATCATTCCAAGTCCTAATAGATTGAGTGGCTAATCCCATGAACCATTTCAAAGCAGATCCCTTCAATGTTGAAGGAAACAGTTTGAGTTTTTGAGAGTCTTCCATATAGTTATAGGTTCGGCACACGACTTCAAACTCAAACAGAAATGTTTCAGGATCCTCACTTCGCAATCCATAAAAGTTAGGGAGGACAGATGGTGAGATATTTTTCATCGTTTTATGAGTTTCCTCATCAACTATAGGGAATCCAAACAAGTTGTCTCCTTCCCTATTTCTTCCATTATTTCCTTCACCATTGTTGTCTCCATTGTTTCCTCCTTCTCTACCTCTACCTCTAAATCCATCTATTATTTCCTCTGCCATGATAGTTTCTTTAGAGTCCTTAAAGTCCTCTGATTCTTCTATCAAGGGAGGATGAGAGGGAGTCTCTTCCTTTTCTAAATGAGATTTAGTAGGTGGTATAGGAGAATCCTCTAATTCAGCTGCTCCTTGAATTCCAAAAATCTTAAGGCTAGGGGTAGATGGTGGTGAATCTTGTCTATGCCTTGAATAAGATGGAGTTGGGAAAATCGAACTCTTGGCTTTAGCTATAAACCTTCCCCTAGAATCTCTTGCTCTATGCATGTCATTTTTTTTATTTTTTTTTAAAGTAGGGATAATAATTCTCTTTCTGATCTTCCAGGTCACACTAGGTGCAAGAAGAGAGCATACTTAAGAAATTACTAAACCAATAATTCTCTTTTCTGATCCTTCAGATCATACTAGGTGCAAGAGGAGAGCATACTTCAAGAAATTATCAATTTTTCCCTTCTTTTATTATTTTGTTTTTTTTTTAAGAAATTGGCTACCTAGTTACACTTCCCCGGCAACGGCGCCAAAATGTTTGGTCAATTTAGTGTGTCCTAAATTGCTACATTAATTTATCAATCCGGGATTCGTAAGCTGATGAAGTGTGGCGCACTATATGTGCAAGATAACCTATTTCTTATCTTTTTGTCGTTTTTGGTTTTCTAATGTGTGATGGAAATTCTAAAATAAAAACATGGTTATGATTGTTCAAGGCAATGATATCCTTTATATTGATTAACCAAATTCAAACTTAAAAAGGAATTTGAAACATACAATGACAAAACTTGAAAGGAAATGAAAATGTGCTGTTAGCCTAATAAATCAAACAGTGAACTATTGAGCATGAAAACCAAACTATCCTTGCTGCTGTCTAAACACAAAAGAAACTATTCTTAAAGAAATCCAAGAATTGCAACAAAGTAAATCTAAATCAAATTACATCAACTTATATTCTGATCCCTCGCCATTAGTCCAGCTATGGCTTTCGGAGGTAACCATAAACAACTTGAGCAATCTAATATCTAACTTGAAGAAATTAAACTAATATCAAACTACACACTCATAATTCAATCCCTCACCATCAGTCCATCTGTGGCTTTCGGAGGTAACTGAAAATGACATGAGAAATTTAATATATCTAACTTGCAGAAAGTAAACTAATATCAAACTACATACTCATACTTCAATCCCTCACCATCAGTCCAGCTGTGGCTTTCGGAGGTAACTGAAAATGACATGAGAAATTTAATATATCTAACTTGCAGAAAGTAAACTAATATCAAACTACACACTCATACTTCAATCCCTCACCATCAGTCCATCTGTGGCTTTCGGAGGTAACTGAAAATGACATGAGAAGTTTAATATATCTAAATCTAACTACTGAAACAAATGTGCAAGACTGAAATAAACAAAGCAGTACTGGAATTAGACAAAAACTAAGAAAAATAAATTAGCAGCAGAACAATATTGATTCCATGTCATTAGTCAAAAGATATGTAAATGCCTAGGCTGCCTATTTGTAATCTGAAACAAGAACACTGATCAGTTAACAATAACGTAAAACATGAAAGACAGAAGTAAAATGTAAAGCATGAAAGATTATGAACAGTGATGAAGCATAGATACCATGAAAGATACAATGTATAAACACATGAATGAATTATGGTACAATGAACTTAAAGAAATAACCAAGAAACTATACAATAATGCACAAAACCTCAGCGTGTGCAGGGGCCCTCTGCACAGACCTCGGGCAACAGCCTTCAAATCCGAATTACGCTTGGAAACAGAGTCTTCTTATATATTAAAATGTAGTCATAACAGAGATATGATATTACGGCACAATGGCAACGTAATTACTTTACAAAGCTATCTGGAAGCTAATGGAGACTAATCTAATATGCGTATGCAAACACATTATTTATAACAAAGGAAATATAACTAATTCCCTAAAGTTTGTGCTGATAGAAAACATGTAAACCATTACGTCCAGAGATCTAGGATCATGGCTGCGTTGAGGAGTAAATCTATGAAGAGTGGATGTTGGATTCGGCTATGGAGCCGTGTACAGGTGTTGATGTGTCTCCCGCAATTCAGAAACGGCCATATAAATCTCCACGTGCTGAGAAACAGAGTCCTGTCACCGTGGGACTCTACGGTTGACTTCCACTTGGCCACCTTTGACCGCAGCCTCCTTAGGTGAATTTTCTCGAGCCAATAGGACAGGATCCATGTCCACATCATTTCTGACTTGCCCATGTGGCTCGTTTTACCTGAAGACACCTGTAACATAGACTTTCACAAAATGGCTGCGGAAAGTTGTAGCAGCTACGGAAAGCAGCAAGATTCCCCAACTAAATGAGCAAAAATATAAATCAAACAACAGATACAAAATATAGTTAAAAACCATTTTAGATGCTCTTTTGCAATTAATATACAATTATATTGACAACTTGGAAGGTTCAGGTGAATGAAAAAGGTCTAGGAAGATGTATAAGAAAGATGCAAATTTTAGACTCAACAGGTTTCCTATAGCTAACTCATTCCCATGTTCCTTTGGGAATAATAGCCTATAACAATACTCTTTTTTCACTTTAAAATTTCCAAGTCAAATTTACATCAAAATCGTGCCAAAGGACTCTGCCATTAGGTCATTAGGGTTTTACATTGTTTAATGTCATCCTTGGATGTTTCAAGCATTGTTTTTCCTTTCCTAGAATCTGGCTCAGATGTAATAGAATGTCAAGGAATTTTTATTCAAGAAAGACCTAAAGTTTCCAAAGAGGATTATATTCTCAATTCAGAGTCTGCAAGTAATAAAAATGGAAAAAATTTCGCACTTCTGCAAGAGTGTTGAAATATTTTTCAGCAGAACGTATTGATGATGTAGATTGCCTACTCCTAAATGAAAATAACTTACAACAAGGGAAAGCGGAAACACTTGGTCTTATAGATGATTAGGGCTATGAACTGGTTAGTCCATTTGAGTGCCAAAGTAGTGATGACATGTAGAAAATGACATGGAGGAAGCATACAAGGTGAAAAAAATCTATCAGAAAATATTGATGGAATATGGAAAAAGGTGAGGTGAACTGGACAGAAATGAATGAACTTAAAAGGGCTATAGAGAAATTAGAAGAAAACACTGATGATTTCTGTAAAGAGCTGTAGACACCTAGGGTTTTGAAAAATATGGCCAGAGAAGGTGAAAAGATCAGTTGAACTTAATGGTGGAAACTACATAATATTTTGAAGATGCTGCTATGTGATTAAATCCCAAACTTGTCAAACTAAACTTGTCATGCCTGAAAGAGCAAAAGAAAAGTCAACTTCATGACTTCAACAACATGCAAGGCAAAAATGTGTCAAAGAGAATCAGTGAGAAAGGAAAAAGGACTTTAAACATTAGAAAGTTGGTTTTCAAAGTTAAATTAAATCCATGAGCCTATAAAAGCCCATTTCACACTTCAAGAAAACCATTGTTACCCTTAAAAATATCAAGAGCATTCAGAGGAGAATAATTTGTGTGTTTCCTAAGTGAATTTGGGAAAAAATCCTTGGCACTGTGCGCTTTCCATTTTTCCTCCACACAATTTCTGAAGGTTTTGTGTGCCTAGGAGTTGGCTCTGCTTGCTTGGAGGAGCGATGCGCTCTTGCCCGACAGGACCCTGTGAAGAAATATTTGGCACTACGCGCTCAGAGCCTCGCGCTACGTGCTTGGTTTGGTGTTGCGCCCTCAGCCTTTGGCATTGTGCACTTAGGTAGAGATGGTTTCTAAGCTTTCCAACAGCTCAAATCACTTCAAATATCCTTCAAGTCTTTGCCAAAGGTCCTCCAGGCACCTTAAGTGGTAAGTACATGATATAAACCCTATTTTGATGCCATTTGGTGAATTCTTAATCAATGGAAATTAAACCGTAACATTAGGGGAATTTTAAGGTCTAAAATGGGCCTCTTAAGGAAATTCTAAAATAATAGTGGAAATAATAAAGTAAGATTTGATGACATCATCAAATTTTAGAGGGAAAAAAGAAAAAAACTCATATTTTCAACTTATCTCCCAATTTTTTTACTCAAATTTCTAGCAGGAGTACTCGTTGGATGAAAATTTTATTTCCTCATCCAAGGAGTACCCATGTTGCATAATTTCGATGGGTCCCGCTACACAAAAAAATGAGAAATACATGAAAAACGTGATTGTAATTGTGTTTTTTATGTATATCTCATTTTTTTTGTAGTAGGGTTCATCGAAAGTATGCAACATGGGTACTCCTTGGATGAGGAATTAAATTTTGCATCCAACTCCCGCTCAAAATTTGAATAAAAACTTTAGGAGATAAATTGAAAATAGGAGTTGAAAAAGTAGTTTATTATTTTATTATTTTTTAATATTTTTACCCTTTACTTAAAAAATGGTGAATCATCCCTGTTTCGGGGAATTAACACCCTAGAGGTTGGTTGGGATACAACCTCCACAGAGCAGGGGCGTACTACTTAACAGAGACTCACACAACCATGCACGTTTAGAAAAACTAAATAGAGCAGAATGAGAGATTTACCCGTTGGTCCTATGTTTGAAGTAGATCCACGTGGAGTCCAAACTCCCTGCAACCGTCCTTCCTCCTTAACCTGAAATACAAGAAGAAACCAGCACAAAGGACAAGTTGTACAACATATATCTACTCTATATGTTAGTGAGATTCATATAAAACATTAAATAAATCATAATGAATGCTCGTATAACAAATATTCTTCATACATTAAAGCATACACTAACACGTTTATTTCGGGAACAGCATGATACTTCTGTATTATAAATAGTACGTACAAAAGTAATCGTGGAGAGATCACCCGATCCTTCCAAGGCCTTCGCAGACCGTCGTCCGGATCCGTCCAGCCCTTGCCTCGCTAAGACTCCTTCCAAACTGGTGCATACGAGATAACATATAAAGGGATGTGTATCTCAAGGAAACAAGGGTTTCCTACAATGAACTGGGAAAGTGCAGGAGGCACGGGGAATCAAACTTGGATAGGGAATACCAACAGAGTATAATATCAATAATTCTCTCTCTCCCTTAGGCCATACACATGAGGGCTTTTTATAGTCCCTCCAAGTAGTTTCAGAAGTTGGAAACAGTTGGCCACGGGCTGGGGTGGTTGAACTACCTGAGTAACCATCAACCCAGCGTGAAATTAGGGATTTTTTATATATGTTTTAATCATTTTAATGGCATACGCGGAAAAGTCTAGCTGTACTCGCGTATACACGCGGAAAAACATGGGCATAGTCGCGTATGGAGGATTTTATACTGTTTTTAAGTGAATTTATCCAAGTCTGTAGGAATGGGTGCCCATAAAGCCATAAAGCAATCATGAATCATGTCAAGGTGAGAAATGATGCTCAAAACATTGCTCTGAGAGAAAACCTAGAGCCGCACGAGCAGAAGATCAAAACATCTGATGTGATAGAACATGATACTGACAAGACCGGGAAGGCCGACTGAATAATGAGTCAAGAGACACCGCAGAATGGCCGACTCAGGCTAGACTTCCCTTGAACAAAAGCACGACTCTGTGATGACCATGGCAGTAAAAAGTGACACTGTATAAGTCTGTCTTGCAGGAGGCAAAACAAACTCTCCATATGATTGGAAGAGATAACCAACCGGGGGAGAACTGACAAGTGAAACATGGTAAAGGTTGAACCTAGGTCAAAACTAGAACCATCCCAAATGAAGGAAATATATATAAGTATATGTGCTTTGTTCAAGGGTGACAAAACTGACTCTGTACTGCCATCAAAACAACGAAGATACATCCCGTTCCCGCTCTTTTTGTTATATTTGATTTTTTTGTCTTTTTCATATAATAAGCCTGAAAAAGAATAAAATAATGCTATGGTACAAAGGATAGAACGAGTATCAAGAAATCAGATGCACTAGTTCCTCGGATTGGAACAATCCTATACACAATGCAAGGTGGCGAAAACTGGTCAGTGATACTCAGAGGAACGTTCCATCCATGGGTACAAAGGTGTCAAGTCGTGATAGCTAAGTGCATGCAATGGTTAACTTGTACAGAAAGTCAAGGTCAAAAGTTGGCTTAAACATCGAGTCCAAATGAAGCCGGCTAACGGCCAGGATAAACAAGTAGCCAATATGCAATGCAGTAATACAACTTAACGACACCAGGGAGCCTCTAGGGTATAAGCCAGAAAAATGATAAGTGATGAAGGAGAAGAATGAAGCTTCAACACAAAAGACATGGCGGGACTAAAGAGGACTCCCGAGCCTATATAAAAAGCAACATGGGCAACAAGTGATAGCGAGGAACTAACTAGGAAGCCCATGTAAAGGAAGGCTCTACCATCAAGTCATGATTAAAAATCGGCGAGTGAAATGGGTGTAATACTCATGACCTGATGGGATCGACCTTAAGGCAAGTGATCAGTATGGAGGCTAGAATGCAAGATGCAATGGAAAGTGATTCCCTAACCTATATGCCAGTGGAGATCATATACCTGCCGTGAAGAGTCTGAAATCATGGATCAAAAACCAGGAAAAGTCTCAAAATCGTCAAAATGTACCTGAAAATATACCAAACTGGGCACTTCCAAGCAATCGAGTTATACAACATAAGATAGATCGAAAAAATAAGCATAAGGAAATTTTTGCAAAAAATTTCAATTTTTTAGCCATAAATACACAAATTACCTCTCAATTGGTTCATTATTGCATAGCTGATTTGGAAAAAGAGCTCTGGAGCTAAAAACTTGTTTCGTCAAATCAGGAACAACCGACCGTTGGAATTCAGCGAAACTTCAGGTAGGCTCCTTAATCATCCTGTTTATTCATTTTGTCCGTTTGAAAATTAAAATTAAGTGATTTTTTGCCTAGAAACCCTTATTAAAAAATGCGTATCTGCGCATACGCGGGTTCAACGAAGGCAAGTCGTGTATACACGCGACTGTGCACAGGGAAAGTAGCGTATGCGCAGGTCCGATTTCAAAAAAGGTATTTCTAATGCAAATTTTTATGAAATTTCTCAGGATGACCATCTCATTGAGGGAACGTGAGCATAGCGCAATAGACCAAGAGGTCATGCAAGATCGCGCAGCACAAAATGTCCTCCGAAACTGTGGATTGTTCAAATTCTTTAAAATGCCCAATATGAAAAGTAATGTGCGATTGCTTGAAATGCTCGTAAATTACTGGGAACCAGATCAGGATTGTTTCATAATTGATCAGATGCCACTACGCATAGAAGTGGAAGATATATACTTCATCACTGGACTCTCCAGGAGGGGAGATCCAGTGGACTTGCACGGAAAGCCCCTGGGAGGGTTGACCGTGGAAGAGTATGTCCAAATATATTGCGTAGATAATTCCAAGAAGGTTGGAACACAGATTGCTATCAGAGATATCAGGGATTTGCACATAAAGATCCTCCTGTTCACCATCGGCAGAGTGGCAGGATCTGCCTCACTACACCAGGCGTCCAGGACGCACATGAGCATAGCTGTAGAGTGCTTAATTCATGTGTATGATTGGTGCACAGCCCTGCTACTGAATATGAAACAACAGCTGACCTCCATTCGCCAAACAAAGACTAAACACTTTGGCTATGGGACCATTTTGACAACATTCTTCTTCGAGAGATTTCCAGCTTTGAGACCCAGAGTCATCTCGACTATCAGCAGCCTGCGGGACCCAAGAATTGCCCGTTGGGCAGACATGATGAAGAGACTAGGGGGCAGTGAGGTACCCCGAACCACCTGGGATGATGAGTTCTTCCTGTGGTGGAGAGAACAGATCATCGCAGTGGACGACTATCCCTATGCCGGGATGGACTTCCGAGGAGATCCAGATCTAGTACTTCCACCCGGAGCAGCATGGGGAGCAGTCGGTAAGTTTTGCAAAATTTTTTAACTTATATGATTTTTTGGATTTTTCAAATATATATGAAAAATGAAAAACAAACATGTTTTTGGATTGGATTCATAATGACTGACAATTAAAATGATCATGTTTCAGATGTTGGACCAGTTCGTCCTGAGGGCCTAGCACGTCACAAGCGCCGAAGAGGTGAGGCGGAGACAGTGGATTCTGACAGGACACTCCAGGCCGTGCAGAGAAACTTGGAGGGACTGACCCGCCAAATCCCTCTGGCTGCCATGGAGGACTTGCCAGAAGCCGTCTAGAGACGGGTTGTAGGAGTACCCCGGGACTGGGTTAGACTATTCCGCCATGTGGCCACTGCAGTGATGTTCTATAGGAACACGAATTCTGGGCAGGGTCCTCAGGAGTAGACAGATTTTATATATTAGATGACTGTATATTCTTTTTTGAGACTGAACATGATGGGGCATAAGCCCAAGTTTTGTACGGCATTTATGGATCCAAATTTTGTAAAGTTTTTTGACATACCGATGATATATATACAACGATATTTGATGTGATGTGATAAATGTATCAAATGTATGATGTTTTTGATGATTAGAATTTATTGTATTGAATGATTAATATGCCAATCTAAAGCTTGATTAGCTAATGAGTCAGCAAACCAATTGTCAGCTCGAGGAATATGAATGAATGTTAAAAATTGAAATGACCTTTGTAACAAACGTACCCTCAAGAACAATCGTAATAAAAATTGATCTCGTACCCGATAAGTGTTGTTCAACTGCGACACCACCAGCTGGGAGTCCAAGAAAACTACCAACGAATCAACACCCAAAGATATTGCGTCCGAGAGTAGATGAATGACTACAGTGTATTCTGCTACGTTATTGGAAGCAGGACCAATGCAGACTCCTCTTGATACCAACAGCTGACCGGAAGGATAATGAAGCACCCAAGCCGCGGAAGCTAAGTTCCGGGTGTGTCTACTAGCACCATCGGCGAAACCGAAATGACTCATGACATCAACACAACCTGCCAAAGCAGATCAAAAACATCACCATCTCATCAAAGATCGAAAATCAAACAGATATGTACAAAGCAAAAAACTACTATATACAAAGAAAAATTCCAGGCCAAAGCCTAGGCATAATACTTCTTCAAATAGAGCCCATTTCGGGGCTCCGACAACTCGTTCCCTTCGAAGTCAACCAAGGTATAAGCTCCTTTCTTAAGGACTTTTTTAACGATATAGGGGCCATACCACATCGATTTAAACTTTTTTGCCCCCAAGGCATCTTTTTCTTGGGCATAGACCAAAACAAGGTCACCTTCGGAAAAGACCCTAGGCTTAACCGCCTTATCGTACTGAACTTTGACTCGGTTTTTATGCGCTTCATTCAACGTGGCGGCATCTCGACGCTGCTCATCAAGATGTTCTAGATGAAGAAGCCGCTCTGCCAGACTAGAAGTGTCAGGAAGAAGCTCAACAGCTAATTTAAGGGAAGGAATCTCGCATTCAATGGGAAATACGGATTCCACCCCGTGGACTAACTGAAACGGAGTAAAGCCAGTTGCAGTTTTAACTGACGTCCTGTATGCCCAGAGTGCAGGGTATAGCATAATGTGCCAGTTGGATCTATGTTTATCAATTGTCTGTTGAAGAATTGTCTTCAAGGATTTATTCACGGCTTCCACTTTCCCATTGGCCTGAGGATAATATGGAGATGAATGCTCCTGCCGAAAACCCAATTTAAGAGCCAACTCAGCCATCATACTATTCTGAAAGTGACTGCCATGGTCAGTGACAATCTCTCTAGGTATACCGAAACGAGCGATAACTTGGTTGAAGAAGAAAAGAGCTGCAGTCTCACCATCGTTCCCAAAAGTGGGCATAGCCTCGACCCACTTCGTAAAGTAGTCTACTGCTACGATAATGTACTTGTGACCTTTTGCCGAAGGCGGGTTACAAGTAGTATAATCCATACCCCACTTTGTAAAGGGTCCGACAGTAACGACTGGAAAAAGCGGAGCTGGATGAGCGTGCATTTTTCGAGTATACACCTGACAAGGATGACACTTCTTGACCGATTCAATGCAATCTTTGAAAATCGAGGGCCAGAAGTATCCAGCACGCAAAATATTTTGGGCTGTAGCAAGCCCAGATAAATGACCCCCACAAGCTCCACTGTGAGAATCATTGAGCACAACCTCAGCTTCTTCGAAAGTTAAGCAGCGTCTTAGGATTGAATCAACCCCTCGACGGTACAAAGCATCACCAATAATCAGATAATTTTTAGCTAAGTGACGCAGCTTGCGACGCTCATCTTTCGAAAAAGAAGAGGGAAACTTCGCAGTCTGGAGATACACAATGATATCCCCATACCAAGGATCTTGTGGAGAGATTAGAAACAAGTGTTCGTCCGGAAAGGACTCATCATAGATCATTTCCTCTCCACAAGGCAACTCGGAGATCAATTCCGCAAAGACTAATGACTTCTTGGATTTGGCAGACATGAACTCGAGATCAAATTCTTGTAAAATCACAATCCATATATTATATTTGCCCCCAATCACTCGCCTGCTGAGGACAAACTGAAATGGATTGGCAGCTGCCAAGACATAAGTTTTGCGAAGAATAATATAATGCCGGAGTCGCTGCACAGCATGAACTGCTGCTAAGGCTAATTTTTCTATCGTGGTGTATCGCAGTTCAGGTCCTACCAGTCCTCGACTAAGGTAGTAAATAACATGCTCAGCCAGAGCATCATCCTCCTGAACCAGAACCATACCTATGGTAGATTCTGCTGTAGCCAGATACAAAAGAAAATCTCTGCTATAATCGGGTGGACTCAGTAAAGGAGCAGAGGTCAATGCCTTTTTCAAGGCATCGAATGAGCGTTGAGCATAGTCGTCCCAAAGAAAAGGGACTCCTTTCTTCAACAATCTCATATATCCCTTTGTAATCTCAGCATAGTTAACGATAAACCTCCGAAGAAAGTTAGACTTCCCTTGGAGACTTTGAAGCCGACGAATTGAAGACGGGGGAGGCAACCGAAGTATTGCCTCAACCTTGAAGGGATCTACCCTTATCCCTTCCCTAGACACGATAAATCCCAACAGCCGACCGGATGTTACCGCGAAAACGCACTTGTTTGGATTCAAACGAATTTTATAAAAACGACATCTTTCGAATATTTGCCAGAGGTGACCAGGATGATCCATCCTCTTTCGAGAATGAGCAGCTAGATCATCTAAGTATGCCTCGATAATTTTCTTGATGTCGTGGAAGGCGTAAGACATGGCCCGCTGAAAGGTAGCTCCAACATTTTTAAGACCAAAAGGCATTTTCTTATATGCAAACGTACCCCAGGGACAAATAAATGCGGTCTTATGTTGATCTTCTGGACGGATAGTAATTTGATTATAACCAGAAAAACCGTCCATGAAGGAAAAAATTTCGTTACCGGCACACTCATCAATAATCCGATCAATGAAGGGTGTGGGGTAATTATCTTTAGGACACGCCTTATTCAGGTCTCTGAAATCGATGCACACTCGAATTGTTCCTTGCTTTTTATCAACAGGAACGGGGTTTGAAACCCATTCAGTCAGAGGAACTCGGGAAAATGAATCCCGACTTGCTACCAACTTCGACTTTGATAGTCACGCTTCCTAGGATTAATCAACGAAGTTTTTCCGAATCGGCCGGGCGTTTTCATACGTCTTGATCTCATGCTGGACGATAGATGGGTCTATGCCAGGCATTTCCTCATAAGACCAAGCAAAAACATCCCTATACTTTTTGAAGAGCTCGGTATAGATTTGAACCTCTTCATGGGAACACTCAGCTCCAATGAAAACGTTCTCGATAATGTTGGGATTCCTGGAGATGTTCACCGGGATAGTAGGAGAGATCACAGCCATGTTCCCTTCAGCATAAACCTGTGCTGGTGCTAAGGGGCTCAAGACTAGGTGAACAGGTCCAGGAGACTGAGGACTTGGAAAACTTGTTTCGACTTCGCTCAAGTCAGGTAGGAAGTAAGACCGATGATGCAAATCATCCCACGGTCTATCTATACCTGTCATCGCTTCCAGGATGGCCTCTTCAGATGGAAGAGTGGTATCTAGACAATCCTGGGCAGAATAAGAAGTAAGCGTCCAAGCCGGAGCCACATCACCATCCAACTCTTCCGGTGAAAGAGGAGTTGGATCAGATTCTGCAGTGTCAACAATAGACTGATATGCAATCTCAGCTGCAGAAATCGGAAATGCCATACCACCCACTTGACCTTCCTCCAATGTGGCTGTTGGGGAAGGTAAGGTCCAAGGGTCCGAAAAATAATGAGTTCGAAATAACTCTCTTCGAAGGGGAGCCTTGGAGGATGAAATAGCATTAATAGACACCGTAGGAGGAGGAAGATCGAAAGATCCCATCAGGGAAGAATACATTCCAACTCCTAGATTCTCAACAGGTGCCTTAGTATTATCCAACTTAGGAATAGATGAGTCAGGAGGCGCATTCAGGTCTACTTGAGGACAGTCCAGTTGATCCACTGTGACAATCCTCCCTTCGTGGGGGAAACATACAATCCGAAATAATGAGGATGCAATGGCATCCATCTCATATATCCAGTTCCTCCCCAACAGAAGGTTGTAGTCCAAGGCTGCATCTACTACCTCAACTTCTATGTTAACGGTTTTTCCCCCAACACAGATGGGCAAAGCCGGGACAATACCATGGGGTCTGTGAGAATGACCATCGAATGCAGTAAGAACAGTGCTAGATGGAACAGCTTTGGGAGATCCAAGTGTCTTCCAGCATGCGAGAGACATCACGCAAGTAGAAGCACCCTCATCCACAACCGTTCGAAAGATATTGGTCTTTCGATACGATGATCTAATATGAAATGCCATGTGATGAGGAAGTCTCTTCTTAAAGTTAGCCATATCAAAAGTAATCAGAAGAGAATTTTTCGGATCAACAGCCCCAATGGCAGTGAGAAAAGCACTGCGCTGAGCCGGACAAGACTGGAGTACCTCTAAAGCTGACATAGCACAAGGACTTTATGCCAGATCTTCTACAATCGAGTAGTTCTGGGCAGCCCTCATGTTCGGATTAATCGTTGACCGCTTAGAAAATGCTTTTGGCATCTGAGGCATAGACTCAACAGTTGGCTTCGTCATGTGAAGCGGCTCAGTAGCATCAGGAACTTCCTTAGCTTTCGAAGATTCCTCTCCGCCATAATCACGGGATCTCGTAGCGACATCCACGTGAGCACTCATCATAAAGATATTCGATGGAATTTCCCTGTCCTGGGGACCTCCAGAGGAAGCCCCAGGATTTTGGTTCGCGCCAACAATTAATTGCTGCCCTTGGGGAAAAGGGTTTGTTAGCACAGCCTGGGAACTAGAAGAACCCTGCTGAGATAACAGGCACTGAGCATCCTGAATTTTCGGGCAAAGGTGCGTGAGATGGTCTCCAGTACAAAGCTTGCATGGAAACTTCACTTTCTTTTTCTCCTTTTGACCCTCACCAACACGCTTGTTGGTTTTATTTGCATTTCCCTTCCCATTCTTGCCCTTCTTCTTGTTATTACGTCCCTTCTTCTTCCCATCGGATTGTTGATTTCCTTTGGGATCAGAAGCTTGGACAACATTTATGGACAAAGACTGGGAAGGTGATGAATCAGCAGGCACAGCCTGACCAGAAGGAGAAGATTGTAAAGACAACTGCTGCAATTAAGAAAGCAGGCTGGCTGCACTACTATTGACCGATCCGACAAGCCCGTCACCATGCGGACCAGGTTTGGGTTTTGATAAATCCAATTTGGAGCGAGGAGCATTGGGAAAATACTTATAAAGCATCCCAGACTGAGAATAGATCAGTTCTAACTGCTGGGCCCTAAAGATGGCCTGCTCCTCGAAAAATACCCCAGATAGGGATACATCCTTTGAAATGTCTGACTGAAGCGATTTCAAAACCACTCGAGAAGGAACTCACCTGGAATATGGGCTTTGATAAGCCTCTTCCTTCTCCTCCATTCCTGAATATGATCAGAAATGTGAGTTGCCTCATCCTGCTTAAAATTAGCCAAGAGTTCGGTCCCAGCCTCATATCTGACAGGCAACTGGAAATGGTTAAGAAAAGTGACATCCAGTTCTCCAAATGTGGCGAAACTGCCCCCAGTGAGCTCTATATACCACTTTGCGGCATTTCCAGTTAAGGTGCGCTGAAATAATCTCAATCTAATCGAGTCGTCGATCAGAGAGTTTGAAGAGCACCATAAGTGGAAAGTGGTGATGTGATCTGCCGGATCTTCACCATTCTTGCCTTCAAACATAGGAATGTCTCAAGGAAGTTTGGTTGGAACCGGAGGCCACCCCGGACTGTATCGAATCGGGTCATTAGTTAACTTCGCCAAGTCTGGCAAGTTTAACGTTGCCAGAAATGGTAATCGAGGCGGAGCCTGAGAATTCCATCCTTGATGGGATGGATTTCCAACATTCTGAAAAGAATAGCCTGGATTTGATGAGGCACCAGGCTGCCAGAAAGGACTCGTAGAAAACAGAGAAGAACCTCCTCCCCACGCCGAGTTACAAAAACCCAGACTAGTTCCCCCCGCTGAAGTATTGATTGAAGAGGAAAGCCCCTGGTAGGGGTTCCACGCATTAGACAGAGGAGAAAAAGACTGATAAGCACTCGATGAAGGGAAAGAAGCATTCCCTTGATGACCCGCGAAGAACTGATTCCCTGCCCCAGCCGTTGTAAAGACAGGATTCCATCCTGTAAAAGTAGTCGAACTTTGCCCCCCAGACCAAGGGTTGAAACTCTGGGTCTGGGAGGTAAACGGAAACGACCCTAAAGAAGGATTGGAACTGGGAATATGCCTAGTCCCAAAGGGGAAACCCTGAAACGAAGCTGATCCACTAGCCATGTTAGACATGGGCGTAGATCCAGCTGCACCGGCGGAAAAGGAAAAAGAGGGATTTCCACTAATGGACATCCCCGAACAGAAGGGACCAGAATGAGAAGCATATGCTTGGGTGAACCCAGAGCCAAACATAGCAGCACTAGAAGCAATCGAAGATGAAGCAATAGTGCCCCCTGCCTCGACAGAAGCAGGGGTCTGAATGCCTGCAGCACTCACGGTAGAAGCCGCGTTCCCAGTCGTGGCCATCGAAAGATAAGAATGATATGGAAGATCCGGCGGTCTCTCAGACTCCGGTCCGATGTACTGAAGAACAAACGAATGATCAGGAGGAAGAGGAGATGGACCTGTAGCAGGAGGCTCAGGTATGTCTTCAACTTGAAAATCTTCTTCCCGAGGAAAAAGAACTCGCGAGGTGAGCGGAACGCTCCTCTCGGGACCGACACCGGAATCAGCAACGAAACCCTCAGATCTTTGTGGAGGATCACTCTCCACTGCGTCAGACGCTACCGGATGGTAACCACCAGCTAAATCGCTCCTACGCCTTCTCGAAGAAGGCTCTGCACTCTCGGGAGATAACCCCCGGATTCTCCTCGAACGTCGAGGCGCTTGATCAGCCACTTTTATAGATTTATTATATTAGACTCAAAAAAGTGAAAAGCTAGGCAAGCTAGGAGCAAAGAGCACTCACTAAAATAAAAATCCCCGAGAAACAGCAAGCAAACAGCCTCCAAGTATTTCCGCTCCGGGTGATGAGGACCGGACACCAAAATACAGGAAAGCGAAGTATAGGGCCTTCCGAAAGCAGTCTGGGATGATTAGGGCCTAGAACAACTAGCGAAGGTATCAGAAACAGTTACGCCGACCTCCTAACGACAACCTTTGCCGGCTCAAGCACCCAAGCTTCGCAAGGGCACCCCCCAGAAGTACTGCTGAAAGTGATGCGACGTTTGCCTCAGGTACCACGGGTATTCCCCCCCGCAGTCACCTGTGTGGAACCTAGGAACGGCAACTATGGACACCAATCCGTATCAGAAGCTGGGCGGAACGGTCTTGAGGTCAGATTCAGCTAATCGGAGGGGGGGTATCCCTCTTCTCAACCTTCACTTCCCCTCGCGCTTGACTCTTGGATGAGAGCTTTCCCAGTCCACCTCACGGAGTTGGATTTCGCTCAATTAATCAACTTCTATGTTTGTTTGAGCGGCCTTGGAGAGTTAACTCTCCACTCACCTATTCCAAGGCCCTACAACCTAGCTAGTTGGTGATCGACACTTAGTAAAACTTGCTAGTTGATTTTAGATTAAATCGCTTATTTTAAGGGTTGTTGTATTAAGTCACAAGGATATGGAGATGAAACCAATGGTGTTTTGACGCAAAAGAAATTAATAAAAACCTGACTACATGCACATGCAGTTCTTTGTCTTTCGATGAAAAGTAATCTCTATAGAGGTTCTACGAGACTAAAAAAAATTGTATTTTTCTTTTCGAATTGCAAACTCACACTCACAAAAACTAAGAAGCTAACTAAATGATTCAATGCACCTAATGCAAATCACTACAAGCATGTAAATTCTAAGATGCAAAAGTCTCTTGAAACAAGGTGAAATTTCCCAAAAAACTCCTTCAGTTTTAACTCATCTTTTGTTGTCCAGAAAGCCAATTCTTAAAAACAAGAACTCTTAATATAAGACACCAAAATACTCAACAAGAAGAAGAAGAAGCCAAATGACAACTTCTCCTCAAAATCAAGCCGAAAACTAGAAGCAAGAAACTTCACAAAAGCTCCAAAAGATATGACCAAACGAAAATGAAAATGCAACAACAAAAACAAAAACAAGAGACAATGTTTTTTGAGTTTTTGATATGCAAAAACAAAAAGCAAAACAAATGTTTTTTGGGCTTTTTAGTTTTATAAAGCAAGAGCTCAAAAAAGACCAAGCACAACTATCACAATCCAAGCCAAAACGAGACCGAATTTCAAGCATAAACTTCAACAATGCTCCCAAACCTTATAAAGCTAATGATAGCAAGATCAATAAGGGCAATGGAAGACCAAAAACTCAGCCAATCAGCCTAGAGAAATAGTGCAAACGCGTTGCAACAAAAGACTCCAAAGAAGCAAGAAAAGTTCTTCAAAAATTGCAACAAAAGCCTAGCCTATGAAACTCAAGAAAACCAATCGAAAACAAAGCAAAAATCGCAATGCAAAGCACAGCACAAAGATAGGAGCGAGTTAGTGAGCAGAAGCTCTCTATTCTGATAAAGCAGAACATCCAAGAATGCTCAGAAAGCGATCTTGGAACTCAATCCAAGAGTGCCAGCACTAACAAGAACATTTTGCCAAAAAGATTAGTTTTCGAACAAACGAAAGAGAAACAAGACTTGAAACCACTTCCTTCACACTCCAGTAAATACAGAGACACTGTAGACACAGGCCTCCACAGCCAGAAAGGACCAAAAAGCCAATAAACCCAAAAATTCAAAATCTGCCTAGGTATACGCGACCTTGCAGTTATGCAACCAGCGTGTATATGCGTCTGTGTTAAGGGATACTCGCGTATACGCGGATCCTTTTACACAAACTCGCGTGTATACGCGACTGTGTGTAGACAAAAGAGCGTATACAAAGAAAGATAATGAAAAACAAAAAGTACAAGCCTGGGAAAGACACCAAGACTTCAGACTGACTGCAAGAAAATAAACTGCACTGTAAAAGACAGATAAAACTGTTGGCAACCTACCAAACAGCTGAAACAACCCAACAGGAGAATCACAAAAATGTGATCCCCAGCAGAGTCGCCAGTTCTGTTTCGGGGATTTAACACCCTAGAGGTTGGTTGGGATACAACCTCCACAGAGCAGGGGCGTACTACTTAACAGAGACTCAGGTGATCATGTCCTAATTGGAAAAATGCTCAAAATTTTATTTTCCCAGAATTGGTTTAAACCAGAAGGACAGGGAAGGTCTCATCAAAATGATCCTGTAGCCACGAACAACACTAAAAACCGATGCTGTATGAGGAAGATATTCAACTTTGAAGTTTCTGAATTTCAGGCAAAAGGCTCAATTTGACTCAGTTTGACTCTGGATAAAAAAAAAATTAAGAATTTTTTTTTAAAAAGGATTCCATAGAATATTCTGTGCAGACCAATGAGCGGGCGCCACATGGCCAGCATGGAGGCCGCCATGTGGCCCCAAGAATCCAAATTTTATGTTATATAAAATTGTATATGGGCTGACCGGAGTCAAACGTGGGTCGGGTGGCCACCAGCCCACGGGCCGGACCAACCCACCCGCATGTGGTTCTTATTATTCTATAGACCTCACGCATATATATAGTTTGAAATATGTATGGGCGGGGCCAAAAGGGGGCCAGCCCCCTCTCCAATGAAACCAAGAGCTTGGAACCAAAAGCCTATTTGCAATGGTCCACAATCTTCATGGTTAAGCTTAATGCCGTGGAATGTTCACATGACGGTAGAAATTATATTGCAAAGTTAAATTCTACGTTTGTATTAATTTTCCACCCTCGACGGTTACGGCACTAACCTCTGCATGTGGCTACGTCCACTCACACAATAAATGTTTCAGTTAAACACACAGTTTAAATGGTAGAGTCTGCCCAAATATAGCGCCACTCCTTAATTAGTGGAGCTAACTACAGTTCCACCACATTTGCTAGAGGTTTTTTTAGGGAAAACTAGGCAAAAATTTAGTTGGACATAAATTTTGCGAGGAGAATCCTTTTGGAGCGAAATGTTTTTTGATTTTAGTTAATTTGAGCATCCTAGAGCCAATGGTGCAGGTTGTAGAGGCAACATAGATCATCTTCAGGTAATTTTTCAGTAGAGAAGCTTGGAGAGCCATTAGGGCCTAGGGAGTGTTGGAGTTTTATTGGGCTATGGTTAACCTTTGGAGGTGAAAAAAAGCCTATATTTACTTTTTTCTGTACTCTGAACTCATTTTCACAGATGTTTTTTCCTGTTTAGGATTTTTGATCACTGTATTAAATAATTTGAGCATAATAAGAGCAAGGACATGCCCATTTGGGGGCCTTCGACCTGGTAGATGTAGCCCGGGAGGGGTGAACTGCCTTATCATATGCTGTGTTATATTCTGTGATTTATTTTTTGTGTTTTATCAGAGTTAAATATGTTAAACAGTAGAAAGAAATAATCCTCCTACACACAAAAAGACTCATAAATTCACCAAAACAATTTTGTTCTAATTGAAAAACACATTAAATAGTTTGCACACATAAGTTTATGGATAATGAATACCTTGCACCAAGAAACGAGTAGTTTCAATCTCAGATCATTAGTTATTACTTCTATTATTTCTTTAGGCATAATCTATAAAGGGCTAGAAAGATTCAGGATGTCATCCTTTCTTAAAAGGTGACATATCCTGTAAATGCCCCTATAGTCCATCTCTGTATTAGAAATAAGAATTTCTCACATTTCAGATCAGATTAGTATCAGAGCTTAGGTTTGAGTTCAAATTTGAAACTTTGTGCAAAGAAATATTGTACTGTTTTGCAAATTTGATTCTTACTAGGCTTAAACTGAAAATAGGGGAAGGAAAATTGGTCAGTGCACAAACTAATCCACAAACAAGGGGGGCCAAGGTCCCATTATCTCCACCTTCTATCTCACCCTCAATAGCCTTAAGCATGTCTTCAAGAGAAGAAGAATCTCATGAAGAAATGGATCCCAAGGAAGAAGAAAGGGTTTTTCGAAAAGCTTTCTTGGATATGACTAAAATGGTAAGGATCCTCTATCAAGAAAGAAATGATAGGATTGTTGGAGAAGGATCTAAAAACCAAAGAGAAGGAGGAGATTCCTCAAGAGGAAAGAAGGGTAACGATAAGTCAAAGAAAGGGAATGGAGGAAATGGTGATCCACCATCTCCGTCGTCATCCTCTTCCTCAACATCATACTCTTCAACTTCAGTAAATCAGTCACATAAGTAAAAAACAACAGGTAAAAATCCTTTGTCAAAGCTTGATGTCAAATTTGAATTTCCAATGTTTAATGGTGATCTTAATGCAGAGAAATTAGATAATTGGATTAGACAACTGGAATTCTATTTGAGGATTCAAAATCTGCATGATGATGACACCAAAATACAATTAGCCTCACTAAGGATAGATGGAGCAGCATTGGTTTGGTGGGAAGCCAAAACCAGGGATGAAATCAAGAAACATGGTAATATTTCTTTATCATGGACTGAGTTTATTACTGCAATCAAGAAACAATTTAATCCTCTTTCTCACCTTCAGAAAGCTATAATGAATTGGCAAAACTTTAGACAGCTTAAGGGACAAAATGTGCAAGACTATACCCAGGAATTTAGGAGAAGAGCACTCTTATTAGGGGTAGACTTACAAAGTCAAGATACTTTGCTGAAGTAAATGGGTGGTTTTTGCAGTTACCTTAAACACACTATCCCGATGTTTAATCCTACCAGCTTAGATGAAGTATGTGTACATGCTACACATTTAGAGGCTATAGGAAAGAATACTTTTTAAGAGGGTAGAAGCAAGTCTTTCAAAGGAAATAAGAAGGAGAAAAAATTTAAGGGAAAAGGTAAAAAGAATGCATCTATCAAATAAGAGGGTGAAAAGGTCATTTGTAAACATTTTTCAAAATAGGGCCATGAAAAGAAAAACTGTTGGAAATTACATCTTGAAAAAAGACCCCAGTTTAACAAAAATAAGGAAAGAAGAAAACTGCAGCTACTACAACTACACCACAAGATTTAGGCGATGATTCAGGTGACGACACCAAAATTGCAGCCATGGGTTTGAACAGTTTGAAGGGAAAAGAAATAGAAACTATTGCAAGTACTAGTTCTTCAAACTGTCATGTACAAGCTCCTAACGAGGAAGAAAGAATTGAATTGCTCCATGTAAGGGTAGTCTCAAAACATACAAAAATTGACACACTTTTTGACAGTGGGTCACAAGCTAATATCATATCAAAATACTTGGTCAAACAGCTAAAACTTGAGACCATTCCACATCCAAATCCATATCCACATGGGTGGATATGCAAGGATGCAAACTTACAAGTCTCAAGAAAGTGCATATTGTGCTTTGCAATAACTGCACACTTTATTGACACAGTTGAACTTGATGTGGTGCCGCTAGATATATCAGGAATTTTTTTGGGAAGTCCTTACTTATTTGACAAGAAAGAGATCTTCCATCACCATGAAAATAAATATCATCTTTTCAAATACGGAAAGGGGTATATTTTTAGAGCTCATCGCAAGAAGACAAATATAGCGATGGTAAATGCGGGACAGGTAAAAAGGCTAGTTAATTCAAGAAAGAGTTTTGTATTTCTTATGATCAAGCCAAAGGTTTATGTGAATCATGAGTCATTTGAAAATTGTGATTCCAAGCTTAAATCAGATTTATAGGATGTAGTTGATGCACATCATGAGATGTCTTAGGAACTAGCAGGTTTACCTCCTAAAAGGGAGATTTAGCATGAAATCCATTTACATCCAGATTGTCCACTTCCTAACATAGGCATGTATCGCATGTCTATCATGGAGAATTCTGAAATAAAGAAGCAAATTAAAGAGTTGTTGGACAAGGGTTTCATAAGGCCAAGCACTTCGCCATGTGGGTCACCGATAGTGTTGATTCCAAAGAAAGATGGAACTTGGCGTATGTGTGTGGACTTCAAGGCTTTGAACAAGATAACGGTAAAGAATATTTACCCACTTCCAAGGATAGATGATATGTTAGATCAGCTAAAAGATGCTAAATATTTCACTAAGTTAGACTTACGTAGTGGTTATCATCAATTTAGAATTGCAGAAAGTGACATTTGGAAGACGGCTTTTAAAACCAAACAAGGACTCTTTGAGTGGCTTGTTATGTCGTTTGGTTTATGCAATGCACCTGCAAATTTCATGCAGGTGATGGATGATGTCTTACGTCCTTTTCTTAATGATTTCATTATTGTCTACTTAGATGAAATCTTAATTTTCAGCAATACTAGAGAAGAGCATGTCATGCATGTTAAGAAAGTACTTGATGTTTTGAAGAAAAATCAGTTATTTATTAAAATGTCAAAGTGTGAATTTGGAAAGACTTCTTTGGTTTATTTGGGACGCATAGTAGGAGGAGGCACTTTGAGAATTGATCCTTCCAAAGTAGAAGCCATTGTGAATTTTCCTACTCCCAAATCCATTACAGAGGTAAGAAGTTTTTTGGGTGCAGCTCAGTATTGGAGGAATTTTATTTCTAACTTCTCTTACATAGCAGCTCCTATGAATGCAGTAACAAGTGTGAAGCATGCTTTCCAATGGCGAGGCAAGAAACAAAAAGCTTTCGAATATTTGAAAGAAAATATAAGTTCATCTCCAATCCTTGCATTACCAAACTTGAGACAGCCATTCGAGATTCAGACAGATTCTAGTGATTACGCCATGGGTGCACTTCTCCTACAACATGGTAAGCTTATCACATTTCATTCTGAGACATTTAATGGTGCTATTGTGAATTATCCTACATATGATAAAGAGTTTTATGCATTGGTAGAAAGTTTCAAAAAATGGAAACACTATTTGATGGGTAAAGAAACAATTGTTCATACTGACCATCAGCCTTTACAGTACTTGCAGTCGCAAAGTAAATTGCAGCAGTCACAACACTTCAGATGGATGGGCTTCTTACAAAAATTTCACTTGGTAATAAGGTAAAAGAAAGGTATTCTCAATAAATTTTTTGATATGATTTCAAGGCCTATTATTAGTGCCAGTAATTTTCTTAAGAATGATTCTATTGTGCATGAGAGCCACATAGAACATTATGCATCAGATGATGATTTTAAGGAGATGTATGCTAAATTGAGTGAAGGGAATCATGTTGAGGAGAATGATTATTATTTGCATAATAATTTTCTATTTCATTTGGGAAAGTTATGTATACCACAGGGGGAGAGAATAAGCATGATGAGAGAGGCTCATTCTTCTCTCATAGCTGGACATTTCGAGGTAAGAAAAATGGTGGCACATTTACAGAGGTATTGTTATTGGCCTTGCATGGTAGATAGTGTTGCATGTTTCATTAGAGGTTGTTCATTATGTGCTACAATCAAGCCTAGTAATAGGAAGCTTGGATTATATACGCCATTTTTGGTACCTTCTAGACCATGGGAAAGTGTTTCTATGGATTTTTTTGGAGGGCTACCATTATCTAGAAAGCAACATGATTATGTTTATGTAGTAGTTGATCATTTTAGCAAGATGTGTATACTTATGCCATGCAAGAAAAATATAACTTCTGATTTATATTTTCAACATGTATGGGTTCATTATGGCTTGCCTACTTCTATTGTTAGTGACAAGGATTCTAGATTTGTGGGGAATTTTTGGTCCAATCTATGGAAGATGATGGACACCAAGTTGAAGAAGAGTACTGCTTTCCATCCACAAACAGATGGCCAAACAGAGGTAGTGAAAAAAAACACTGTACATCTTTTGAAAGGTTATTGAAGAAAACATCCCAAGCTTTGGGATGAGCATTTGCATTACATCCAGCATGCTTACAACCGGGCCAAGCACTCTTCTACAAATACTTCACCTTTTGAAGCTTGTTTTGGGTATTCGTCTAAGTCACCATTAGATTTCATTCTGGAGAAGGATGTTGCCATTGATAGGCATAGTGACAGTGACAAAGCTTGCTTGTTCATTGAAATAATTTAGCTCATACATCAGCAAGTTCAAGAACAACGTGAAAAAAGTTAAGGCAAGTACAAGGAGAGACGTGATAAACATAGAGTTGATCATAACTTTCAAGAAGGAGATGAGGTATGGTTGCATATTAGTAAGGAAAGAATGCAAGGAGAAGATAAAAATCTGAAGCCTATTCGTTATGGTCCATTCAAGATCCTTAAACAAGTTGGAAATAATGCTTTTCAACTAGACTTTCCTTCATATATGCAAATGTATTCCATTGTTAATGTGGAAAATTTACATTTGTATGAACCTCCTTTAATTTCTAATTATTGAAGTGATGTTCAACTACCATCCATAGAATATTTCTCATCATAATTTTTGGATGAGCTGAAAGAAGATGCAATCCTTGACGGAAACGCACTTCAAGGAGGGGAGATGTTGATTATGTTTGGGTTGGTCTCAAAGGCAGTAAA
This sequence comes from Pinus albicaulis, assembly GCA_034641835.2. Classification (NCBI taxonomy): domain Eukaryota; kingdom Viridiplantae; phylum Streptophyta; class Pinopsida; order Pinales; family Pinaceae; genus Pinus; species Pinus albicaulis. Next base: position 1,365,170,270 of record CM076577.1, read on the forward strand.
CCGAGCAAGGCAAAGTGAATGGAGTTGGAATAGGTGAGGAGGTTGTATCCTCACCTTCTTAATAGGAAATTGAAGGCTTTTGTGTGTCCAAAAGCTTCCCATTTCAAAGGTGTGATCAGGTGATCATGTCCTAATTGGAAAAATGCTCAAAATTTTACTTTCTCAGAATTGGTTCAAACAGAATAACAGGGAAGGTCTCCTCAAAACGATCCTATAGCCATGAATGACGCTGAAAACTAATGCTATATGAGGAAGATATTCAACTTTGAACTTTTCGAATTTCGGGTAAAAAGCCCAATTTGACTCAGTTTGACTTTGGTTAAAAAAAATATTAAAAAAGGAATATTCCACAGAATATTTTGGGAATATTCCACAGAATATTCTGGGTAGAACAGTGAGCAGGCGCCATGTGGCCCCAAGAATCCAAATTTTATGGTATGTATCATTTTATATGGGCTAACTAGAGTTGAACGCGAGTCGAGTGGCCACCGACCCACAACCCCGACCAACCCACCCGCATGTGGTTCTTATTATTCTATAGACCTCACACATATATATAGTTTGAAATATGTATGGGCAGGGCCAAAAGGGGGCCAGCCCCCTCTCCAATGAAACCAAGTGCTTGGAACCAGAAGCCTATTTTCAATGGTCCACAATCTTCGCGGTTAAGTTTAATTCCGTGGAATTTTCACATGATGGTGGAAATTCTATTGCAAAGTTGAATTCTACAGTTGTATTAACCGTCCACCCCCGACGGTTATGGTGCTAACCTCCACATGTGGACATGTCCACTCACACAATAAATGTTTCAGTTAAACATGTGGTTTACATGGCAGAGTCCACCCAAATACAGTGCCGCTCCTTAATTAGTGGAGCTAACTGTAGTTCCACCACATTTGGTGGAGTTTTTTTAGGGAAAAATGGGCAAAAATTCAGTTGTACATAACTTTTGCGAGGAGAATCCTTTTGGAGATATTTTTTTTTATTTTTATTTTGGGTAATTTGAGCATTCCAGAGTCAATGGTGTAGGTTGCAGAGGCAACAAAGATCATCTTCAGGTACTTTTTCAGCAGAGAAGCTTGGAGAGCCATTAGGGCCTAGGGAGTGTTGGAGCTGTATTGGGCTATGGTTAACCTTTGGAGGTGAAACAAAAGGCTATCTTTACTATTTTATGTGCTCTAAACTCATTTTCACAGCTTTTTTTGCCTGTTTAGGCTTTATAATCACTATATTAACAAATTTGATCATAATAAGAGCAAGGACATGCCCATTTCGGGGCCTTGGACCCGGAAAATGAAGCCCATGAGGGGTGAAATGCCTTATCATATGCTGTGTTATATTCTGTGATTTATTTTCTATGTTTTATTAGAGTTAAAGATGTTAAATAGTGAAAAGAAGTAAACCCCCTACACAAAAAACGACTCATAAATTCACCAAAAGCATTTTGTTCCAATTGCAAAACCCATTAAATAGTTTGCACACATAAGTTTATGGATAATGAATACCTTGCACCAGAAAACAAGTAGTTTCATTATTAGATCATTAGTGATTACTTCTATTATTTCTTTAGGCAGAGTCTGTAAAGGGCCATAAAGCTTCAGGATGTCATACTTTCTTAAAAGGTGACATATCCTGTAAATGCCCCTATAGTCCATATTTGTATTAGAAATAAGAAGTTCTCACATTTCAGATCAATATTGAATCCTATTGGTTCTTATAAAGTTTATTTTTGTTGTACATTTTTCTTAGAAGGCCCATTTTAGACCTCAAAATTTCCCTAATGAAGGAAACCCTAATTTTTAATCTTGAAATCACTGTTTCATTCCTATTTAATCCTCCTTGAATAAAATCAGTCATAATTAGGGGTCATTATATTGTGTGAGGGTTTTCATTGAGTTAGTTTTCCCCTCACTCTTTTTCTACACCTATATCCATTCACTCATTCCCTTCATTTGCAAAGTTGCCATTTCATTACCCTCCCTTTATCTCCTTTCACATCAGCCCTAAGGTTTCCAAAATAGAGTTTAAAATGTCTGAGGGTGAAGACAGTGGTGGTGAGGCAAAAATTCCAATGAGGCATGATCACTAGGGAGGGAAGATAAACAGATTTGAACCCCTCAATACAAAGGAGCTCATGGCATCTCCTCTTACTATTTCCTACTTCAAACAAGTAGGTTTCTTTGAGTTTTGTGAGAATGTGCAGTAGGTCCAAAATCACCCAGAGCTAACAAGACTATTCATCATTAACCTAAATGAAAAGAAGGTCAATCTTGCTGGGGTTAAATTTGAGATTTCCACTAATTCCATTGCAGCTGCTACAAGGATACCAAGTGTGGGAGAAAAGTGGTTCAAGCAAGCAAACCTAGACCTGAGTTATTTTGAACCATACCTTAAACCTAGGTATAAAGACCACCACAAGTCCATCTTCCCTTTTTCTCATCTTCTTGATAGATATGCACCCATGATGAGGATAATCATGAAGCATTTCACTTGTGATGGAAGGTTTTCCCTCCTTTACTCTTACCACATCCGTCTTCTTAGGCATTTCACTAAAGTTAGGATGCTGCATATACCATATTATATTTTCTGTAGCATTGACAAAATGGCCTACATTGTGCAAAAGAGAGATCATAATCAGAAAATGCAAAGATTGTTTCATCATTCACTTATCAAGATGGTGGTTATGCACCAGCTCCAGTAGAAGAACATTCCATGGGATACCTTCATTGCCCATGAGTTTTTCACTACTCCACATGGCCATCATCAGCAAGATATTCCTTCATCTTCTCATCCTCCCATATCCACTTCTCCATCACTTCTTACTATTCATACATCTCCACCCAGTCACATTCGTTCACCCCATGATGACACTTCAACATCACCTTTCCACAGCCCTTCACCCTCATATCATGATGACAAAGCATCAAGCAGTGATGGGAAAAATGAGATAGATGGCACTGAAATGATTGACATAGATCCTTTTACTTTGACATACCGGAGGGGCTACATGCATGTGTTTGCTGCACTTGAGTTGCAAGGGGCCATGCCTTCTTCACTAGCAAAACAAATTGTTAAGGGTAAGGAAAAGGTGAAACTAAGCAAGAGTTTCAGCAAGAGTGTCAGCTAATTGAAATTGAGAGAATAGGATGAGGAGAGGATCACCAATATGCTACTAAAAACCAAGGATGCCAAGATTAGTGAGCTTCAAGATAGTCATGGTAGGGTAAAGAATGTATTTAACTATTTTGAGTTAGAGAATAAATAGTTGGAGACAAAGAAGGAAATTAGTGAGATCAGGGCACTCAGAGCTCAGAAATAAGCTGGAAAGGCCAAGTCTTTGCTAGATGAGACCTTGGGCACTTTTGATGATAGTGAGGATGAGGAAGAACAACTTCCTAGGAAGAGGCCAAGGACAATTGGGTTGAAGAAGGCTTTATCCCGAGAGAAAAGGAAAGAAGCAAAATTGGCAGAGAAGTTCACTCTGAGTGAGCTCATTTCCATAGAAATTAGCAAAGATAGAGAATCTTGGCTTGACAGGGCAAACTTACACTTAGAGGGTCAGCTAGAGAAGGCCAAGAGAGACACCGATATGCAGAGGAATATGGCAAGACACTATGCCATGAGAAAAATGATTGCAAGGGCCAAGCTCAAACATGCCCATGCAAAGATTCAGAGTTTGATCGAGGCAAAGGAGAAAGAGAAGCTTGATATCCTTGTTGATGTGTCCATCTAGGCCTCCCAACCATTATCACCAAAGAAAATTCCATTTTTGACATATTTTTGCAATTTTTTTATTTTTGACAGTTTGACCTGCAGAAATTGGGCCAAATGTGTAGCGCCACTAGGTCAGCTAGAGAAGGCCAAGAGAAACATCGATATGCATAGGAATATGACAAGACACTATGCCATGAGAAACAGGATTGCAAGGGCCAAGCTCAAATGTGCCCATGCAAAGAGTCGGAGTTTGATCGAGGCAAAGGAGAAGGAGAAGCTTGATATCCTTGTTGATGTGTCCATCTAGGCCTCACAACCATTATCATCAAAGAAAATTCCATTTTTGGTATTTTTTGCAATTTTGTTTATTTTTGACAGTTTGACCTACAAAAATTGGGCCAAACGTGTAGTGCCACTGGAACTACGCTCTTTTTCAGGGCACTCAAATGAAAAAAATTCAACATATTCATGTTTCTCATTCCAAGGAAATCATCCTCAAAACATTTCATACCATTTGGAGCAAAACCGGTCCCTCAAAAAGGCCAAAAACTACCTAAATATCACCTCTTTGCCCTCTTTTTTGCACTGGCACTGCGCGTTTAGTAGTCTTGAGAGAAGGGATTTTGACAGGGAAAATGGGCATCATTTTGGAATCTGGAGGAAGATTTTGAAACTAGATAGGAAAAGCTTTCCAATGTGCTATCATGGATCTCATTTGGACACCAGGAAGGACTCCAAAAGTCACCTGCAAAAGAGGTCATTTTTTCAAGTCTTAGCACTGCGCATTTGCATTGGCGCTGCGCCCCTATACCTTGGAGCCGCGCCCTTACCAGGAGTTATTGAAAAGGATATTTTGGAGCCGAAAAAGTCAAACTTTTTCCAAAATTTGCTCAAATAGTTATGTTAGAAGTTATTTTTGCAATTAATGAGTTTAAGATATTTTTCCTTGGGCCTTGCATGGTCTCAGAGGTCAAATACATTTACTATGTAATAAATGACTTCTAAAACTCTAGCTAGGGTTCCACATCCTCATTTTACAGATAAATACTACATGTATGCTTCATAATGTTGTTGGTTGATTTTTGAGCTCAATATGATATATATTTTGAGTTGTGAAGAAATTGACTTTGGAGCTTTGTGACTATTTTGGATTGAATGTCAATGGAGCAAGCACATTCATAGGATTCATGAACATGGTTAATGGTGATGGTGTCTAATTTAGTAATTTTTTCCTTATGTTTTCATATTTTTCATCAATTTCTCTTGTAATAGAGAAGAAATTTTAGGTTAAGATATGTTGTTAGAGGCACCTTAAATCTGTCTGCTTATGTTACTAAAATGTTTTACTCTACTTGGTCTGATTGGAGAATTCTTAGTTGCTCTCTGGATCCACTTACCTTTTTTTCTTGAAAATGATTTAATGGATTCAAGCCAAAGAAGTTTATGGTATGCCCTGTCCTTTGGTGTACCTTGAAACATTGTTATTAAGGCTTTTCTTTGAAGTTTTCTTACTAGGGTTTAGGCTAAAGAAGTTTATGGTTTGACCTGTCCTTTGGTCTATCTTGAAAGGTCACTTTGAAGGTCTTTTATAGTCTGATTAAGGAATTTAGGAGTTCCCTTCTCTTTAATCATCACTTGTTTGTTATTTTAAATGTTTTCTTTCTCTAAAGGCAAATAACTAGCGAATTTAGGAGTTCCCTGCTCTCTAGGGTTCACTAGATTGTTGTTTTAAAGTTTACTTGATAAAGCTAGGCCAAATAAGTTTATGGTGTGCCCTGTATTTTGGTTTTTCTTAAGCATAATGATCTTAACGAACCTTCTTGTTCTAGTATATGCTAAAGGATTCTTAATTTCCCTTTAGACCTACTACACTGCCAATGTAATGTTCATTTCACACCCACATAAGCTATTAAGATCCATTTAGCTTTGTTAACTTGCCCTATGAAACACCCTTGATCTATTGCTGTAATTTTAAATCCTTTCACAAACCCCATAGCCCAATGGTTAGATTTTCTCTTACTCTATATGTTCTTCTTGATAAGAAACCCAACCAAACAAAACAAAACAAACATACCCTATCATTTTAACTAACCTAAAATCATTATCCTAAATAAATCAAGTCATATATTTTATACAAACATAGAGAGAGCCCTCTCTGAGTCCAAGAAGGCTAGGTCCTAGGACTCCAAAGTTTGTTTGATGTTACCCTTGTTCATTTTTTCCTCCCAATCTGACAAATTACAGGGACTGAACAGATATGGGTCAAGATTACTCCTCGTATATCTCCTTTTCGAAGCCTCCTTTGAACATGAGAATTTTGAATGGTGTCACCAAGGTAGTTGCAGCCTTGAATAGTTTCTGAGCTCTTGCTACCTTCAAGAGTTCAACTTCAGACTTTCAGGAAAAGTATATCTTCAGAATCCTGGCAGACGCACCAAAATTTTATCACAAAATTTCGCTTGATTGGTTTCTGATCAAACAACTCTATGTAACTATTTCAAACCATATTTTGACTGAAGCTTAGCCTCTTCAGTCTGAGAGGGCTCTCTCAAAGGGGTTTATGATATTTGATTATGATATTACTATATTTTAAAGTTGAAAAGAGTGCAAGCTTGCTACCATTGGGCTTATGGAGTCAAAAAATTAGTAAATTTAGTGGCAAGTTTCCTTGACATGGAAGCTGAGGCAAATAGGTGTCCCTAACAAAGGCAATTCACTCATAAAACATAGGAAAACATGGTCATTTCATTATTGAAGGAAGTCAGAGCATAGAGTTATGAATTCTTATTAATAGCAATGAAATCTACTATAAGTAGTATAACATAATATGTATATCAAGAAAACATTAAAAACCCCATGAGAATATTAGGTCTATCAAGAAAAAGTCACTATGTATTACTGATATGAGTCAAAATACGTAAAGCAGCAGTTTTGTGCAAAAAGTCTCCAACCCTTGACTAATTCAATGATTTTCCTTTAAATATACATTCTTACATCAAGGATGATCTACCTGATGGCTAGATTCATCGAATTCTTCCTTTGACACATCACATAACTGAAAAACATAACTTCCAACAAGAAAATGACAGCTACACCCTAAACAAGACCATTCCTAATAGGAATCAAACTGCTATTTATTACATCAGTCTACCTTATCTTTGAAACAATTACATGTTAGTTAAAAATAAGCATCATATACTCGAATAGGCTATGACATAGTTCATCACCAATTTTCATATCAAAAATCCTCCTAAACATGTGGAACAAAACCCTATTTTTCAGGAATATGACCCTTATCTTCAATGAGAGCTTTTAGCTGATGATTTGTCTCCACAACACTTCCTTCAAATCATAAATTTTTGTTGTTAAGGTCCCTTGACATATTGGAGAATTCCAGTTTTCCAAAACTGCCATTAAACTGCTCCAAAACGTTCAAAAACATCTCGCTATGAAAACATGACAGTTTCGTAGTGAGCTTTTGTAGCGTTGAAAAAGAAGATTTTAAACCCAAAAACTCTACTCTTTTTCTATTTCATGATGTCAACCTAGTCATGACACATCATCACCACCATTATCCCTTCTTGAATGCTGCAAAAAGTGATTTTGGAAGCAAATAGGCTGCTACATAAATTTTCGTAGCATTTTCCTAGCTTTAAGCCTAGGAAATGCTATGCAACTATGAAAAACTGCAGAATTTCCAGATTTCAACACTGTCTCAAAAATTTGATCTCCACTTGAAAAAACTTGGTCTTCATCATGCCATGTGTTGGAGTCTTGTTATTTGGCAGATTGGAAAACCAAATGACAAGGAAACATCAAAACCACTTTAGAATCCTAGGATCTAGCCCTCTTGGATTCGGCGAGGGATCTCTCCATATGTGTGTTAGAATGATCTGCTTTAAAATCCTATGGTATGATATTAGGATAGTTATAAGTACAAGGGAATTTGTTTGTTTTTTGGTTGGGAATCATTAATTGAGAAGGTCATGTGAATTGAAGGAGGAAACAAGTAGAAGGATGTTTCAGCATTGGAAGATAGGTCAAAAAATAGTTCTAAACCATTGGGTTATGGAGTCATAAAAGGGCTTACTTGCACAAAAACTATTCAAGGGTTTCCATAGGGAAAGTCATCTATATCAGAAGATTTTTTAAGTTGAGCTTGTGGTATGGAACATTAAGGAGTGTGGGGAAAGAAGAAAACATATAAGAAAATGAAGGGCAGCCTAAGATTAGGTAAGGACTTTTAACCTATCTTGCTTTCGACATAATCTCAAGGGAAAAAATTTAAGATAAACAAAAAAAGTAGCCTAAGATCAAGTAAGGACTTTTAACCTATCCTGATTTCAAAATAATCTTAAGGGAAATCTTCAAACCAGCTGTTTAAGACTAAACAAGGTACAGGGCTAACCATAAACTTCCTTGATTAGGACTCTATTTAGCATGCAGTGAAACAATTATTCAAGAACAACATCTCAAGTTCTACTCAGCAAGACATGGGCTCACCAACATTCCTTGACTGGTTATACTCTATTGATTCATTCTAAAACACACATTTAGAAGAAAACATAAAGATAAAGCTTATCAGTCAGATTTAGGGTACTTTTAGGAGTAAATCCTAATCTAATTTTTTTGTTCTCTAACAGAGAATATGAACAAAGTGGAAACACAAGGAACATAAAAATTGCAGTAAGAATAACATCACCAATGATTTAGATCAAGATCTGATGAATCTTCTTGTCTATTTGATGTCCAAAACCAATTACATACTTTGAGTCCAATAGCTTTACAGTCTGATACTTATCTTCCCAGCCTACTATATTACAACTACTCAGTAACTCTAACTCAATAATAGTTCAGAAATTAACATTTTTCCAACTATTACAATGTGTTTTTTGTGAATACAGGCGAGAGACGAAGAGTGTTGAAGGAAATATCATAAATATCAGTTAAGACAGAGGGGGAGAGGTATTTGAATGCCCATTCTGCTAAATAACCATTGTATTAACTGAATGTACCACTTTAGTAGTTTTTCTGTCTTTGAGGCATATCTGGTAGGCATGGTAATAACTCTGAAGTGTGTTCTTTGAAGGTAACTGTAGTTGAAGTACTCTGTTTGACTTCTGAAACAAGTAACTGTCATATTTCGGTTCTAAGGCCTCCCATGACCTTGAAATAATTGTTCTGATAGTTTTAATGAGGTTCTGTCATCAGGATGGCTGTGGTTGTCATGGTGTCTTTGAAAGGTGAAGTAGACTTCAGGTGTCCTTCCAGGTTTCTGAGAAGGAAATAGCCTCGCTGATTTGTCCTTAGGAGGCTTTCTTTGGCTGATTATTTTGACCTTAATTGATTGTCTTCAATATTGCGCTTTATCCCTTGAAACGGTGGATTAGGCTCCTAACCTTCAGGTTTTGTTTTAACCTTTAATCCTTAATTTCTTTAATTTCCACTGTTCTCCATTGATCTTTGATGTTTGCTAGCAGGTGTCTCTTTCTGCATTGGAGGGTCTTATCGGATTAACCAATGTTCATGACGCATTGGCCAAACAATTGAATCTAACCTTGAGTCACTTTTCTGCATGAAAATGGGCCTAAGGATCATCATCCTAGGCTCTACAACTTTGACTTTGTTGTGGGAGGGCTTGTTCATGGGGTGGCCGCCATTAAACCTACAATAAAACATAAAATAATTATAAAAACCTACGTTTGGGCTTAACTTCTTCAGAGGGCTTTGGTAGAGTTAGAGGAGCTTTGCAGAGAGGTGGAATGTAGGCAGAGGAGGTTTCCATGGAGAAAACCATGAAGACCAAGGTTCAAAACCGAGTTGGGCGTGAAGAACAGGATTGGAAATTTCAGGAATACTGGAGACGATATTTGCGCGGGCCTGAAGTGGTAAGTGATATTGGGCCAGAGGGATGCGACACAGGTGGGTGAGTGACGCGTGTCCCTTGAAAACTGCCTATTTTGCGTTGAAGATGGGTTTTGGACAGCTATGGAAAAAGGGGCGCGAAGATGACTGTGGGCCATTGGATTTGGGGGGGGCAGATCAACAGTGGATATTGCAAGGAAACATGATGGAAAGGCCCAATGTATTCGGGTGGGATCGGAGGGATTATATGGGAGATTGGAAGAAAATACACATAGTGGGGGCACTTGAGGTACGGACAGGTTTGTGGGCTAGGTGCCTCCACAGTAAATCTGGACCACTGGATGAAGATCTCCCATAGTCAAAGGAGTCAAATGCGGGGGCACTCATATAGTTGACCTGTGTGCAGAAAGTGCCCGTAGGTGGAAAATAAGGGAAATCAATGCGATCCGTTAGATCTGGGAGATGGACGGCGGAGATTAACTCATAGGATCAACAATCGGCGAGGAAGAGTTCCGGGAGGCGAGGGTTTAGAAAGCTTCGATGTGCCGATGGCCTATGGAGGAGAGCACTGACCATATGATCCGGGGAAGAATGAACGGTCGAGATTAAATTAGGACTTCGCATATCGGTGGTGAAAAGGGTCAGGGGACAAGGGAACCGGGATCGCTGAGGATCGATGTGCCGATACGATGGCGGGATGCGATGGACGGAGGACTGTTGGATCGAGACAATGATCAACGGCTAGGATGCAATCACGGGGGATGGTCATCAGTGGATAAAGGAAGGTGGAAGGGAAAGAGGGAAAAGCCTGATGCGATGCACCGATACGATGGCAAAGTGTGAGGACCTTTAGAGCAGAGGCGAGATTGATGGTGGGGATTCAAAGCAGGAAAGTGCATCAACGCTTCACACATCGGTAGGAAAAAGGAATGGGAACAAATATTTTGGAATCATCGATGGATGATAGCCAATGGGCTTAGCGCTTTGGTCACAGGGCATGGTCACAAGATGGAAAGGGGCAAAGGCTTAAGGCGAAGGCACTTAAAATGCAAAGTTGGAAAATAGGCCAAAAAGGGGCTTTTTGAAGGTCTTTTAGGGGTTCCGATAGGGTTATAATGGAGATTTTAAACCAAATATAGGGGATTTATAAGGTCTAAAAGGGATTTTTGAGGAAGTGGAGGGATTTTTAATCAGAAGATGGGAATGAAAGAGGGTTTCAGAACAGTTTTCTCTAAGACAACAATAGGGCTTTGCGAAGATGGATCCCTTGGACAAATGGACATAGCAAGGCTTCAAGAAGTCACAGATTTGCTTGAAATTTGTTTCTTGAAGACTAATAGACCTGTTTTAGCCATCGTAGTATATGAAAAATTTAGAGATGGCTAACAACAACTCCAATTGGTGATGGCAGCTCCTTTGAGGTGTCAAGAACCTCAGAAATTTTGTCTCTGGAATGTAGATCAATGTCCTGCACTTTGACAAATCCTCTTTCTTCTTCTTTACCTGGTTCAAATTTTCAGCATGTTGGAACCAGTCTTCTTTGTATCTTTGGCTCAAGTTTTGATCTGATTAGAGCCATTCTTTTCAATCCTAATCTAACCTACCGATAAGCCAAGATTAAACTGTTTGGAAAATCTAATTCACTAACCTATCAGCAGTGCATTGAAATCTATCTAGTCATGATTAGGCTGTATGACTAAATAGCAGTGCTCTTTCAAGTAGTGGCATTTAGGCTTGTGCACTTTTAGATTTTTCTTTCTTTTTGGTATGGGGCTGTACCTTTCTTGTTTTTCTAATCTGCCCTCTTTTCTCTTTTCTATTGTTTTTGTATTTTTTATTTTTTTTTCAAAATAAAATAAATCAATGATATTTACAATGAAGAATGAAAGCTTTAAACTGAGAGTTTAGCAGAAATAATTCTTGAGCATCCTGACCCCCAAATAGGTCTGTACCATCCATCTCTTGTAGAAAAAATGCGTTATGACCAATGGAAAATTGAATGATGTAAGGGCCTTGCCATAAATTGTCCAACTTGTCATGTTTTCTCTTATCTTCTCTCGTGGAATCCCATTTGAGTACTTTTTCACCAATCTTGAAATCACTAGCCTTTGTCCTCTTATAAAATATCTTTTTGATATTCTCTTTTACTTTTTGTGCTCTGTTATAAACTTCTTCCCTGGTTTGTTGAAGATGTATGGTCTGATTTATCCTTCTCATCATGCTATCTTCTTCTGACTTTATTTCTTGGACCAACCTCATCACTGGCACTCCTAAACCAATAGGAAAAACTGCATCAGCTCCATAAACGAGCTGATAGGGAGACATTCCAATTGATTTCTTTGTTTTCAATCTATCTGCCCATAAAGCATGTACCAGCTTGTTGTGCCATGACCTATGATTTTCTTCCAGTAGTTTCTTTATTATGTTTACCAGGCTCTTATTGGAAGATTCTGCCAACCGATTACCTTGAGGGTAATAAGCTTTGGAATGACCAAGAAAAATCTGATATATGTGACAGAAATCAACCATATTTTTAGAACCAAATACAGCAGCATTGTCAGTAATTATTTTCCTAGGACAACCAAATCTAGACAGGATATGGTCTTCAAGGAATTTTATGATAACTGAGTCTATGGAATTCCTAGAAGGGATGGCTTCTATCCATTTGGTGAAATAATTAGTGGCTATTAGTATCCACCTATGTTGGGCAGATGAGGCAGGATGGATTTCCCCAATGAAGTCTAGGCCCCACTGTTGAAAAGAAGCTTCAACAATGATTGCTTGCAATGGTAAGGGAAGCATTTTTCTCTTGCCTTCAAAGATTTGGCATTTGTGGCAGGAAACTATCATTTTGTGGACATATTGGAAGAGGGTGGGCCAGTAATAACCCGCTCTAAGGATTTTATTAGTAGTGGTTTTCCAATTTAGGTGGCCTCCACATTCTCCTTCACGAAACTCATGCTTGATCCTATCTGCATCAACCTCAGGCAAACATTTAAGCAATAAACCACTGCCATTCTTCCAATACAAACATTTATCTAAACTGCAGTAATTAACAGCCTTTGACTTGAATAATCTTTCCTTTGTTTTAGACAAACCAGGAGGGGCATTGAGGTTAGTAAGCACATAAAAAATATCATCATACCAAGATGAATTGAGGAAATGATCCTCAATAAATGGGGCTGGTAATTCTTCCTTCCCATCTAATCCATCTATCATTTTTATATCAAGTGCTTTCAAGTTAGATTCAGCCATTAATTGTGCTAGGCCTTGACCCTTGATGATTTTACTGGGTTTAATTTCCAAATCATATTCTAGTATCATAGCAATCCACTTTCCTCTTTTTCCATCGGGGTCTTGTGACAAAATGTATTTTACCACTACATGAGGCACAAATGCAATAATGTGAGAGTATAAGATATAAAATCTGAAATCCTTCAAGGCTTTGACCAATGCGTAGGCTTGTTTTTCCATGCTATTATATTTCAGAGGTGCATCTCTTAATTCCTTGCTGAAAAATGAAATTGGTTGCTCTTGTCCTTCTGGATTTTTCTGTAATAGGACAGTGACCACAATATGTTCTAATGCAAATGAAAATATGAGGAAGTCCTTAGTGAAATCAGGACTGATAAGAACTGGTGCTTGGGTAAGTACATGTTTGACCAGTTCAAATGATTTATTTGCTTCTAAGGTCCATTTATCTCCTATCTCTTTCTTTAGCATGTTTGTCATTTTCCTAAGGAGTTCTGCCAGGTTAGGTATGAACCTTCTTAAGAAATTAATATTTCCAATGAAATATTGAAGTTCTTTGATGTTTCTGGGGTGACTAATCTGCAATATGCCTTCAACCCTTTATGGGTCTATTTTAATCCATTTTTTAGATATGATGTGACCAATAAGTTTACCCTCTTGGAGACCAAACAATGTCTCCTTAGGATTTAAATATTGCCCAAATTTTCTACATTTCTCAAAGACCTTTCTTAGGTGTACTAGGTTTTCTTCATCTATTTTGGAATATACTATAATTTCATCTAAATGAATCACAATGAAGTGGCCTATTTCTTCTGAGAAAGCAATGTCCATGGCTCCTTGAAAGGTGGCACCCGCATTCATTAATCCAAAAGGAATTGTCACATACATGAAAGTGCCCCAAGGAGTAGTGAAGGTTGTTTTTAGTTGGTCATCATGGAGTACCAATATCTAATTATATCGTGAAAATCCATCTAACAAAGAAATCCTCTTGGAAACAACTACCCTTTGTAATATGTGCTCCATTTTAGGCAGGGGATAGTTGTCCTTTAATGAAGCTTTTTTCAAGTTCCTAAAGTCAATACAGAGCCTTATTTCTCATGTTTTCTTTCTTATAGCTACAAGATTAGATACCCACTCTGAGTATCTCACAGGGACAATAGTTCTAGCATCATACATTTTCCTAATTTATTTTTCAACCAGAGGTAACTGCACAGGGTTTATTCTGCATAATTTCTACCTAAACTGTTTCTGGTTTTCTTTAAGTGGTATCTTGTGCCAAATGGTCTCTTTGTCATATGACTTTAAATCCTCATATCTCCAAGCAAATACATTAGAAAAATCCTTAAACAAATCAATATATTTCAGTTTGATGTGAACTGGAAATGTTTTGGATAACTTGATCATTTTAGGCTTGTCTTTACTGCCTATATTGCATTCCTCAATATCATATTCAGTGGGTTCTATTGTTGGTTTCTTGGCAATGTCATTAAAATCAAAAAACTCTTCTAGAGGTGCTAGTCCTTTGGGTAAGCCTTTGTCTTTAGACTGTAGTACCTCTATGTCTTCTTTTCCTGAGTTTATGTGCTCTTCTATTTGATTTTCGAACTCTCTGGTTAGTACGTTTATCTCTATAATGGGAGGAGGTTCTTTTTCAACAGGTTGTTCCTCATTAAGACAACCTTTATCATAATTTGAATCTAAATTTGGCAATTCAAACTCATTTCTGGATTGCAGGAAGTCCTCTTTCAATTTATCTCCCTCAAAGACCTGCCAATAATTTTCGTTGTCTGGGACAACTGGTATATATTTCACTTGGACTATGAACTTTTTGTTGTCATAGGGTCTTTGACATGAACTGGTAGCACAAGCTAAACCATTGGAAAGAATGTTTTGGCTTCTAGGGACAAAAACAAGTTCATATTCCTTAAAAGTTTTCAAAAGGTCCATGGCATCATTTCTATAGGCTCTTAGTCTTGGATGTTTGGCAGTGTACTCTCCATTTATCTGCCTAATGATCAGTTCAAAATATCCTTGAACAACTATCCTCCTGGCTCCTAATTTCTTCAGTAACTATAGTCTTAAGAGGAGTGCTTCATACTCTGCTATGTTATTTGTGCATTGGAATTTTAGCTTGTATGAATGGCTTTCACCGTACTTGTTCTATGTGTTATGAAGCCACACGCCTGCTTCTGCAATAGTTCTATTACAAGACCAATTAAAACTCATACTGAGGGCTAGTTTTGAACTTGTTTTTGTTTTCATTATTGTCCCATTTTTCCGGTGTGTTATGACTGTCATTATGCAGTTTTATGGGTTCTGCATCATATTTATGTTTGTCTTTCTCCTTAAAGTTTTCATGGATTTGAGGCCTTGCTTCTTGACTCATGATTTCTACTAAGCTGATGGGTAGTGGGTTGTTTATACTCTCTGTTTTGTTTGCTGTAATTTTCAGATTCGACAAACTGTTTGAGAGCCTCTCCCTCCCTATTCTCTCCTTTCATGTTTTCTGTTATGTTGGGTGCTTTCTCACTATCCAATTCTAGTTCACCAGAGCTTTCATCATTGCAAAGAATGAATGAGTCTAGGTTTGTATGGATAGAATAAAGAGGGGAATTTTCTGATTTTTCTTGACTACTCACCATAAATTTCATGTGTGATTCCCTATAAAGTCTTTTATGTTGACTGAAGACATGTATGGTGGCATATGTCATGTCCATTTGCATGGTACCTTGAAGCTTAGAACCCCATGCTCTTGAAATAAGCATGCCATATTTTGGGGTCACATCAGCCACTACCACATCCATCACTATGTATTTGGCTGGGATTTGGGTCAAGTTTACACAAAGATCTTTGATCAAGCCTAAGCATTTTACTCTACTGGAGTCAAAAGAATACAGATCTTTATATGGTCTGGTTATCTCAAGGCCTAATATCTCCATGATTAATTTGGGCATGAGGTTATGAGAAGCCCTTGAATCATGCATTGCATTGTGTAAAACCTTATCATGGATATTCAAACTGACATAGAAAGGAGGGACCACTCCTTCTTGGAACTTTCCTTCAATTTTAGGACCAAATAAAAGGGCTAGATGATCATCGTTTAGGTTGATAGAGTCATTATTTTCTTCTATGTTCAAAGCTTTTAACACCTTAACACCTAACATTTATATACATCTTGAGTGACTAACTCAGTGAGGGGTGTTAGTATGATTCTTTCGTCGTAAAAGATCACTTTAGCTATGCATATCAAGTAGCCCTAAAATCAAATATGGCTGCAAAATATCCTTAAGTTTGCTGCATAAAAATTAGATCTAAGCATAAAATACATTAAGCAGATAAGATATAAAATGGCTCCATGCATCCAATGAACAAGACAAGAACAATGTATAAAAAGAATCTTATATTATATTAAATAATGGGGCACCTGAGAGGAAAACAAGAAAGGTGTTTTCTAGTTCTCCTCAGTGGGATGGGTTCTTGGAAGTCCTCAGTGTTTCAGATCTAAAATTCCTCTCTTCGGCTAATGTGGAAAACCCTAACAAACATGGAACTCAATGGGAGTTCAAAATGCAAACAAATGGAAATGGTGACCAAGAATAGATCTAGTGTGATCTAATGCAATGGAGGTGACTAATGAATGGGGAAAACCCTCCTATTTATAACAAAATATTGGGGTGTTCTAGAACTCGGTGCATGAATAAATTTTATTAATCAAATTATAGAATCACCCTTTAGGAATATTTTATTATATTTGTTGGAGGGAAAAGGGCTTTTGACTTGGGTCAATTCCTTTATTTATAAATAACAAATAAATAAATGATTTATTTATTATTTTAAGGGAGATGAGGGGAATAGAATTAAATAAATAATGGTTTATTTAATTATTTATATGTGATTTAGTCAAATTTAACTAAGAATATTATTTAAATAATGATTTAAATAACTTATATTAAATAAATAATGATTTATTTAACTGATTACCTTGTTTTGGGTTAAATATGACCAAGAAATGTAAACAAATGTGGTGAAAGCAATTTTACTTGGGGTAAAATTGGTCTTACATGGTGTACTTGGGTTCATCTAATGATAATGGGTTAGATGACCAAAAAATGGTGTAACAGATTGCCCCCCAACGTACGAGTGTTAGGAGCAAATCGTATGACCAAAGTACATTGTAAGAACTTAAGAATTAGATAGTAAGATAGAAATGAAAGAGAGGAATGTAAGGTAATCTAAAGTGGTGGAGGACTAGACCCGGAGGAGATGAGACTTATAGGTGAATCAAGTCTCAAGTATATGATGTGGTACCAATGTGAATGGCGGTGGGGAAGGCATACCTATGCCCGCCGAGACAATAGTACAAAGGATAAGGCACCCGGAAAAACACAGAACATAATAGTAAAGCTAGTGCTAGCCTCAACATGAGCCAGAAAACAAGAAGGATGAATCCCACATACATGCTATGCCCAGAATAACCGTCAAGACTTATACAACAGTTTTGTAGTACATGAGATATAAATACACCCAAATGCTCCCTACACGTGGGGAAGGGCTCGTGAAACTGGACTGACACGTGAAAATCGAAGAGGCGCTACAAGCGACCGAGGCCGATATCGTCAAAGGAGAGGAGCTGCATCAAGGGATGGAATGAAGAAGTCATCCGGGTATGTGGGGGGCTACCTGCAGGGCCACCCCCTCATGAGGGCTGAGACATTTCACACACACCTGGGTATCACCAATAGCTGTTGTTGCATCACTGAACCATCAAGTGTGTAGATCACTATCGGGTTGAAAAGAGCTCGAACCAAGGTACACTGCCCCCCTAGACCTGACTTCTGGAGTAAATGGGCTGATTTCGACAGAAGTAGGTCCGCCATAAGTGAGGTAGTCAGGGAATCTCAATTAAGGCACGGGAGAAAATAGTGGAGCGACGCACAGACGTAACTAAGGATGATGATGAAATGAGGGATGGTGCCAATGGGGACCATAAAAATCATGAGTACAAACTGGTAACTCATGACAGAAATTATCACGAACGGAGATGAGTGTGTGGGCAAAGTGGTGCCCCCCACTGAACTGTGGTGTAAGTGAGAAAATCCGATTTTATGGGGATGTGAGGGAAGACTTCTTGGATGGTGGGTGTCCTAGTGAAGTAGCAAAATGTGAAAACAAATATATGCTAGCTATCTACAAGAAAATAAAACATGCATTTCGAGCGGGAAATGCTAGGGGTAATATTTCTTGAGATAGAGTGCATTGTGAGGGTTAGGAAGGGGGTGGCCTTCAAAGTCCTCTAAAAGATAGGCCCCCTTCCCAAGGTCTTTACTGATAATGTAAGGACCGAGCCATAGTGAGTCGAACTTCCCATGACCAAGGGTATCATGGGCCTGGTCATAGACTAGAACAAGGTCACCTTCGTGAAATTGGTGAGAGTGTACTTTTCTGTCATACTGAGCTTTGGTGCGCTTTTTGGCCGCTTCAAGTGTTTGCAATGCAACAGGACAGTCTTCAGAGGCGCGCTCGAGCATGATAAGTCCTTGTTCTAGAGGTTGGGTATCAAGGAGGAGTTCAACGGCTAGGTGAAGGGAAGGGATTTCACACTCGATTGGTTGGACTTGCTCCTCACCGAAGACAAGGTGGAAAGGAGTGAAACCAGTGGCAGTTTTAACCGAAGTCCGATAAGCCCACAAAGCAGGGAAGAGCATAAGGTGCCAATTTTTTTTGTGCTTATTCACCGTTATTTGAAGCATGGTCTTAAGAATTTTGTTGACCGCTTCAACTTGGCCATTACCTTAGGGGTAATAGGAAGATGAATATTGGTGCTCAAAACCTAAGAGTGAGGATAGCTCATGCCAGATCTCATCTTCGAAATGTCGGCCATGGTGAGAGACTAACTGCTTTGGAACTCCAAATCGAGTGATGACATGGTTAAAGGAAAAGAGGGTTGCGGTGGCTACCATATTGTTGAATGTCGGCATAGCTTCAGCCCATTTGGTGAAATAGTCAACTGCCACGATGATGTATTTGTGGTTACCGGTGGAGGGAGGTCGACATTCCATAAAGTCAATGGCCCATTTGCAAAATGGGCTAGCTGTGATGACAGGATGGAGGGGACCGGGAGGAGCTCTCACCTTGGGGGTGAAATGTTGGCAATTGGAACAGTGTTTGACTGCTTCAATGCAATAACTGAAGAGAGAAGACCAAAAATACTCGGCACGCATTATTTTTTGGGCGGTGGCAAGGCCGGAAAGGTGGCCCCCACAAGCACCATTATGGCAGGCGTTGAGGACTTGCTCAGCTTCAGCGTGTGTGAGGCAATGCCGAAGGACAGTATCTACTCCACGATGATAAAGGTCGTCGCCGATTAGAAGGTAGCGAGAGGCTTGGTGTCAGATGCGTCATCGGGCAGCGCGATCAAGATGAAGGGCGAACTTTTGGGTTCGCAGGTAATTAAGGCTATAACCATACCAAGGATCATCAGTGGTGATGGAAAATAAATTTTCATCGAGAAGAGCATCATTAATAGGAGTGTCTTGCATCCCGGTAGGCAAATCGGAAATGAGTTCAGCGAGAGCTAAACCTTTCTTACTTTTTGGGGTGACAAATTCAAGGTCAAATTCTTGGAGAATAACGACCCAACGAGCATACTTCCCACTGAGGATGCGTCGAATCAACAGGAAATCCATGGGGTTGGAATCAGTCACAACCTTGGTGGAACGCAGGAGGATATAATGACGCAATTTTTGGACCGAGAACACAACATCTAGTGCTAACTTTTCTTCATGTGAGTAGGACACAGGTGGGCCAGCAAGGTTTTTACTAACATAATAGATCACATGCTCGAGGTCGTGATCATCTTCTTGAATAAGGACACCAGCAACCGAATGGGTGGAAGTGGAGATGTAAAGGATGAAATCTCGGTTAAAGTCAGGATGACGGATCAAGGGGGCAGAGGTGAGAGCATGTTTGAGGGCATCAAAATATTGTTGAGCATAGCTATCCCAGACAAAAGAAGTGTGGGAGCGACGAAGACGAAGGAAACCATGCGTGGTGGTCGCATAGTCTGGAACGAATCGGCGAAGAAAATTAGCTTTGCCTTGGAGGCTTTGGAGTTGTCGTAAGGTTCGAGGGATAGGCAGTTCAAGAATGGCTTGAACTTTCAAAGGGTCAAGAGTTATCCCATCTTTAGATACGATGAAGTCGAGGAGACGACCGGCGGGAACACAAAAGACACATTTCAAAGGGCTAAGACGGATGTTATACTTGCGACAGCGAAGGAAAATGGTACGCAGATCATGGAGGTGTTGTGCCCGATGTTTAGAACGTGCAGTAAGTTCGTCTAAATAGGCGAGGATAATATGAGCTAAGCCATGGAAACAATAAGACATGGCTCGTTGAAAAGTGGCACCAGCGTTTTTAAGGCCAAATGGCATGACTTGGTATGAAAAAGTGCCCCACGGACTTATGAACGTGGTTTTAAGTTGATCAGCACGACAGATAACGATTTGGTTATATCCTGAGAAGCCATCCATAAAGGATAAGACCTCGTGCCCCGCACATTCATCAATGATTTGGTCAATAAATGGTGTGGGGAAGTTGTCTTTCGGAAAATCTCTATTCAGATCGCGAAAGTCAGTGCAAACACGGATGGTGCCTTGTTTTTTGAGAACAGGAACTGGGTTGGACACCCAAGTGGTGTATTCAATGGGGTAAATAAAACTAGCCTACCGGAGCTTATCGATTTCAGCTTTGATGGCTTCACGTCTAGATGGATGAATGGGTCTTAACTTTTGACGGACCAGAATGGCGTCAGGCCATGTGTCGATGTGGTGTTCGACAATGGCCGGATCGAGTCCTGGCATTTCTGAGTAGGACCAGGTGAAAACATCACAAAATTATTTGAAGAGTTTGGTGTAGGCTTCAATTTCTTCCGGAGTGCAGTGGGCACCCATGGTGATGTTTTATTCGATACCTGGTTTGACAGAAATGTCTATTTTGATGGTAGGGGAGATGTTAGCCATATTTCCTTCTTCGAAAGCCTCAGGGGTAGGGATGGGGTTTTTGAACCAATCAAATTTATTGGGAATGAAGTCTTTGGATTCAAGAGCATATTGGTCATGTGATTGATGTGGTAGGAAGTATGCACAATGGTGCATATCGTCCCATGGAAAGTTAGGTTCGGTCATGACTTCCATGATGTCTTCATCGGACTGGAAGAGGGGAATAGTGGATGACATAGGATGACCCGAAGAGGTATAAATATGAGATATCTGATGTTGAGGGGAAAGGCTTATGTTTGTGTCGATATGAGAAGTGACAGCGGGGTCAATAGATGAGTGGGTAGGAGAAACAGCGGTGGACAGGGCTAAGGGGTTGGATGCCGAGGAATGCGGTGATGACGCAAGGTAGGAAATAGTG
The DNA here is from genome assembly GCA_034641835.2 of Pinus albicaulis. Lineage (NCBI taxonomy): Eukaryota > Viridiplantae > Streptophyta > Pinopsida > Pinales > Pinaceae > Pinus > Pinus albicaulis. The sequence goes on from CM076577.1 coordinate 1,365,191,519, forward strand.
GCAGAAGGTTTGGTCATGTCAGTATCAGGATGAGAAATGGTAATTGGAGTGGACGCGTGGTCGGGGGTTAAAAAAGGAGGACGGGCAAGTGCGGCTTCGAATTGGCAGTAAGCGGCCAAAGAAGCACGATACTCATCAAGACAAGGGCAAAGGTGGGTATAATGCCCATTAAAGTCGCATAAAGAACAAGGGTGATTGGTGGGCAAGTTTTTAAGGTTGGGAAGGGAACTAGGGAGGGTGACCTGGACCGTGGGAATATCAGATTCTGGAAACGTTTCATTGACCACGGTTTTGAGGTGTGGTAATTCAGGATGGGTATGGGTGGCGTGGCCGACAACGTCGCACAAGGCGCACTGGATGGGATGTTTTGGAAGGTGAGAAGGGGTGGAAGTTGTCAACACTACCGTGTCCTTCGGTGCCCCCCTGCGAGATTTGCTATTGTTACCGGACATGGTTGGAATAGGAGGAGGTACTAGGTGAGGAGACTGAGGTGTTGGAGCAGCGGAAGAGGTCATGGTTATTGGTTGAAACATAGTCAAAGCAAGATACGGCTTGGGTTGACCAGGCAGGGTAGGGGCAGGGGGACTTAAATACCAGATGGGTATACCCAAGGTCAAGTTGGGTAGGGAGAGGGTAGCCAAGATAGGAACGGAAGAAGCTTCAGGAGGGGGAGCAAGGAAAGGAATCTGACCAGCAGGAAAATGGCCAGGAGGGATGGGGCCGAGGGGATTGAAGTCAGGTGGAATTGATCCAGTAGGGAGGGGAGATTCTGAAGGAAAAATACTGGCTAGCGGGGATGAAGGGCTAGGAGCCGGAGGAGTTGGGGAAAGTTGAGGTTGCTGACTAGCCAAAGTGGGCTGTGTAAGGTCAGCCCAAGATGATTGCATCATGCAAATGCTTGCCAGGCTAGGGTCAGAGAGGGTAGGTGGGTCAAGAAAGGTACCGAGAAAGGAGGAGTCTTTAAAGAGGCTGGGAGAGACACTGGGCCAAGACGTAGTGGCGGTGGAAATATAGGGCTCAGGGGAAATCTTATATTTGGGGGTATGATACGATAACTGGTCAATGGTGATGATTTAGCCATTATGTGGGAAGAACATCTTGCGGTAAAATGCGGATGGGACAACATACATGGCATAGGTGTAACTATGCCCCAAGAGGATGTTGTAGTCGAGAGGGGTGTCGATCACTTCAATGTCGACACACACAGTTTTTCCTGCAAGAGTAATAGGACAGCAGCGGAAGAGGCCGACAGGCTGGGAAGCATGGCCATCCCACGCACGAAGGGTGATTATGGAAGGGGCCAACGCAGGAGATCCGAGTTGTTGCCAAACTGAAGCAAACATGACATAGGTAGATGCCCCCTCATCAATGACGCATCGAGCAATAGTGGCATTTTGGATTCGGACCGAGATTTGGAAAGCAACAGACGCAGGAAGAGGGGGATGGTCAAGTTGACGAGGATCGAAAACAATTAACTGGTCATCAGTAGGGTCGATAGCATCCAGGGAAATTTTATTAGAGGCATAATTTCGGCATAATGGGCCCTTAGGAATTTGGGTATGAATCTTGGCATTGGGTGGAGGAATTGGCAAGGGACCCTTGGGTGTCGATAGAGGCTTAGTAGGGCCCGAGGATGGGAACTTGGGTGTAGAAGGAATGGGAGACCGAGTTTCAAGGGAAGGATTGGCGGTGAGAGATTGGTCTGAGGCCATCATGAGGATCTGGTAATCAGAGGAACCAGAAGGAGAAGGTTGAGTGGGTTTCGGGCCATGAGGTGACTGGGTGGCCATGAGTCCTTGTTGAGGGAAAGGATCGGGAAACATAGCGGGTTGAGAGGTAGCCGTATGGGAAGGGATAGAAGGAGAAGAGAGTTGTCCCTGCATAGTGGCCTGAGACTCCCACATGTGCCACAGTTGTGGTAACCGGGGACAATCGTGAGTGTAATGACTGTAAACACCGCAACATGAACAGGGCTTATTGGTGCGAAGTGGCCTGTCTTGCTTGGGCTGAGAGCTCTGAGGCTGGTCAGCAGTGTTAGAATCAAGACGGGAAGGATTGTGTCGACGATTACCGAATTCGGAGGGAGTGACTTTCCTCTTTCGTTACGAAGGAAGAGGAGGAGTTGCACCTGGCTGCGCAAATACGTGCCCTGGAGGGGGAAGTAAGTGCGGCTGTGGGGGTGGAGGAGGCAAGGGAGCGAGAGGTAAAAATGATGGAGGAGCTGGGACACCAAGTTGCGGATAACGGTAAGGGTGAGAATGGGAAAAATTGAGGTAAGCAGGAAAGTGGGTAAAAGGGGGAGGCATGCCAAATCCTAGATACATGTTACCGGGGGGGGGGGGAAAGGGGGCTGGAGGTGCTGGCCCCGCCGGGAGGAAAACCATAGGGCATAAGAGGTTGAGTAGAGATATGAGACATGGCTCCGATGATACTGTCGGCAGAGTGAGAGGTCCGAGAGGTGTTAGTGCCCCCGGGCTTGAGGAGATCAAGAAGGACAGTATAAACATAACCAGACTGTGCATAGATAAGGTCATATTTTAAGGCGATTTGAAGGGCGACTTCTTCGATTTGGGGGAAATGGGAGGCGACATCTTTGCCAATGGGAGGTAAGAGAGAGTGAAGGAACCAATCCATGTAAACTCGATCTTCAAAGGGGGGAGCACGACATAAGCTTCGTCGTCTTCACCACTCCTAGACATGAGCGGAGAGACGTGTTGAAGAGGATTGCTGAAAGGAGGTCAATAGTTTAGTGCCAGTGTCGTATTGGAGAGGGAGCTGGAAATAAGACAAAAAGGCTTGTACAATGGTTGCAAAAGTGGTATGGGAAGAGGGGGCTTGATCAACATACCATTTGGATGCTTCACCGGTAAGGGTGCGTTGGAATAAACGAAGACGAATGGAGTCATCGGTGATGGAATTAGAGGAGCACCACATGTAGAAAGATCGGGTATGATTGGAGGGATCTTCACCAGCAAGGCCATCGAACTTGGGAATGTCAGAGGGGAGCTTGGTTGGCATAGCAGGCCAACTGACATCGTGGCAGATAGGATCATTGATAAGCTGATTGAAGTCGGGGAGACTGAGGCCGGCCATATACAGAAGTAATGGGGAAGTCGAGGTAAGTCCCGTAGTGGTTCCACTAGAAGTGGACCCAGCACTTGAACTGGGGTTAGGGCTAGGTCCAGAACTAGACATGGTGGAGGCAAAGGGGGGAGAACCAAAAGGACAGGGAGAACCCAAATAATCAGAGGAAGAGTTGGAGTGCGGACTCGGGGGAGGACTTACTCGATGATGACGGGAAGGAGGAAGTCGACCAACCAGAAACTAAGGGTGAAGGCCAAGAAGTCGCTGGGAGAAACGCCTTGGAGGCGTAATGATGACGGGAAGAAGAAAGACAGACAAGGGTAGCAAGGTGCAAAAGCAAGACGCGACAAGGGCAAGGAGGTGCAGTGTCGATTAATTTTAGAGTCTTTGCCAGGCGGTGTTAACCAGGCTCTTCTTCACTTAGGGTTAGTGTGGCGTGCATTAATTTTAATTGATTAAACCCAGACGTTTTGAGAGAAAAGGAAAAAGTGTGCTCCATAATGGGAAATAAATATGCAGTAAATAAGACTGAAAGAACAGGAAATTAGCAACTAAAAAGGGTAGCAATCGAACCCAAGAAGGTGGGTCTCTCAAAACTAGTCTAGAAGGGGCAGAGCACGCTAACAAGAGACTAATAGATCTAAGGTCCGGAGGGACTGGGATCTAATGGAGAAATCTGCTGGAAAGTGTTGCAGAAAGTAGCAAAGAAGCAGGGGCAAGGTTTCTGCTAGAAAATAGGAGATCAGCTAAAAAGAGGGGGTCAAAGGGGTGACCCTAGAGATGAACCCTAGACAAAGCGAAAGGCAGTGTATAGAAAGGGAAGAAAAGCTGGCCTGTGAGGATCTGAACAGGAGGTATCATATTTGAAATAAGGCTGAAACTTCTGGAAACTCAGACGTCTGAAAACAACAACAAACTCTCCCACAAAAAGTGGAGGGAACTGAATCCCTGAGGGGCAAGAGTCCCACTTAGGTGAGTGAAATAGATCAGCAACAGGTCTGAACGGGTGGAGACAGAGGCTGGAAAACCCTGACAGAAGCTTCAGTGAAACCCAGAAAAAGTGCTGGCAGATTACAGAAAAAATTGCAAGTCGCAGATTTGGGCCTGTTTTCAGGCCAGGTTGTAGATCTAGAGCAGAAAAGTGCGACCTCAAGGCCAGGTCGCACTTTTTGGGCTGATAAGTGCGACCTACAGATCCGGGTCTGGCGGCGGCATATTTCAGAAAATTTTGTCGGCTCAGCAGCGGCTGATGTCGGTCACCTGCGCAAAAAGGCCAGAAACACACGGAAGTTAGAAATGTGAATGTTTGAGGGTTTTTAGAGGGGAAAACTAGCATAAAAATGGAAAAAATAGGAAAAATAAAAAGTGGAAGAGAAACGCTAGGGTCTGAAACAACTGGATATGCAGGAAGATAGACAATGACAGTGGTCGCAAAAGAAAACCCGTGTGGAGTCGCCAATTGTTAGTATGATTCTTTTGTCGTAAAATATCACTTTAGCTATGCATATCAAGTAGCCCTAACATCAAATATGGCTGCAAAATATCCTTAAGTTTGCTGCATAAAAATTATATCTAAGCATAAAAGACATTAAGCAGATAAGATATAAAATGGTTCCATGCATCCAAAGAACAAGACAAGAACAATGTATAAAAATAATCTTATATTATATTAAAGAATGGGGCACTTGAGAGGAAAACAAGAAAGGTGTTTTCCAGTTCTCCTCAGTGGGATGGGTTCTTGGAAGTCCTCAGTGTTTCAAATCTAAAATTCCTCTCTTCGGTTAATGTGGAAAACCCTAACAAACATGAAACTCAATGGGAGTTCAAAATGCAAACAAATGGAAATGGTGACCAAGAATAGATCTAGTGTGATCTAACGCAATGGAGGTGACTAATGAATGGGGAAAATCCTCCTATTTATAACAAAATATTAGGGTGTTCTAGAACTCGGTGCATGAATAAAATATTATTAATCAAATTCTAGAATCACCCTTTAGGAATATTTTATTATATTTGTTGGAGGGAAAAGGGCTTTTGACTTGGGTCAATTCCTTTATTTATAAATAACAAATAAATAAATGATTTATTTATTATTTTAAGGGAGATGAGGGGAGTATAATTAAATAAATAATGGTTTATTTAATTATTTATATGTGATTTAGTCAAATTTAACTAAGAATATTATTTAAATAACTTATTCTTAGGAAATAATTAAATAAATAATGATTTATTTAATTGATTACCTTGTTTTGGGTTAAATATGACCAAGAAACGTAAACAAATGTGGTGAAAGAAATTTTACTTGGGGTAAAATTGGTCTTACATGGTGTACTTGGGTTCATCTAACGATAATGGGTTAGATGACCAAAAAATGGTGTAACAAGGGGGACAGAGATCTTGATTTTAGCAATTTCACTTTCCAAACTGAAAGGGAACTGATTCTTTGAAAGGCTCAAATCTGTCTTGTTAGTCACTAACTTACCAGCAAAATCAGCTTGCTGGTTTTTACTATGTACATCAGTTGCAACTGTTTGTACAGGGGTGGTAGCTGAAGTGCTAGTGCTGCTAGGGTCAACACTTTGTTTATCAGTGGCTTGAGAGCCTTTCCCCTTGTTTTTACCAGAACTTTCAGCTGTTGTTTTGTTGTTTTCAACAACCCTTCTAATCACCCTTTCAGATCTGTTTTTAACAGCAGTTTTAGAGGTCTTTTTTTGGGGAGTTTTTTGGTTCTTTTTGCTCCTGAGGTCATATTTCTTATGGACCTCCATGATGGCATTCTCAAAGCCTTTCCTATAGTCTTCAGATTCTAAGCCTTCATTATCATAATATGTATATGTGGCTTGGTCATCCTCTGTGAAAAAGGCAGGGTCTTCATTACTTATTCCCAACATGTTTATAACAGTTCCCTCTGGCTCTTCTATTATTCCCTCATCTTCATCAACATAATTTTCTTGAAATGGAGGTTTGATTTGTTGATCAATATCTCTTTGTCTAATATGATTGGGATCTCTTCTGATATTTGAATTTCTATTTCTGTTTTGAGGGTTTGTTTGGTTTTCTCTAGGAGGGGTTCTTTCATTTAAATTGATCTTTTCCAGCATTCTTTCCATTATCCTCACTAGGTTGTAAAATTTGGCCTCAGATGAAGAAGTGGATGCCATAGTTTCATCTTTATATGTGACTCTTTTCTCCGTTCTCAACCTAGCTCTCTTCTCAATCATATTTTCTTCCACACTAAGAGCTCCCTTCTGCATGTCTTCTAAAGTTAAGGGACCCCTTTCTCTTAGTTGATAGGCCATTTCAAGATCAAATCCTTCAGGGAATTTGGCCAAAGCTGAGCCTTGAAGAGGTTTCAAATCTGGGGGTAGTGCATTATAAACACTATTAAATCTAGTGCAATAATTTTGAACACTTTCCCCAGTGTTTCTCTTGAGGTTGTTGTAATCTGAAAGTATTTGGGGAGGGTTATTCCTAATTTCCCATTTGTTTAGGAATGTTTGATGTAAGGAAGGGAGATCATTTATACTATTAGGAGTTAAACCCTTAAACCATTTCTTGGCCTCTCCTCCTAAACTTTGGGCAAATATTCTCATCTTAATGGTCTCATATTCTATTTCCATATAATCAAAGGCATCGTTCATGTTGTCTACATGCTGTTGAGCAGTAGTGGGTTCATTTCCAGTGAAATGGAGAATTTTGGACAGATATTCAATGGGTAAAGGAACCAAAGGTTGTGGTAACACTAGTGGAGCATACCATGTTGCCATGATAGGATTTTGTAGGAGGAATGGAGTGGTTTGAATAGTGGGTATATGGATGACAGAAGTGCTTAGACTAGCAAGAGACTGTTGAGCAGATTTGGGGTGAGTGAAACCAAAGTTATGAATGAAATGAAGATCAGGAGGTGTGGATGGAGGGGTTTCTCTGCTGCTAATATGTTGGCCACTATGTTGTGGTGAACTTGGAGGCTCAAAGTCTGTCTGATCTATACCACTAAGTGACTTGGTTCTTGGTAAAATTCTTGAAAAGGGTGAGTCAACTTGGGTATCTGATAGAGCTGTAAGGACTTCAGGCACGGAGTTAGTTCTATGAATGGGTCTGACAATAGTTGGATCCCTAGATACAGGAGAATTCCTAAGAATGATTTCTGGATTATCAACTATTTCAGGAGGATTCGGATCAGAATAAGCTCTAGTATGAATTCTTCTTGAAGCCTGTATGTTAAGATTTTAGACCCAAAGAGAAGAAAGTTAGCCAGATATGACAATCTTTAGAGGCAAACTAGTCTTTAACAAAGAAAACTTAATCCTCAAAGTTTCCTAATCATGGGTGTGCACGCGGTTTTAATGGTAGTGTGGGTTGCCCCAGTGGAGTCTTTGTGAAAACCAGGGGTAATTAGTAGGCCTACTGATCACCAGTGGAGTCTTTTGGTCTTTTAGGGGTTGTGGGGTCGCCAGGTGGATGATTTCAAATGTTTTAAGATGAGTTGTTGTCCACCATTAGTAATTAACTACCAATCTAAGGCTATTGTGGGTTTTCTGAGCTCTTAAGGATATATAAGATGTAATTCACTCAGAATTCTCGAGTGGAGTCACCATTATGTTGGAGTCCTGTGATTTGGCAGATTGGCATACCAAATGACAAGGCAACATCATAACCACTTTGGAATCCTAGGATCTAGCCCTCTTGGATTTAGAGAGGGATATCTCTATAGGTGTTTTCAAAGGATATATCTTTAAGGCTTATGATATGATATTAGGCTAGTTATGAAGTACAAGGGATTTTGTTTGTTTTTGGTTGGGAATCATTAAATGAGAAGGTCATGTGAAGTGAAGGAGGAAATAAGTGGAAGGATGTTTCAGCATGGGAAGATAGGTCAAAAAACAATGCTAAACCATTGGGCTATGGAGTCATAAAAGGGTTTACTTGCACAACAACTACTCAAGGGTTTCCATAGGGAAAGTCATCTATATCAAAAGATCTTTTGACTTAAGTTTGTGGTATGGAACATTAAGAAGTGTGGTGAAAGAAGCAAACATATAAGAAAACAAAGGGCAGCCTAAGATCAAGTAAGGAATTTTAACCTATCCTACTTTCGACATACTCTTAAGAGTAGAAAACATTTAAGATAAACACAAAAAGTAACCTAAGATCAAGTAAGGACTTTTAACCTATCTTGCTTTCGACATATTCTTAAGGAAAATCTTCAAAACAACTGTTTAAGACTAAACAAGGGACATGGCTAACCATAAACTTCCTTGATTAGGACTCTACTTAGCATGCAGTGAAAAGATCGTTCAAGAACAACATCTCAATTTGTACTCAGCAAGATATGGGCTCACCAACATATCTTGACTGGTTATACTCTATTGAAATCATTCCCAAACACACATTTAGAAGAAAACATAAAGATAAGACTTACTCTCAACAGAATTAGGGTGCTTTTAGAAGTAAATCCTAATCTATACTTGCTATTCTTTATCAGAGAATATGAACACAGTGGAAACATAAGGAGAATAACAATTACAATAAGAATAACATCACCAATGATTTATATCAGGATCCAGTGAATTTGCTTGTCTATTTGATGTACAAGACCAGTTACATACTTTGAGTCCAATAACTTTTACAGTCTGGTACTTCTCTTCCCAGCCTACTATATTACAACTACTCAGTAACTCTTACTCAATAATAATTCAACAATTAACAATTTTCTAACCCTTTACAATGAGTTTTATGTGAATACATATAGGTGCCAAGAGGAAGAGTGTGGCAGAAATGGTAATAAATACTAATTAAGACATAGTGGGAGAGGTATTCGAAAGCCCATTCTGCTTAATGACCATAGCATTAACTGATTCTACCATTTTAGTAGTTTTTCATGTCTTTGAGGCATATCTGGTAGGCTGGTAATAACTCCGAAGTGTGTTCTTTGAAACTAACTGTGGCTGGAGTACTCTGTTTAACTTTTGAAACAAGTAACTGTCATATTTCGATTCTGAGGCCTCCCATGACTGTGCAATAATTGTTCTAACAGTTTTAATTAGGTTCTGTCATCAGGATGGCTATCACGGTGTCTTTGAAAGGTGAAGTAGACTTCAGGTGTCCTTACGGGTTTCTGAGAAGGAAATAGCCTCACTGATGTGTCCTTAGGAGGCTTTCTTTGGCTGATTGTTTTGACCTTAATTGATTTTTCTTCAATATTGTGCTTTATCCCTTAAAACGGTGGATTAGGCTCTTGACCTTCAGGCTTTGTTTTAACCTTTAATCCTTAATTTCTTTAATTTCCACTATTCTCCATTGATCTTTGATGTTTGCTGGCAAGTGTCTCTTTCTACGCTGGAGGGTCTTATCGGATTAACCAATGTTCATGACGCATTGGCCAAACCGTTGAATCTAACTCTGAGTCCCTTTTCTGCATGACACTGGGCCTAAGGATCGTCATCCTAGGCTCTGCAACTTTGACTTTGTTGTGGGAGGGCCTATTCGTGGGGTGGCCACCATTAAACCTACAATAAAACATCAAACAATTATAAAAACCTGCGTTTGGGCTTAACTACTTCAGAGGACTTTGGCGGAGGCGGAGGAGCTTTGCAAAGAGGTGGAATGCAGGCGGAGGAGGTTTCCATGGTGAAAACCACGAAGACCAAGGTTCAAAACCAAGTTCGACGCGAAGAACAAGATTGTCGGTTTCAGGAATACCGGAGACGGTCTTCGCGCAGGCTTGAATAGGTAAGCGGTATTGGGCCAGAGGAATGTGACACGAGTGGGTGGGTGACGCATGTCCCTTGAAAACTACCTATTTCGGGTTGAAAATGATTTTTAGACAGCTATGGAAAAATGGGTGCGAAAACGCCTTGGGCCGTTGGATCTGGGGGGGGCACAGATCAACGGTGGAGATCACAAGGAAACACGATGAAAGGCCCCAGCGTGGTCCGGTGGGACCAGCGGGATTATGTGGGAAAATTGAAAGAAAATACACATAGCGGGGGCACTTGAGGTACGGGCAGGTTTGTGGGTAGGGTGCCTCTGTAGTAAATCTGGACCGTTGGATGAAGATCTCCCATAGTTAAAGGATTCAACTACAAGGGCACTCATATAGTTTACCTTTGTGCTGAAAGTGCCCACGGGTGGAAGAAGAGGTGAATCAATGCGGGCCGTCGGATCTGTGAGATGGACGATCAGGATTAACTTCGGCGGATCGGCAATCGGCGGGGAATCTCAAAGAGTTCAGGAGGCAAGGCAGGCAAGGGTTTATAAAGCTTTGATGTCGGTAAACGAATGGAGAGAGTTATTTGTGCGATCGGGAAGAATGAATGGTCGATATTAAATCGGGACTTTTCATATTAGAGGTGAAAAGGGTTATAGGACAAGGGAACTGGGATCACCGAGGAGCGAGACGCCAATGCGATGGAGGGGTAAGATGGCCATAGGACTGTTGGATTGGGACAACGACCAACAGCTAAGATGCGATTGCAGGGGGATGATAATAGATGGAGAAAGGAAGGTGGAAGGGAAAAGGATGAAGCCCAATGTGATGCACCGATGCGATGGTGAAGTGTGAGGACCATTAGATCAAATGTGAGATCGACGGTGGGGATTCAAAGCAGGAAAGAACATCGGCGCTTCGCATATCGACAAAAAAAGAAATGGGAATGAAGAATTTGGAATCGTCGATGCTCGATGGGCTTAGCACTTTGGTCGCAGGGCATGGTCACAAGATGGAAAGGGGCAAAGGCTTAAGCCGAAGGCGCTTAAAACCCAAAGTCGGAAAATAGGCCGAAAAGGGGCTTTTTGAAGGTTTTTAGGGGTTTTGATAGGGTTAAAAAGGTGATTTTAAACCAAATAAAGGGGATTTATAAGGTCTAAAAGGGATTTTTGAGGAAGTGGAGGGATTTTAATAGGAAGATGGGAATGAAAGAGGGTTTCAAAGTATTTTTCTTCAAGACAATAGTAGGGCTTTGTGAAGATGGATCCCTTGGACAAATGGACATAGCAAGGCCTCAAGAAGTCATAGATTTGCTTGAAATTTGTTTCTTGAAGACTAATAGACATGTTGTAGCCATCATGGTATATGAAAAATTTATAGATGGCTAACATCATGAACCTTTAGAAACATAATCAAACTCAACTTAAGACCCTTTAGGTCTTTCCTCTTCATTAATTATTAGTTGAGCAATGAGCTCCTCAACCACAATCAACTTCAAGTCCTTCTTCTCCAATTCTTCATGAATCAGTTCCAGTTGTTCTTGTAGGTTTTTGATTTGGTATTTTAGTGTCCTGTTCTTAGACCGTAAGTGCAAGTTCATTTTTCTGATATGCTTCACCTCTCCTCTCAATGGTTGAGTTCATTTGATCAATTGCTATGTGTTGTCCAAGGTTTTTGACACACTAATGACCTTCTCTTCCCAAATCTCTTTCATTTTCTCAAACTGCACCTTCTGAACATTGTGTTTCCTTTCTTCTTTCTTCAAGACTGCTATTTCATCATTTTCCATCTTCAATTATTCTTTAAGGACTTCAATCTCTGTTTTTTCAATAATCTTCTCTTTGCCCTTATTTTTCTTGATGAACATATCTTTTTTTGCAGGTGATGAGAGGTCAATGATGCTGGGTGATGGCTGGACAGTTTCAGTGACCTTCTGAGCTTATTTACTACTTTCCAAGACCTTTATGGCATGTCTTATCATTGGTTTCCTAGCTTGAAACATGAATCCTACATCCTCACCTTCAAACTCTAACTTCTTCACTGTTTTGGCTTTCTTGAGCTTCTTTCCTCCCTCATCTATATCTTCAGCTTGGACTATGGGAGTTTCTTCAATATCAATAGCATGTAGAATGTATTCTAAGTTACCCTTAGCCACTATTTGGCTTCTTGTAACCCTCTTGCTGCCATGTTTGTTCACTATTGGCTTTTGTTTTTCATGTTTGCTCATAGTTGGCTTTTGTTTTGCAGGTGAAGCTTTGGGTGTATCAGCCTTTTGCAATGGCTCTTTCTCCATGATCACTGGCTCAATTTGCTCTGTTACCGAAGGTGATGAGATATCTCTAGGTTTAGGAGTTCTTTTAGGAGTGATGGCATCTATTTCAAAACCACTGATGAACATAAAAGATGACCAGTCTCTGCATAATCTCTTTAACTCTTATAATACCAACAACTTGATTAAACCATGATGAAAGAGTGAGGTTTCATTTCCTTCAGATTTAACTTGAACTTTGTCTAACATTTTAGCTAAGATTTTGTATAAGTAAAAAGGTAGATTAAGAGATCTCTTGCCAACAAAATGTAGCAGAAGCCTAAGATGGTAGGAGTAAACCATATGATACCTCCCTTCACAGGTGAAGTACTTTTGAATGATTATTAGCAGCTTTGTGAAGTTGTCTTTCATGTAGCTCCTTGGAATGGCATTTGTGAGATCAATCTCACTATGCTCTGGCTTGATAAATTCCTTATAGTCCTGCAGGGTGAACTTGAAGCCTTTGAACCATTGTTCTCCTCCTTTAGGGATTCTTGTTGCTGCTGCAATGGTCTCTGGAGTTACAATGAGGTTCAACATCCCCACCTTTGAAGTCGTCCCATTGAAATTGATGGCAAACTCCTTAGAAACCTGCACATGGCATCCTTGCAGTATTTGACAAAACTGCAAACACCCTGTTCTCCTGAAAACTTCTAAAGCTGTTGGGACTTCATTAATCAAATTCATGTATGATGGTTCATATCTGAGGCAATGGCCACCTTTTTTGGTCTTCCTCTTTGCAGCCATGGTGATTTTATACTTTCTTTGCCTCGCTTGATCAGTGACACCTGCAAAATTTGAAAATGCTAGCAACCAGCTTGGCTTGGTGAAACAACTCTCCAGAGCTCAGTAACATGCAAAAATGAAGCGGAGAATGACAAATGACTCAATTGGGTAATGTTTTAAAGTTTGATGACATCCCATGGCTTAACCATGACTCATACATGCTTAAAACAATAATAATGATTTTAGCCACGACCATTGTACCTTGATTTAACCATAACTGACTCGAATGGTATATACCCTAACACTTCTAATCATTGACTGACACCTAGCACCGAATTTGAAAAGACAAACATAAATACCTCTTTTCGTAGCATAGTTAGTTTAATTCCTGGTAGTTTTGCTACGAAACTATCAACAGTTTCGTAGCGAAAACTGCCTTTTTATTGTGTATTTCGCTACGTAAACAAGAAATCTTGGTTAAAATGACCTTTTAAAATTTAAAAGCTTGGGAAATTGAATATGTTAGTAAATGATGACTGATGGGACATGATATGACTTGAATGGGGGTGGGTTTGGACCTTAGGATAGGCTAATATAAAAAATTTAAATTTTCGTAATGAACTCTATGACCATACCTTTGACAAATAAAATTCTAAGACTATGTCAAATGATGTTTCACTTTTTCTGAGTGATATGGCAGAAAGGTTCCAATTGTTTAGATTCCACGCCTGAGAATGCCTCTAGACAACATATAGTTGCCTCCATGGATATCCCACTTCTTCATGATGAGAGCCTGGGTTTAACCAAAGGCTAACTTGTACACTTGGGAGGAGCAACTAAGGGACAGATTGATGAGAGAGCATCTTGTTCATTGGAGGATCTTATCATATGAGGATGCTACAGGAGGAGGAGAGGAGGCTTTTCAGTTCTATCCTTGTAGTTTCTTTAGGAAAAGAAACATTTGGGAGGGGAGGACTGTACTATTCCAAAATTAGCATGTAGCTAATTGGAATATTAATTTTTACTTTTGTCATTTAGATAGCTGAACAAGTGGGTAGGGAGACCCATAAATCTCTTTAGTAGGAATAAAATCCATCCTAATGTGAAAATGGATCATCTTAATAGATGGATAAAGGACCTCCATGTATGAAAAATGGCTAAAGCATGTGGACAAGGTCAATGTTGACCAAATCAACAACGCTGGTATGGAGAGAGTGGATCATTAATGGGAGAAAACACAGTGTTAATGGGAGATAGTCTCCATGAGAGTAGTGAATTTAATGAGTGGAACCCAAGGTGAGAAGGCTAAAAATGCATATAAGGAAGGGCAAGGCAGTCATAAAGGGCACATTAGATGATCATTGATTTTGATCTTCTTAGATCTGGATTTTTGAGGTGACATTTCTATACATGCTTTTGTCGTTTAGCAACATGTGATATGTTGTTTAGCACAAGAGTGTTCTTGAGCGGAAATCCCACACTCATCCTCAGGGGACTTCGAGTGCCTACTCGGGAGAAATTTTTGAGCTATATAGTCCACATTCTAGCATCAATCTAAGCTTCAGTCTTTAGCTACAATGATGCTTCGGTTCAAATTTTTGTTGTGTTGCAGGGTGTTGCAGTGGAGGATTGCTAGGGCCACTTTTAGTGTTTTTTTGTAGTGGATAGGCATAATTTCCATTGGGAGGATAGAAAAGAAGGTCCATGAGCTTAATTTCATATTTTGGCACCAATCCAGCCTATTTTCACCTCCTATAACGGAGTTTCCCTCAAGAACTGTGTTATTTCAGTGAGCATTTGCAGGGGAGGTTTCAGGGCTTCTTTTGGAGGGTTAGATCTCCAGCATTGGGATCAACATTGCACTTGGAAGATATATTGAAAGATATATATACATTCTGTATCAGGTTCAACCACCACCTTCTAGTTATTCAGTTCCAGCTACAATTCAGCCCTAGTGTTTCATTCTGGCAATTTTGCATTTTGGGTATTTTCGAAAACCATTTCTGGGTTGTCTTAGAAATGTGCTTGGGAGCTTAGATATATATCCCTAGAAATTTTGAGCTATATAAAAGAATATCCACATTGTTCTACTTCTCATGTAGTATTTTATTCACTAAAACTCTGTTGTCTTGTCTCATGGAATTTGTTTAGTAGTCATGTGTTGACATATTTGGTTAGTGGAGGCTTGTATTGTCTTGCTTGAGTGACTTGATCCTCAATATTTTCTGTCCATTATTGCTGATATGTATACTAAGATGGCTGTAAAATTGTCTCATATATTGGTGTATTGATTTATCACTACTATTTTCCATGTTTATGTGCTATATTGTTGCTCTCCCAATTTTGGGATATTACACCATGTTTGACAAAAATTATATATTCTCATGGCTATAATTATACCCGAACGATCAAGTGAATGAGATAAGAAGACCCTAGATCTAGTTTCAACCATCTAGACCATGATTTCAGGATTTTTTTACACATCATTTTTACAGTGACCTTGCATACAGATCATCATACGAACATGGGCCTATATCTGTAGGCATGTCTGTATTGGGTAACATTCCAATGTAGACGACTTTCTGCACTATGTACATTTTATTAGATAGTTTATGTGTTGAGCATGGGAATTCCTCCCTCAGCAATTTTTGATCAATAGGATATATCATGATGTAATGTATTGTAAGATTGATGCAGGTCGCGACTCCGTTTCATTTCCATCCGATCACATTGTAAAGCATCTCATTCAAAAAATATTGTTATTATTCTGACTTCATGCTTTAGGGGGAAACTGTTATAGGTCAATTTTGACATCATCCTCCATGACCTGGCCAAACTAGACATCAACCCTAGGACCAATGAAATAGGATCTATCGTCTCCTATCATTTGAGTTGCTACATGCCCTAAGACAAGAATAAACCATTCATGACTTCTATTGCAAGGTTTCCAAGGTTTGGAGTATATGTTATATCACTTATGAGCTCACTAATGTTGCCTCTCAAGGGACTAGTTGCGTTGCATATGCAGTTACTTCCATTCAAGGGTTCTTTTCAAATCACTTCCCAACATGCAAGAATGTGTTGGTTAAATGGGAAATAAATTCTCATTGTTTCGGAATATCCACATGGCCAGTTCCTTCTAGAAGAGTCTATATGTGTCAAAATTCGAATCCATGTGTCCTTCTAACACCTCTGAGTTTGGGAACATGTCTTTCCTATTATTAGAAATTAATTGATTCAGAAACTACCTTCAGTTTCCCTATAAATTGAGCACAGATCCTAGTGTTAAGGAAGGAAGAAATTTGGTAAAGAAATGTTGTTGGATTCTCAATTGAGAGAGTGATAAGAGTGATATGTTGCTGGTGATATGTTGATTGTGATGAGGTTGGGATGATTCTGGAGCTGGTGACATCAAATCGATCATTGGTTGTAACCTCCCCTTTCTACTCATTAATAAAATTGATGTTCATTTTCCCATATATGTATATGTTTATGTTTCTATTCTCATATGATGGATTCTTAACCGATATATATGTTTCATGTTCAATCGATATAACTGATTAAGATGAATAGGCATATGTATATTGCAATATCTTTTTTGTTTAGTGTTTATACTTGCAGGAACTAGTCTGGCGATCTAAGTTGGATTGGAAGCTACAACAAAAACGACAGAAGGAGAATAGGAAGCGCCTGGATCACAAGTAGGTTCTTGTATCTTTCTATGTGTTTATTTACTCTTAGAGAAAGTGTCTGCAAAGTCTTTGATCTATTGTTATAAATTCATAGAAACACATTTAAGGAGTTTTATTTATCCGTAATTCATAATTCTGCATAACAAACATGTTGAACATGATCCTTCCAAGACCTGTTGTAGATTAGTATGTCATCGAAAAATACTAGCACAAATTTTCTGAGGGAGGGTTTGAAAATGGAATTCATCAACCCTTAAAATGTAGAAGGTGCATTGATAAGGCCAAAAGGCATGGCCAAAATTTCATAATGACCCTCATGAGTTCGAAATGTTATTTTTGGAATATCTTCAGTCTTCATTCTAATTTGATGATAACCTAAATAAAGATCAAACTTCGTAAAATAAATTGCTCCATGTAGTTCATCCAATAATTAATCAATCATGGGAATGGGAAATTTATATTTAATAGTGAGCTTATTAAGCTCCCTATAATCTGGACACGTGCCATGATCCATCCTTCTTGTGCACCAATACTACTAGAGCAGAGAAAGAACTTTGACTAGGTTTTATTATACTAGCCTCTAACATTTTTGCAATCATACGTTCAATTTTGATCTTTTGGACATAAGGATATATGTAAGGCCTGATGTTTTCAGGAAAAATTCCTAGAATCAAATGAATAGCATGATTATGATCACGAATAGGTGGGAGTCCTTTGGGATTTTAAAACACCTTGGAATGATTGTCCAAGGCTTTTTAGAGATCTAGATAAATAGATGATTTTGATGTTGGAACTTCTAGTGAGCATAATTATGAAATTACGCCTCGTTGTTATTTCTTAAGAAGATTTTTCATGACATTAGAGCTTATTATATTTTATAGCTTCCCTGCGATACCCCGTAATTCGATTTCCTTTTCTTTAGAAAAAAAATTTCAAGAAAATTTCAAGAAAATTAAAAGTTACCGTCCCCAAAGATTGTAACCATTGTACTCCTAGTACAACATCAACACCCCCCATTGGAATGGAAATCATTGGACTATTCAATACATACTCCCCCATGGTTAGCTTGATGTTATGGCATTTTCAAGAGAAATTTATAGTTCCTCCATCTGCAACCATCACTTGAAATTCTGGTGTTGGGTATAGGAAACAATTCAATTCCTTGGCTACCTTACAATGAATGAAATTTTGGGTACTACTTGAATCAATCAAAACTATTACCTTCTTATTCTTGATATGTCCTTCTATCTTGAGATTTTGAGGATTGGTAATTCTAGCCAATTCATTACATGATATTGTCGGAACCATTTCTTCTTCTTTTAGGGTTGGTTCCTGGTGTATATTCTCTTCTTTCGAAGTTTCCTGTTCATTTTCTTCCTCCTCTTCACAATCTATGTAAAATAATTTCTTCTCAGCACATGTATGACCTTTAGTGTATTTTCTATCACAAATGTAGCAAAGCCTTTTTGCTCTTTTTTCTTCCAATTGTTGTGGTGTCAACCTTGTAGGTTGTGGAATTCTAGGAGTAGCAACACTACCATCTTTATAAATGTCAGTGGTAGGCTTCCTTGTCGCCATAATTTTACATTCAATTTTTCTTGCCAACCTGAATGCCATCTCTAATAAATCAGGTTCCCAAACACGAAATTCATGTTCGATGTTATCCTTTAAAGTCCCTATGAATACATCAATTTTGTGTTCCTCTAGAATATCAGTTGCCCTTATATTCGATTTTTGGAAGTCCTCAATGTGCTCCACCACTGAACCCTTTTGTTTGAGATTTGTTAACTGGCTAAAGAAGTTGTTTCTCTTTGTATCCTCATAATGTGCTACCATTTCCTCCATAAAAATTGACCAAGTGAAAATTCTTTTACGGGAGCAAAGCTATCGATACCATACAAATGTATTTTAATCTAAATGTAAAGTTGCAATGCATACCTTTTTGTGTTTTTCACATTATTGAGATCAAAATATTGCTCCATCTATAATATCCATGTTATGGGATCCTTTCCATAAAACTTCCTCATATTCACCTTTGGAATATGGTTGTTCTTCAATCCAACATTAGAGTTTATGAAATCACGATTAAAATTTATTTTGTTCTCATAATGAGTTTCCTTTACTATATTTATGCTATTAGGAATTATTTTTTGTATTAACCTTGTCATAAAACCTTCCATGTCACCTTTCAGATCATTCTTCACGTATTCCATGTTGCCTTTCATTTTTTCATCGATCTTAGCTTCCATGTAATCCATCTTAGTTTCCATGCCAGCTTCCATGCCATCCATATTAGCTTCCATTCCATTCTTCAAACCATCCATCTTAGCGTGCACGCCTTTCTTCAAACCATCCATCTTAGCTTCCACGACTTTCTTCATAACTTCTGTTTCATTTTTTGTTACTCTTTGCGAGAGAAAAATTTAGTGCACTTTCTCTTGTAATTTTGATATGTCATGTTGTGATTCTTCCTCTTCATGAGTCATAGTAGAGCCTTATGAAGGCTTAATGGGTGTTGAATTCTTTTTAGGTGGTATTTTAGAACCCAATACTGATATCTATGCTTAGATATGCCCTTGGAATCACTACAAACTAATTTTTCAATTAAGACTTATTCAATTCGAAAAACAAAATACACACTTTTTTCTTTCTTTTGAGGAGCTCAATATTGAAACGGAATTATCTCTGTGATTTTGGATCTTTAATATCTAAAATTTGGACCTATAGTAGCCCTCTGAATCATCTTTCGAATGCCACAGGTCTGACCTCATTTGGATTCTTCAAGGAAACGTTATGCCCAATCTCCCATAATGACCTAAATATGGACTGGTTTAGTATAGTGAACTTGTACATCATGCCACGTGTCACTATTCCCTCCTTTAGCTCTAAAATTGATACAAATTAAACTACCGTATTTTTAATTACACCCACTTTTTACAAAATTCCAATCCAATGATTAGAGAGAGAGTTATGATGATTTTCCCATGATCATCTCTATGAGATGAAATTCGGGAGCCTGAACAAATCCTAACTTCCACGGATCATATCTCCAAAAATATTTCCAACCAAGATCTGAAAATTTTACAAAATTTTTCTCAGGATTTTGGCTTCTCATGATAAAAATTTCAGCTTTTGAGCCTTCATAGAAAAAAATTTATAGCTAAAATTCCATGATGACTTGTTTGGAGTAGCGAAACCCTAGAATCCAAAGCTCTGATAACAAATGTTGTGAAACCAACACCAAAAATAGAAGAAAAGAGAGATCAACACCTTCGAAATAAGCCACTTCCAAGAGGAAACCTCCTTTACATTACATAAATGAACAATTTTTGGATGATACAAATGAAAAAACCTCCTTCAATATATAGGAGTCCATGGGGTCACAATATAAACCTAGCCGACCTAACAATAATAATGTAAGGGCACAATAATAACAATATTGGGGTTAGAGGGGTACAAAAATAACACTAACGGGGTTGCACTAACAACAATAAGGGATTATATTAGTAATATAGGGACCTAACATGACATAAGATGTTATGATTGTAACAATTTTTGGCATGTAGAAAAGGAATGCAGCAACAGATCAATGAATCATGAAAGACAACATGGAAGAAAAACATATGATATCATAATAACTAAGAAATATGGATCCACTAACATTCATGTTAACAAGAAGAAAGAAGAAGAGATAAGGTGTGGTCTTACTCTCTATGCATTTAAAAATGAGGATGAATGGTACATAGACAACAAATTTTCACATCACATGATTAGTGATAAGAGTAAGATGCAATCTCTCAAGAAAAATCAAGATGGTAATGTTATTCTTTCAAATGATTATCCAGTAAACGTTTTTGGAAAAGGTAGAGCCATAATTAACAAAAATAGAAGGGCAGTTGATACCTTATTAGTTCAAGCCATAAAATAAAATATGTGAAGTGTAGGCCAAATGGCAGATAAATGAAATGTGATTGTTTTCACATCTACCAAATGTAATGTCATCGATGAAGAAAATGGGGAAGTCATAGCAAGGGGATATAGATACACTAATAAATTATATGTGTTTAAAGATATAACCTATAGCAGATATGATGAGGATTCAGACTCAAACTGATAAAATACAATTCCCATTGCAATCCATCATTCTTGAAATAATAATGTTATCAGTAACTGCAATATATGAAGATTGATTTGTTAATATTAGTTGTTTTTATTTATGACAGATCAATTGATAAAGACGAATACAGATTGCACAAGCTTAGGGGGAGCTGAAGTTGTGAAAGTTTCACTTTCTATATGTGGGACATGAACTAAAGTTGCATATATACACATGTTCCTTTGCATACAATTGCGTATGTTTTTCTCTGATAGAAAAAAGTGATCCAGACTCAAGAACAGACTCTGACATGATGTTGATAGTTATGATTTAATTTTCTTGGTCCGATGTTGATGGATATAGTCTGTTGATATGGTATTAATTTATTATTCTCACATTGATGATTGTCTAATTTACAGATATTATTTTATGAATGAGTTGATGTGGTCAGACTTAACAGTGAACAAGTAGCACAGGTTTGCAGGGAGCATTAACCTTACTACTAATGATGCATTGTTTGAATTATGTTTGCTTATTCTTTAATTGTGATGCTCATAGGGTAGTTAGAATGGTGTTTTCATGATACATGTATTGCTTATGATGAGATTATAGATGAGCCCTAATCATATTTTGTATAAGATTATATTTGTTTGCACACATGGACTTGATGCATGACTAATGATTTAGATATGAGGAAAGAGCATGCAGATATTGTTGTTGATGAATTCTGTAGTCAATGATGCCTATTGTGCTTAATTCCTACACATGTTACATCATGATTATGAAAATGGAATAAATCTAAAACATGAAAACCCTGGTGATAAGAGATCAGAGGGATGAGTGGTTGATACAAATTTATTATTGATGAAGTGGTTTTGGTATGATAATTCTTCTTGGCAAGAATAAGATGTTTTTGAAAAGATCATGAAGGATTGGTTATTGATGTGCTTATGCTACAACTGTTTGATGATACTTGAAGACATGGCTACATTTTCTGATATTACTGATTGGTTCTCTCATATGTTGTTGATACAAGTATATGGTATTTACTCATGTTGTATGATGTTTCACTACTCCATATTATTTCATCTTGGTATACTTGGTTACCACGTATTTTTCTAAAAGGGGAAAAGGGCAAGCTCACTTTGATGAAGACAAGAGATTGAATTGATAAGTTGATCTCTATGAAAATATATTATGATGTTGAAATTGTAAACTTGGTCATAGGTTGATGATATTGAAATTTACCCATGTTGTTGCTGACATAAATGGTTTGGTGCTAATGGGTAGAGTTGTGGTTATGGTTTTCAAAATGCATTTTCTTATTTGATATCTATCTGGTTGATGAATATGCTTTGAATATTTTATTATTTAAAATGTTCAAGATTCACATGTTTAGGGTGACCATTAGTACTGTTGGGTATAATTCATTGTTGGAATTATATTGGTTGCTGAAGTATATTCGATGATCTCTCTCCATTGAGGCCCTTTGGTCTTTGTTATAACGTAATATTTGTAATTTGATGTAAGGGTCATGTTGAGATATATGATGTAAAGATGTCATATTCAGTCATGTATGGAATTTTTTTTTTCAAATATATAAACCCACTTGGTTGGGTATTTGAGTCAAATATGTAACCCCACTTGGTTGGGTGATTGATGTATGTATGCATCCTTGGTGATAAGAAAGATTATAGAAATTTGTTTGAACCTTCATCATGTGTTCAGGTGGAGTATGTTCCATATAGTACAACGCAGTAGGAAAAGAGAAGCCTTGCTTCAGCATCCAATCACCATTTTCCCTTGATGTCAAAGGTAGGGAGTAACTTGGTGTTTGAATAATTCTTACTATTGATGTGTCTAATAGGTATCTACAGGCTGTGGTGATAAAACCCCAACATGGTTCCATCAAGTCCAAAGGGGGAGATTTTTGGCATTATAATGTAATGTGTTGTCCTTGATTGCAACCTACTCGATGATTTTCCTTTTTATAGCAACCTATTTATTGAAGATGTAAACTTGACGTATCTATAGGCCAGTTTAGATGTGACAGAGAAAGGAATTCTAGTCAGTGACAGAGTAATTATGAAGGTAAAGTTTCAATAAATATATGCAGGTTTGATGAAGGGAACTCATGTATCCCACAAGTTCAAGGAAGCCAAGTCATCTATATATCCAGAATTTGTGTATATGCATTTTTCGTGAAGAAAATTCATGTGTAGATGCAGGTATAAAGAAAAAAAATTCACGTATGAGTTCGTGCACTAATTCTAAAAATACCAAGGGTCTTTACCATGGTACTAGCCTACAATATTGAGCGCAACAATGACTATTTGATCCTGTTCAAAAAACACCAATGACACTTGTGGAGTTTTTGGCTCATGGTATTGGCTAAGGCTCAAACTATATAAGGACGAGAAGATCATAGTGCAAGGTGGGCATGTGAATGAGAATAGAATGAATACTTTAGTATGAAGTATATTTGCATGGAATGGGTTATATTGAATAGATAAACCTGATATTTTTATGCACTGACGAATACAGTAATGGATCAGGATCTCTAGACTTGAAATGACTATGTATTTTCATGATCTATTGATGAGTTGTTTAGATCTGTGGTCTGGCACATAATTTCTCAAGTAAATGATATAATTTGAGCAAGTTTGTTGCTTCGAAATATTGCACAGTCTTGTAATATTTACATATATATACATTGGTTCATCTCATGGGAGGTGTGTATACACGCAGGTTCGGTTCATCAAAGGTGCATATACATTTAGCGAAATTACTGAGGTCTATACATAGGTTGGTTTCGTAAGAAGCACGTATAGTCATGAATTGGTATTATGGAAGTCGCGTATGCAAGATAGGGTTTTGCTAAAGAATGTTGAAGGAAATGTCTAATCAGTTTTGCTATGTTTTTTATGTCTGCCAATGATGTCTTCATATATATCTTGGTTGTTTTAGCACTAATTATTTTGCTAATTGATTATGTATAAAGATCAGTGATTGGTTTATTTTTGATGTTGTGTGCATAAAGGAAGTTTTTATGCTTATAAATGAATGATCAAACAGATAAGTGCTGGTGTATTTTTGTTGTCTATTAATGATGTCTTCATGTTGATGTGGGTTTAGTAACAATGTCTGAAGTTGAAATTAAGTGCATTGGTTGAAAATGATACTTGATATTGCTAAGTGTATGAGGGTTTAGAGATCTGTAATCTATCAGAATATTTTAGAATTTATCTGTCCAATTCTATGACTCATCCAGAGTAACATTTTTTTAATAACTTAGTATATTGAGATTTGTATGCAGGTAGCTCTACAGAAAAGTGTGTATACATGCGGGTTGCCTTAATTAAAGTGGAGTATACATTTATTTTCATGAATGATCAGGGTTGCCTTTGATTCAACATGTTGATGTAGTATTCTAGGTTCACTTATGATATTCTAGTTACAATGATCTCACTTTTGTGTATGAATTGAGTTGGTGATTGGTTATCTGCTTGGTTCATTATTTGAGTAATTTGTGATTGTTTTGTTCAGTGGTTGTTTTCACGATTTGGATGAATATTTTCGGTATAGTAATCAGCTTATATTTTGATATTTGTCTTATCTCATGTTAAAGGGTTCAACATTTATTATAATATGTCTACAAGTTGTGATGTATTGAAGTCGTTGGATTGAGTGTGAAAATTTATGAAACATGGTCTGTAGTGGTGTTGAGGGTTGGATCCTTCAGTAAGTAAGTTGAAGCTTCCTACTAGTAGAAGTTGGTGATAATTTCAAGGGGTTGTAGCTCCCTTCCAATAGTGGCTAGTAAACGAGAGTAGGGGGTTGAAGCTCCCTTCCAGTGGTTGTTGGTAAATACAATCAAGAGGTTGGAGCTCCCTTCCAGTAGCAGCTGGAGAACAAGAGAAAGTTGCAGCATTCTGCATGGGCTGCCTGCATGCTGGTATGATTCTACGCCAATACAACATTGTAAGGAGTTTTCTATATAATAAATATTGAAGACAAAGACAACAACAACGGTGGTTTTCTCCTGAATTGGGTTTGCACCTTAAATATTGGTGTTCATGTGTGATGATTTATTATGTTATTATTGCACATGTTTATTGCTTAAATATCTAATGCATAACTGATCAATGGGGTTAAGTATTTTTTCTAAATATTTATCTGAAAATTAAGCTATTTGGGTATACGCAAGTTTCCTTTAAGGCAGTCGCGTACATATGCTAGTTGGAATAATTAGAGTTGCGTATAGAAATCAATAAATAAAAATAAAATATTTTGATTCTTGTAGATACTGATTCACCCCCCCTCTCACTATTTTTCCCAACAATTGGTATCAGAGTAGGTCCTTCTATGGAGCTTGATTGTGTGAAGGAGTTCTGTCACAATGGGAAGGAAGAAAAATAAGATATCTCAGAAAACATGTGTAGCAAAAAATGAAGAAGATAAAAGATGTATTTATTTTTCTTCTTGTGATTCACTTCCTTGTTCATGGAGTGTTGAAGATAATGAATACAAAAGTGAAAGTAATGTTATGGGTCTAGAAGCAGAAATTTCTAAAGTCAAAAATGAAGTTTAAGATCAAAAAATTCTATTTAATGAAAGACAATGTATCTACAAATATGTGATTACTAGATTGAATAATCAATTACTAGAAAGAAACTCAATTTATTAGCTGATAAAAGAACAGATAGACCAGTTTCAAAAGCTACAGGATGAAGTAACCAATCACAATTGAGGACTTGAAGTAGAAATCATCTCTCTTAAAGAAGATATGGAAAAATAAAATAAGAAGAATGAAGAACTTCTACAAAGATTTGAAGAATAAGAAAATGGGTTGAAAGAAGAGATTCTAAAATTTAATGAGAAAATAGAAGAAGGAATAAGGGTCGAAGAAAGTATGAAGCAGTGCCAAATATTGGAGGTCGAGGTAAACATTTTAAAAGGTAAATTAGAATAAAATGATAAAATCTTGAGGTTTCAAGATAGTACTAAGACTCTAGATAATATTATTAGTATTCAAAGGTCTCCTTCTATTATATTTGTTATTGGTTTTCATTAAAATATTAAAGGAGAATCTAGTTCAAAAGACAGTGCTAAAGATTCAAAGGATATCAGTGAAAAACCTAAATTGTTTAAAGAAATAAAAGGTCAACTGAAAATCATGATTTCTCAAAGGAAATCATTCACTCCTAACAATATAAGTATCAATCGATTCTCTCCTTTGATCACTAATGTTGAATTCTTTGTATGTCATAATTATGGACATGTTGCAACCAATTGTAGAAGCATATTATTTTGGTCGTAGAAAAATAGACACTACACAGAAATATCATCAACTCCTAGGCAGTGAAGTTTCTTTAAGGGTTAATTTTTTTCATGCAACAAATTTGGAAAAAAAAACTATTGATTGCAATAGAAGGAACATTAGGCAAACTTATTATGATTCGCCTGCTCCCTTTTCTAGTCACATAAGATGTTATGCTTGTGACAAGTTTGGGCATGTACAAAAGGAATGCAGGAACAGATCAATGAATCACAAAAGACAACAGGGAAGACAAACATATGATATCATAAGACAGAATAAGTATGGATCCACCAACATTCACGTTAACAAGCAGAAAGAAGAAGAGATAAGAAGTGGTATTTCTCTCTGTGCATTTAAAAATGAGGATGAATGGTACATAGAAATTGGATTTTGTCATCACATGACTCGTGATAAGAGTAATATGGAGTCTCTCAATAAAAATCAATATGGTAAGGTTATTATTTCTTTTGATTCTCCAATAAAACGTTTGGGAAAAGGTAGAGCCATAATTAACCAAAATAGAATGGCAGTTTATAGCTTATTGGTTCAAGGCCTAGAAAAAAACATATTAAGTGTAGGCCAAATGACAGATAAAGGAAATTGTATTATGTTCACATCTACCAAATGTAAGGTCATGGACAAACAAACTGGAGAAGTCATAGCAAGGGGATATAGAAAATGTTGATTTATATGTGTTTAAAGATCTAACCTCTCGCAGAAATGAGGATAATTCAGACTCAGACTGATAGAAGACAATGCCCATTGCAATCCATCATATTTGAAATAATAATTTTATCTGTAACTGAAATATATGAATATTTATCTGTTAATATTAATTGTTTTTATTTCTGATAGAGAATTTGATAAAGAAAGGTACAAGTTGCACAAGATTAGGGGGAGCTAAAGTTGTGAAAGTTTCACTTTCTGTATGCGGGTTAAATGAACTAAAGTTCATATATATGCACGTTCCTTTGCATACAGTCACGTATGTTTTTCTCTGATAGAAAAATAGTGAGCCAAACTAAAGAGCAAACTCTAACATGATGCTGATAGTTATGATTTAATTTTCGTGGTCTGATATTGATGGATACAGTCTGTTGATATGGTATTGATTTATGATTATCACATTGATGATTGTATAATTTATGGATATTCTTTTATGAATAAGTTTATGTGGTCAGACTTGATAGTGAACAGGTAGCACAGGTTCATGGGGAGCATTAAACTTACTCGTAATTATGCATTTTTGGCATTATGTTTGCTTATTCTTTACCTTTGATGCTCATATGTAAGTTCCAATGGTGTTGGCATGATAAATGGATTGCTTCCGATGATATTATGGATGAGCCCTGATCATATTTTGTAGAAGATTATGTTTATTTTCACACATGGACTTGATTCATGACTAATGATTCATATATGAGGAAATAACATGCATATTTTTTTGCTGATGAATTCTGTAGTGAACGATGCCTATTCTGGTTAATTCCTACACATGTGACATCATGATTATGAAAATGGAATAAATCTAAAACATGAAGACCTTGGTGATAAGAGATCAAAGGGATGATTGGTTGATACAAATTGATTATTGATGAAGTGGTTCTGATATGATAATTATTCTTGGGAAGAATATGATGTTGTTGCAAAGATCCTGAAGACTTGGTTATTGATGTGCTTATGCTACAACTATTGGATGATACTTGAAGACATGGATACATTGTATGATATTACTGATTATTTCTCTCATATATTGTTAATAGAATTCTATGGTGTTTACTCATGCTATATGATGCTTCAGTACTCTAAACCATGAAGACCTTGGTGATAAGAGATCAAAGGGATGATTGGTTGATACAAATTGATTATTGATGAAGTGGTTCTGGTATGATAATTATTCTTGGGAAGAATATGATGTTGTTGCAAAGATCCTGAATACTTGGTTATTGATGTGCTTATGCTACAAATATTAGATGATACTTGAAGACATGGATACATTGTATGATATTACTGATTGTTTCTCTCATATATTGTTGATAGAATTCTATGGTGTTTACTCATGCTATATGATGCTTCACTACTCTATCTTATTTCATGGTGATATAATTGGTTACCACATATGTTTCTACAGATGGAAATGGGCAAGTTCACTTTGATGAATACAAGAGATTGAGTTGATAAGCTGATATCTACGAAAAGATATTATGATGTTGAAATTTTAGACCCGGTCACAGGTTGATAATATTGAAGTTTACCCATGTTGTTACTGATAGATATGGTTTCGTGCTGATGGGTACAACCACAGTTATGCTTTTCAAGCTGCATTTTCTTATTTGATATCTATCTGCTTGATGAAGATGATTTTATGTGTTGGTTTCTTAAAATGTTCAGGGAAAAATTTGTTTTAATCATAACTTTCTCAATTTTTGACCAAACAAGACGAAATTTAAGTCAATTTTGGGTTTCTTGAGCACTCTGGAGTGTTGGGGATAGGTTCTAGAGTGAAAAGATGTTTTTTAAGCCATTTTTTCTTTAGCGAAGAGGAAAGAGCCACTAGGGCCATCAGGGAGATGGAGCTGTATTAGGTTGTACTTCACTGTTTGAGGTGAAAAAAAGCCATTTTTAGCTTATTTTTGTCTTCTGAGGTCGAATTTACAGCTTTATTTTCCTTTTTAGGCATATATTTTACTATATAACCATTTTGAGAAACTTAATAGAGCAAGGACATGCCCATTGAGAGCCTTGGACCCGATAGATGTAGCCTAGGTGTGGTGAACTGCCTCATCAGTTTTTTGTGTTATGATATGGTGAATTTCTCTTGCTGTGTATTTCTAATATAAAATGTTAAACAGTAAACTTAATTAACATTTCCTCGCACAAAAAATCAGAAGCAATTTCCAAAAACACTTTGTTTAACTTTCCAGTCATGGAGAACACTTTGCACATTAATTTTAATGGAAATGGATACTTTGCATAGAATTACAAATAGTTCCAATTTCATATCATTCAGGAGACCTCAGAATTAGAGAAGGCCAAGGGAAAATAGAAATCAACAACCTGATCCTCCAGTAAGACCTCCTTTCCAACAGAACTTGTTTGACAAGAAGATGATCCTGAAATTCCTGAAGAGTCTATTTATTCACTATATCAGTTTGACCATAGGATTGAGGATGATAAGATGAGCTATGAGCTAATTAAGTACCCAAACAAGAAAATAACTATGTACAAAAATTTCCAGTAAAAATGAGATCTCCGTACTTGCCTTAAAAGGATGAGATAATGCACAAAAGTGTGCATACTTGCTAAGTCTATCAACTACCACCATGATGACACTCTTTCCTTCGAACATAGGTAAACCTGTGATAAAATCCATTGAAATATCCTCCCAACGTTGAATTGGAATGGATAAAGGCTGTAGAAGACCCGGGGTCTTAATTGTCTCAACTTTATTTTGCTGGAAAACCAAACATTTCGCCACAAAATTTTGAATATCAGATTTAAGGCCATCCCAAAAGAATTTTTTATTCATCCTGTGGTCAGTTTTTAGAAGTCCTAAGTTTCCTCCTAAAGGAGAAGTGTGCAATTCCAAAAGAATCTTTTGTTTTAGTTGGAAATTCTTACAAATATATAAGCGATCTTTGTACCATAAGGAATCATTTTTCCAAATTAATGTATCATATGTACTAGGATCTTGCTGCAACTTTTGAATGAGTGTCCACACTTCTTCATCCCTCTTCCATTCATCCCTTGCTTCGGTTATCCAATTTGGTTGGATAATAGAAATGGCACAAATCAATGCTTCCACCTCTTCATTTTTTCTTGAGAGTGCATCTGCAACAACATTTAGCTTCCCTTTTTTGTAGGTTATTTAAAAGTCATAATGCAACATCTTTGTGACCCATTTTTGCTACTCTTCTAAAGATACTCTTTGTTCCAAAAATTGTTTAAGACTATCGTGATCATTTTTTACCTTGAAGTGTCTTCCCATTAGGTAAGGACTCCATTTCTTTAGTGCATGTATTATTGCTAACATTTCCTTCTCATAAATAGCTTTCTGTAAATACTTTCCTTTGATTGGATGACTTTAAAAAGCAATGGGTCTTCATTCTTGCATTAAAACAACACCAATTCCATTTTAAGTATGAGGGTTTTTATGCATCATCGCCCGCACATCGCAACTTTCCATTTCCTGAGGCATCACATTCCACAATAAAGGTTTTTGTGAAGTTTAGCATAGCTAAGACCGGTGCTAGGCACATTACCTCTTTAATATGTTCAAAGGCTTTAGTTGCTTCAGAAGTCCATGAAAATGCATCTTTCTTCAATAATGTTGTTATAGGTGCTACTATTCCCCCATAATTCTTAACAAACTTGAGATAATACCCTGTTAAACTGAGAAATCCTTAATGGATTTAATTTTTTTAGGGTCTACCTTAACACCCTCATGAGATACAATATGACCCAGATATTCCACCTCTTGTACTCCAAAGAAACATTTGGATGATTTTGCATATAATTGTTTCTCTTGCAATATTTTGAGCACCATGTGAACATGTTGAACATGATCCTTCCAAGACCTGTTGTAGATTAATATATCATCAAAAAATAATAGCACAAATTTTCTAAGGGTTTGAAAATGGAATTCATCAACCCTTGAAATTTAGAAGGTGCATTGGTAAGGCCAAAAGGCATGAACAAAATTCATAATGACCATCATGAGCTCGAATTGTTGTTTTCGGAATATCTTCAGTCTTCATTCTAATTTGATGATATCCTGAACGAAGATCCAACTTGGTAAAATAAATTGCTCCATGTAATTCATCCAATAATTCATCAATCACATGAAAGGGAAATTTATCTTTAATGGTGAGCTTATTGAGCTCCCTATAATCCGGACACATGCACCACGATCCATCCTTCTTGTGCACCAATACTACTAGAGTAGAGAATGAACTTTGACTAGGTTGAATTATACCAGCCTCTAACATTTCTGCAATCATACGTTCAATTTCACTCTTTTGGACATAAGGATATCTATAAGGCCTGATGTTTGGAGGAACACTTCCTGGAATCAAATGAATAGCATGATAATGATCACGAATAGGTGGGAGTCCTTTGGGAGTTTCAAACACCTTGGAATGATTGCCCAAGACTTTTTGGAGATCTGCAGAAATAGATGATTTTGATGTTGGAACTTCTAATGAGCATAATTATGCAATTACACCTCATTTTTCTCTCTTCAGAACTTTTTTCATGACGTTAGAGCTTATTATCTTTCCCATCTTCCCTGTGATACCCGGTAATTTGACTTCCTTTCCTTCTAAAAAAAATTTCAAGAAAAGTTCTTGAAAATTAAAAGCTACCATCCCTAGAGATTGTAACCATTGTACTCCTAGTACAACATTAGCACCTCCCATAGGAATGGAAAGCATTGGACTATTCAATACCTATTCCCCCATGGTTAGCTTGATATTATGTCATTTTCTAGAGTAATTTATAGTTCCTCTATTTGCAACCATCACTTGACATTCTGGTGCTGGGTATAGGAAACAATTCAATTCCTTGGCTACCTTACAATGAATAAAATTATGGTTACTACCTGAATCAATCAACACTATGTAATATTCCAGATCCGGAATAGCATAGCAAGCCTCATGAAATAACGCACTCTTGGGAGATTGATGCACAGAAATGAGTTCACAACCCTTGGATCCCTTAGATCAGTAGATATGGAGTCTAGATCCAAAAGGGGAGAAAAAACAAATCCAACTAGGTGTGGTAAACAGATCTCCCACCACCTAGTCTAGCTGAAAAACACCCTACAAGGGGGTTGCAGCTATGCACAACAACTGCTTCATAAATAACGCAGTCTTGGACAGTATGAGCAAGAGGCCATAAAATATGACTAACTAATGAATGTACAGCATAAAATCAGAAGTACAATGAAGCTCTTTCAATATACAGTAGAATACATGAGACAATAGAGAAAGAAAACTTCAGAAAAGAAGGCTACAATACATACATATATATATATATAGCTTTGCAAAAATGGCTTGAAAACGTTATATTGAAGGGATATAGTAGCTAAATATTACAACTCAGATCTAGGAAAGATCTGTGGACAAAACATTAGATCTATTTCAGATTTGGAAACTAAATAGTCTTCTTTACAAGATCACCGTGGGGTTTTGACAAAATCATGCATAAACAAGAGTAGATCTGAGTTTCAAGTTGCAGCTCTGTAAAATGTTGCAGTAATTTCTAAATATAAAATTACATGACAATAGATTAGATCTAAACAAAACATGGATCAACAAGCTAATCCATGGATCACCAAAGTGGAAGGAAAAACCCAGCACCAGAGATCTCTCATCAAAACTGTGATCAAAACACCATGAAGAATCTCATATCAAAATAACGCAGTTCCTCAATGGAAACAACGTTGTAGCTCAAATGACATAGATGGCCCACTGCCAAGTTACATATCTAAACTGCAAACAGGAGAGGCACTCTTCCAAGAGATTAAAATACACACTCCATGAGAAGAGGCTCCCAAAACAAGCTAGATCTCTGCAGATCTAGAATCCCACTTGCTGCAGCTTGCAAAATCAGAAAAACCCTCAATGGATCAGCGCTGCAATTGTAAGTGTTGGCAATATGATGCAGAGTGTTGTCCTTGATGGCAACCCACTGAATGAAGATGAAGACATGAGATTGTTGACATGTGTTGTCCTTAATGGCAATCCACCTGATGAAGTTATTCTTGACTTGATGGACTTGGTAAATGATGTAAATCTGATGTGATATGATGTTTGTTGGAAATATGATTCTGAGTGTTGTCTTTGATGACAACCCACTTGATAGAGTGTTGTCCTTGAATGACAACCTACTTGATGAAGTTGTGCTTGATGGAATATGTCTTGATGATCCTGTTAAATGATGTAAATCTGATTTATCTACAGTGAGTACAGAAGGTAATGAAGAAAGGAATTCAGTATGTGCTAGCTCTATGATGAAAAGAGTATGTCTCAAGGCATACGCGGATTAGTCTAGTAGAAGTCGCGTATGCACACGGGAAATAACGTGCCAAGTTGCGTATGGGAAAAAGCGCTCATAAAGTACAAAACCAGGGGTAACCACCATGGTATTGACCCATTGTATTGAGTAATGATTCGTCTATATGACCCCGTCCAGGAATACCATCGGAAGTAATGTGGTTTTGGCTCATGGTATTGAAAAAGGATAAACCTATATAAGGAGAAGAAATTCATTGTGCAAAGGGGAAATTGTGGGAGCAAGATGTCTGAGCTTGAATGAATGCTTCTCTCTGAAGTATATCTGAATGGAAAGGGTTACAGTTGAATGATAGATCTGAATGCATGAAGCTCCTATGAAGAAAATGATGAAGAAGGGAATCTAGATCTGAAATGTATTTGCATTTGCTACATCTGTTTATGGAATGATTAGATCTGAGATGAGTCGAACATCTGTCTGACGTAAAGGGTAAAATCTGTGTGATGTGTCTGTTCTGAAGTATTGCAATCACCTAAATGTCTGAAGAACCATACGCTAGTTTTCCGCATAAGAAGCACGTATATACGCGGCTTCGCTAAAGAGAAAGCGCATATGCGCAGTGAAATTAATTCTGTAATATGTACAGAAGTATACGCGGGTTTGTATGGTAGAAGGCGCGTATATACGCGGGATCAGTGAAAGAAAAGCGTGTATGCAAACTAGGGTTTGCTGAAACATGGGGTATGAAACGTCTGATCTGTTCTGCTGAGTTACTGCTATCTGTATTCTACAGTTCTGAGTTGTTTGTATCAGTTTGGTTGTATGATTGAGCTTAAATGTGTGTGATGAAACGTGGCCTACAAGTTGTGTTCTAAAGGAAGATTTGGATCCATTGTGAAAATTGATGAAACGTGGTCCATAGAGGTGCTAAGGGTTGTAGCCTTCAGTCAGGGGGTTGTAGCTCCCTTCCAGGTGAGGCTAGTAAACGAGATGAGGGGGTCGTAGCTCCCTTCCAGGTGAGGCTGGTAAACGAGATCAGGGGGTCGTAGCTCCCTTCCAGGAGAGGCTGGTAAACGAGTCAGGGGGTTGGAGCTCCCTTCCAGGAGAGGCTGGTAAACGAGCGCAGGTGGGTGCCTGCGTGCTGGTCAAGTCTGCGCCAGCACATATGTTGTAAGATGTTTCCTCTATAATAAAATATTGAAGGCTGAGCAACTGCAGCGGTGGTTTTCTCCCGACTTGGGTTTCCACCTAAAAATCCTGGTGTTCATGTGTGATGCTTTGTGTGATGGTTTATTCTGTTCTTACTGCACATGTTTACTATTTATAGAAAATCTAATGAATGAATGATGGAATGATATAAGTGAAGAACTAATGGCATAATTAGATCTCTATGTATACGTGATTTTTATGAAGGATATCTGCGTGTATACGCTAGTTCGCTTCAGCAAAGTAGCGTATGATGGAGCAAGTGAAAAGTAAAAGATTTGCGCAGGCCACAATAGAAGCCAGTTCACCACGTCACTCAGTATTTTTCCCAACAATTGGTATCGGAGCCAAGTTCTTCTGCAGAAGCTTGATCGCTTGAAGGAGATCCGTCGCAATGGGAAAGAAGCAAAAGAAGAAGGCTACTCGAAGCAAGGAGATGTCTCAGAAAACCTGTATAGCATAAATTGAAGAAGATGAATCAGGAAGTGATTGGGGCTCTTCTGATAATCTTCTTTGTGCAAACAATGGTGAAGATAGTGAAATTTATGCTATGGACCTAGAAGAAGTTATCAAAGATCAAAAAAGAACATTTAATGAGAAGGAATCTGCCTCCAAAGATTTGATCTATAGACTGAAAAGGATGTTCGATGATGTATCCAATCGAAGTAAAGGACTTGAAGCAGATCTGGAAAAATCAAATAAGAAGAATGAAGAACTTGAAGCAGAAATCATCTCCCTCAAAGCAGATCTTGAAAAATCAAACAAGAAGAATGCAAGACTTGAAGCAAAAATCGTCTCCCTCAAAGAAGATCTGGATAAATCAAATAAGAAGAATGCAAGACTTGAAGCAGATCTCGAAGCATCGAAGAAGAAGAATGAAGAACTCTTACAAAATTTTGAAGAACAAGGAAATGGGTTGAAAGAAGAGATTCTAAATCTGAATGATCAAGTAGAAGATGGAAGAAGGAAAGAAGAAAGCATGACGAAGCAATGTCAAGCCTTGGAGGTTGAGGTAAACATTCTCAAAGGTAAATTAGAAGAAAAGGTTAAAATTTTGAGGTTTCAAGATAGTACTAAGATTTTGGATAATATTCTTAGTAGTCAAAGGTCTCCTTCTATTAAACTTGGTCTGGGTTTTCATGAAACGGTCAAAGGAGAATCTAGTTCGCAAGGAAGTGCTAAATATTCAAAGGATGTCAAAGCAAAACCTGGAGAGTTGAAAGAAACAAAAGGTCAACCAACGATCATGAATTCTCAAAGGATATCATTCAAGAATGTTGAATGTTTTAAATGTCATAATTATGGGCATGTTGCAGAAAATTGCAGAAGCAGAATATTTCAGCCACAAACTAACAGATCCTACATAGAAAGGTACTCTGGTTTCTTCAAGGGATATTGTTTTTCATGTAACAAGTATGGACATAAAGCAGCTGATTGTAAAAGGAGGAAGATTAGAAATACTCATTATGATTCTTATGCTTATTTCTCTGGCCACATGAGATGTTATGCTTGTAACAAGTATGGACATATAGAAAAGGAATGCAGGTTGAACAGATCTGAGAAAGTGGACAATTTTCAGCACACAGTTAGGAAGTTCAAGCAAATTTGGAAAAAGAAGGAGGACCAATCAGAAACGTAGGGAATTCTGACCCTACTGCAGTCATCCGCTTCTGAAGCTTACTTCTCTTATTGGCTGCAGGAATGATGTGGGATACATTATGAGATTTAGTAATGTATCGTCATAGGGGGAGCAATGTATGATGACTCTCATGGTTGATTTGATTTTTCTGGTTATATGTATTTCTGACAGAGCATCTGGTATGAAGACGATAGGTACAGGAAGTACAAGTTCAGGGGGAGATGAAAGAATGTGAAAAATTTCTATGCTTCACTTTCCATACGCGGGTTCTATGAACAAAAGTCGCGTATACACGCGATTTCCAACAGACACAATAGCGTATGCATTAATGATAAGAGAATTTATATGATAGCTGAAGATCTGGAGCAGAGGTTCAAGGGGAGCATCAGTCTGATTGTTAATAACTATATTATTAACTCAGTATCAGCTTAGTTGCTCAGTTCTAAATTATGATGATATGATACTTGGTTTCTGATGTTGAAAATTATGGATGAGTCATGTTTTCTTTTTGATGAAGAGTATTCGTTGCTGAGATGAAAGTCTTATAATTCGAAGATAAGGACAGTTCATGCAGAGATTGTTGCTGGTAACTTGCTGATGAATGTATTCAGGTTGCACAAGTTAAGGAGGAGGACTGGTTCAGGGGGAGCAGCAGGTTGAATACTAATAATTGCATTGTTGGCACTATGAGTGCTTATTCTGTGATACTCATGCTTAAATGATGATGACTTGGTATATGGTTTATTATGATGAGATTTTGAGCCTTGTTTGCTGAAAAGTATCTTTTGTGCTCACACATGGATGAATTGGAAGTCTTATGATTCAAAGATAAGAATAGATCATGCAGAGTTTGTTACTATGGTTGAGATCTTTTCCCTACATATGTTACTTCATGTTAAATCTTAAAGATCATGGTGATATTGGACCACATGGATGATTGACACATATTTGAAGATGTTGTTATGGTATGATAATTTCTCTTGGAAAGATTGTATTGATGCTGCAAATAATCTGAAGGCTTGGTTACTAATGTGCTTATGCTACAACCGTTGGATAGTAACTTGAAAACACCGCTTCTACCATTTCTATCTATCATTATTCCTGAGGAAAAACAAATATCTCGAGAAGAAGGCTAGTCTTGTCTTTCCTCACGAAAGATCAGATCTGGTTAAAATATAGAAGATGGTATTGAGTCTTGGTTCTGAAACTATGATCCAGTATATCTGGCGGTTCATGCACATAAAATTGGCGTATGTGGTTGCTAACAGGTACCCTTGTTCGAGTGGAATCCTTGTACGGTTACCGTCTTACATTTAGTATCTTTCTCCTTTGTTTGGTATCTCTGGTGGTGTTCCAGTTCTCATAATTCTATTTCTAATGTTTTGATAAAGATGCCTTGATGATTTGTTGATGAAAGTGTTCAGGATGCACAAACTAAGGGGGAGCCTTAGTCATATGGAAAGGATGCTTGGATGCACAGATTCAGGGGGAGCACTAGCCTTGCTGAGTATAATGCATTGTTGGCATTATGATGGTTCTGAAATATGTTCTTTGAAGTCTTTCTGGTATTGGTCATAAAAAGTCATTCTTGTAATTTGATAAAAAGGTCATGATAAGACCCATGATGTAAAATTGTAATATTCAGTCATGTAAGGACTTGTTCATTTTGTAAACCCACTTGGTTGGGTAGTTGAGTCAAATTTGTAAACCCACTTGGCTAGGTATTTTGAGTCTCATATGTAAATCCACTTGGTCGGATCTTTGATGTAAGTATGAGTCTTTTGTGATAGGAATTTCATAGAGTCATGTACTTCATTGAAAAATATGTTTGAAGATTCAGCATGAACTCAGGGGGAGCTTGGTCACTTGAGTGTACATCAGATCTGCAGAACGCTTTCTTCTACATGAGGAGAAAAAGGGGGAGAGTGTGTTGATTTTGATCCGCCCTTTGCCCTTGATGTCAAAGGGGGAGAGTGACATGGTGTTTGAATGAAGATAATGGTGTCAAAGAATGGGGAGAGTGACATGGTGTCATTGTATTCTATCTGTTGTGATCAAACACCATCGTGGTTTCCATCAAGTCCAAAGGGGGAGATTGTTGGCAATATGATGCAGAGTGTTGTCCTTGATGGCAACCCACTGAATGAAGATGAAAACATGAGATTGTTGACATGTGTTGTCCTTAATGGAAATCCACCTGATGAAGTTATTCTTGACTTGATGGACTTGGTAAATGATGTAAATCTGATGTGATATGATGTTTGTTGGCAATATGATGCTGAGTGTTGTCTTTGATGACAACCCACTTGATAGAGTGTTGTCCTTGAATGACAACCTACTTGATGAAGTTGTGATTGATGGAATATGTCTTGATGATATTGTTAAATGATGTAAATCTGATTTATCTACAGTGAGTACAGAAGGTAATGAAGAAAGGAATTCAGTATGTGCTAGCTCTATGATGAAAAGAGTATGTCTCAAGGCATACGCGGATTAGTCTAGTAGAAGTCGTGTATGCACGCGGGAAATAACGTGCCAAGTCACGTATGGGAAAAAGCGCTCATAAAGTACAAAACCAGGGGTAACCACCATGGTATTGACCCATTGTATTGAGTAATGATTCGTCTATATGACCCCGTTCAGGAATACCATCGGAAGTAATGTGGTTTTGGCTCATGGTATTGAAAAAGGATAAACCTATATAAGGAGAAGCAATTCATTGTGCAAAGGGACAATTGTGGGAGCAAGATGTCTGAGCTTGAATGAATGCTTCTCTCTGAAGTATATCTGAATGGAAAGGGTTATAGTTGAATGATAGATCTGAATGCATGAAGCTCCTATGAAGAAAATGATGAAGAAGGGAATCTAGATCTGAAATGTATTTGTATTTGCTACATCTGTTTATGGAATGATTAGATCTGAGATGAGGCGAACATCTATCTGACGTAAAGGGTAAAATCTGTGTGATGTGTCTGTTCTGAAGAATTGCAATGACCTAAATGTCTGAAGAACCATACGCTAGTTTGCCGCATAGGAAGCACGTATATACGCGGCTT
Source organism: Pinus albicaulis (assembly GCA_034641835.2). Classification (NCBI taxonomy): domain Eukaryota; kingdom Viridiplantae; phylum Streptophyta; class Pinopsida; order Pinales; family Pinaceae; genus Pinus; species Pinus albicaulis. Next base: position 1,365,230,369 of record CM076577.1, read on the forward strand.
CGCTAAAGAGAAAGCGTGTATGCGCAGTGAAATTAATTCTGTAATATGTACAGAAGTATACATGGGTTTGTATGGTAGAAGGCGCATATATACGCGGGATCAGTGAAAGAAAAGCGCGTATGCAAACTAGGGTTTGCTGAAACATGGGGTATGCAACGTCTGATCTTATCTGCTGAGTTACTGCTATTTGTATTCTATAGTTCTGAGTTGTCTGTATCAGTTTGGTTGTATGATTGAGCTTAAATGTGTATGATGAAACGTGGCCTGCAAGTTGTGTTCTAAAGGAAGATTTGGATCCAGTGTGAAAATTGATGAAACGTGGTCCATGGAGGTGCTGAGGGTTGTAGCCTTCAGTCAGGGGGTTGTAGCCTTCGGTCGGGGGGTTGTAAACTCCCTTCCGGGTGAGGTTGGTAAATGAGATCGAGTGCGTGGCTCCTTCTAGGTGAGGCTGGTAAACGAGATCGGGGGGTCGTAGCTCCCTTCCGGGGAGAGAGACGGTAAACGAGTCAGGGGGTTGGAGCTCCCTTCTAGGAGAGGCTGGTAAACGAGCGCAGGTGGGTGCCTGCATGCTGGTAGGAGTCTGCACCAGCACATATGTTGTAAGATGTTTTCTCTATAATAAAATATTGAAGGCTGAGCAACTGCAGCGGTGGTTTTCTCCCGACTTGGGTCTCCACCTAAAATCCTGGTGTTCATGTGTGATGCTTATGTGTGATGGTTTATTCTGTTCTTACTGCACATGTTTACTATTTATTGAACATCTAATGAATGAATGATGGAATGATATAAGTAAAGAATTAATGGCATAATTAGATCTCTGTGTATACGCGAGTTTTATGAAGGATATCCGCGTGTATATGCTAGTTTGGTTCAGCAAAGTAGCGTATGGGTTTTAAAGAGTGAAAAAGTAAAAATATTTGATAAAGTCCTAAATACTGATTCACCCCCTCTCAGTATTTTTCCCAACAGTAAGTAGAGCTTGGCCTCAAGCCTGATAGTGGATCAAATCAGCAAATACTCCTCCAAGAATCCTCAAAGGAAGAGGTATAGGAACTTCAAGTGCTAAGCAACACAATTCTCTGCTAAACAGCAGAGAATAGTATTTGTCTAAGCAGACAAGATACTCAGAAATATAATCAATCAACAACCTTCTCTTGTTTCCCTCCCCTTCCTTTTATAAGATGAAATCATTTGCAAACCCTAAACCACCTTGATGAGTTAGCCCCTTTCACATGAGGGGCCTCCTTCTAGAACTGCGTTGTCCCTTTAGGAGATACATTGAACCTAGATAGCGTGGTAGATTTGGTCAAGGTTGACCTAGTCTCACAGCTCAAACCCCTTTCACACCTGTAAGTGATTTACTTACATGGCCCTAATTTATCTTTCTTCACATGGGCATTGATTTATTCAGTCTTTTCAGGAGTTTTACATGTCCTACTTTATTCATTTATTCATGCAACAAAAAGTAAAACAAAAATGAATATTCTTCTTAGCTTAGGCTAAGTAGGAATATTACACTCCTCCCCTCCAAAATGTTGCTTGTCGTCAAGCATCTGATAGGGCAAGAGTTTTAGTCTCCTCCTCCTCCATTGATGGCATCATCAAGGATCAAGCCCTCATCATAGGCCAAGTGCTCAACAATCCAATACATCATGAATTTCCCCTCCAAGGCTAACATAATATGTACATAATCCATCCCTTCAGGAGTGAAAAAATCAACAGAAATAAACATGGTTGAAGCAATGCTACATCTAAAACATGTATCATGAAGTACAGGTATAAGTTCCAAGCCATGTGGTACAAACAAGCTGCCCACCTTCTATCCATGCAGTCCCATAAAAAATGCAACTATATCATCCAAGTATGGAAGCAGTACTACATATATGAAAACTGAATTGTGCACTTGAGGAGGTGGGTCAAAATCCCACATGTGGTGCCAGCGTAGTGCACCTCTTGTCTTCATTAGATCTAGGCGTGGCAAGTGGCACTCCCACCACACATTTGTTGCATGGGCCACATTAACATGGCTAAATATGTTACATAATTTTTGTGCCTTTGGGAAGCACCCATCATGAAAAGGAATCTCCCTTTGCACAACAAGGGAGTGGCCAAGTTCAGAATTTCTATTAACCCCCAACAAGATATGAGATCCACATAATCTCTCACCCCCTTTAGGAGTCATAGCCTGCAAAAATATGGTAAAATAATGTGACAAATCATAAAATACAACTTGCTTGGCATGATCAGTCCTTTTACCATCGTAGTCTTTCATACACATGGAGTTGTGCATGAGAATTTTCCTCCTTTCAAGCAAAGGAAGAGCTGGCTGAGATGACTCTTGAAAAGAGCCCATTGGCTGCCCCAATCCTCCATAGCTATTTCACTCTTGAAACTACTGATGTAAGTCCTCTCGCATGCCTTCCCAATCAAAACTCTTCATGATCAGGGTATAGAACTTCATTGAATACATATGGCTGAGGAAGAACTCTTCATATTATCCTTGTAGGATCTTCTACTTGAGCTTGGAAGCTCTAGCCAAGAAGACCTTACCATGATAATAGATGAATCCATGTTGGACTAAGTAGCCCTCTTCATGCCGCATGCCATCTAGTATCATACCTGTGTGGAGATCTTTGGAATACTCTACAAGCAGTTGATATTTCCAATAAAGACCCACACTACTCAAAAATGATAGTGCTGCTGATACATCCATGGAAGTGCTTGTCATGTTGGTAATTTCCCTTTTGACATCCTCCCATTCTTCCCCCTACACCCCCCCCCCACCCCGCATCATAAATTCAGAAAAGAGAGAGGTAGATAGTGATGCAGGAAGAAGATCCCCCTCATTCTTGAGCTGTCCCAAGCCCTCCAACATTGTAACTTGGTCTCTCATTGCTCCATTCCTTCCTTGATCTATATATGGAGAAGCACTTTGTGGAGCCTTCCCCACAATATCTGAATCTGATGGCATACCAGGTGGCTTGCCATTAGATAATAATGTCCCTTGCAGCATCCTGATGAACATGAGAGAAGGAACTGTGAGATCCTTGCTTCCATTGTGCAAATCCATCTCTGTTGTTTGTGTGGAAGTACTAGGTGAAGGATAAGTGTGCATGCCTTGAATCATTTTTGGTTTCCCACTCTTCAAGTCCACCCACTCCATCTACAAATATTTCCAATCACTGGTAACCTTCCCCAAGTTAATCAACCATTGGACACCCAAAATGATGTTGGTGTCTGGTATGTCAACTACAAAGAAGTGATCCACCAGAGTGTAGGATCCCATAGTGATAGAGAGTGATAGAACATATTTCATGCATTGCATGGTCTTATCTCCTCGGACCAAAACAGAAAATCCCTCAAAAGTATCAGTGGGGATTCCTCCCTTTTTCACAAGATCAGCGTCAATAAAGTTGTGGATTGCCCCACTATCAATCAGAACAGATACTCTCTGATTCACAACTGAACCTTGTACTCTTAGGGTCAACTACTTAGGCACTCCTCTCAAAGAAGTAAGAGTCCCACTTGTTGGAGCAAAGGCTCCCTTCCCATATTTGGATGGTGTTTGGTCTTCCTCATCATCATCTGCATTATGGCCCCTGCTAGGTTCATCATCTTCATCTTCCTCCTCAAAATCTAAGAATACTTATATGTAGTGTGATTTTCCAGCAGCACATCTATGTCCTGGTGCCCATGACTCTTGGCAAGTGAAGCACAGTTTATTTTTCCTCAATTCCCTCCTAAGTCCAATATAAAGAGGTTTCTCAAAGAGCTCTCCTTGGGAGGAGAAACTTTTCCATCCTTCCCCTCAGAAAAGTGAGGAGCCTTGCTTTGGAAAGTTTCCTTTACTTTTGGCAAGGCATCTTGGAGGTCTCTAGCCCTCTTAATGGCATCATGCAAAGTGGTGGGCTTGGTAGATTTAACCAACCCATGCAAAGGTTCCTCCAGGACATTGATGAACAAGTAGACTCTCCTTGCTATAGATAGATCAGGGACCATGACTGATAATCTCATAAACTTAGAGATATAAGTCTTTGCATCCCCTGATTGCTTCAACTTTGCAAGGCTTATGAAGGGTGCTTCAGGATCCTTCCTGTCAAACCCCTACACCAGTATTCTAGTAAACTCAGAGTAGGTAGTCACATTGATATGTCCCAATATAGACAGCCCATGGAACCACCAATTGTGTGCTTCACCTTCAAAGTGCAGCACTGCAATCTTGATGGCTTCAACCTCAGGTACTTTGTTCAATTGAAAAATAAATATCCATCTTTTCTACCCATTCCTTGGTAGAGATGGAGGATGATCCATCAAACTTAGGCAAAAGGAATCTGCCCATAGAGTGGTGTCTATCATGAAGGAACCCAGCATCTCTATACTGCTGCCTTGGTCTTCTTCTGTCCCTAAGGTGAAAAAAATATTGGAAACTCAAGTTATCCTTGGATCTTTGACTCTGAGAATCATACTCCAAAAATTAACCTTCAAGGGAGGCTTGCTCTTGTGGTCCTTAATTCTCCACATCCAAGAAAGTAGGCATAGTGGAGCATTGTGAAGCTTGTGGGGCTTGTGGCAGAATCACTGGTTGACCAATCCCATGATGAGACATATCAGAGCTTTCTCCCAGCTGAAATATCCCAGGAGATTACCTCATTCTATCCATCCTCATCTCCTTGATCTCTCTGGAAAGATCTTGCATGGCCACCAATAGAGTTATTGCAAACTCTTCCCCTTCTTTGTCACTTGTAGTCTCAGGGGATTTACCCTTGTCTTGATCTTCAGCAGTATAATCATACTTCTTATGGCTTATGTTCTGATACCTCTTCTCCCTCTCAATAAGAGGATCTTCTTCTTCTGACTGCAACATGGGTGGTGCTCCAAGGCAAGCATAGGTTGTGCCAAGAAAGGAGCTCTGATACCACTGTAATATTCCAGATCCAGAATAGCACAGCAAGCCTCATGAAATAACGCACTCCTGGGAGATTGATGCATAGAAATGAGTTTACAACCCTTGGATCCCTTAGATCAGCAGATCTAGAGTCTAGATCTACAAGGGGAGAATTAGTCATTAAACAGGTTGAAGGTGTTTATCAAAAAAAAGATACAAGTATGAGAGCATATAGAAACTTGGTTTTGGACATTTTAGAAAACTTTCAAGCCTGTTCATTCATGATCAAAACTAGAGAACAAAACTCCATTACTGATTCTCTTGTTTTCTCTGCAAGTCTTTTCATTATTCCTATGCATTCCACAGAAAAATATGAGGTTGAGATTCGTCGTAGGCCAACTATCCCTGATAATATTTCTCATTGGAAAGTTTTTGAGGATGATCAATAGGTGAAGAACTTTATTGAGCTGAAAGAAGAGTTTGAAAATATACAAGTAGATCAGCAAAACATGTTGGTTGAATCTAAAGGGAATTCTAAATTTTTGCAACCAAAGAACAATTCCATACCAAAGGGACTCATACCTCTAGAAAATTTTTTTGATCAGAATGATATTTTTCAATCCCCCAAGATACAAGCTGATGATGAAGAAGTTGAGAGCTGTAACCTTGGTACAATAGCTATGCCCAAAATGATTAAACTTTCAAAGTTTCTTTCAGCTGATATGAAGTTTAAGTATGTTCAAATGATGAGGAGATTCATAAATGTCTTTTCTTGGAACTATGTTGATTTGAAAAAATATGATCCCGCCATTATTGAGCATATTATTACCATAAAATTAATTGAAAATCCCTTCAAGCAGAAGTTGATGAGGACCAATCCACTTCTCATGCCATTGATTGAGAAGGAGGTAAAAAAAATCTTTGATGCCAAAATCATTGTTCCAATCAAATTTTCAAATTGGCTTGCAAACTTTGTTCTAGATAGGAAAAAGAGTGGAGAAATCAGAATATGTATTCACTTCAGAAATTTGAATAAAGCTTCCTTGAAGGAAAATTATCCCCTCCCAAAGATGGATCAAATTTTGCAAACTATTGTTGGTTCTCAGAGAATGTCTATGTTTGATGGTTTTTCAGGTTATAATCAGATCCTTGTACATCCTGATGATCAGGAAAAAACAACCTTTACTACACCATGGGGCACTTTCATGTATGCCAAGATGTCATTTGGTCTCATGAATGCAGGAGCTACCTTTCAGAGAGCAATGGAAATTTCTTTTTCTGAAGAGAAGGACAAGATGGTGGTTGTTTATCTTGATGACATAACAGTCTTCTCAAGGAGGGAAGAACATCACTTGAAACACCGTGAAAGAATTCTATTGAAATGTAGAAGGTTTGGCATCTCTCTAAATCCCACCAAAAGTGTTTTTGCTTTAACTTTAGGTAAATTACTTGGACATATCATTTCTAAAGATGGGATGAAGATTGATCCAAACAGGGTCAATGCAATTCAGAAGGTGGATTTTCCAAGAAGTAGGAAGGAGATTCAATCTTTCCTTGGAAAGGTAAATTTTGTAAGACGGTTTATTCCTAATTTTGCTAAGATTGTGAAGGACATAACAAGGATGCTAAAGAAGGGATTTTATATTAAGTGGAAAACAGAAGCAAGGCACTCATTTGAGGAAATCAAAAGGGCACTCACACAAGCACTGATATTGATCAACCCAGATTTCTCAAAGGAATTTCTGGTTTTTACTTTTGCATCAGAGAATACTATCATCGGAGTTCTGCTACAAAAGGGACAGCAAGGTATTGAGCAGCCGATTTCTTTCTTTAGTAGGACATTAGCCAACTCTGAGCTGAAGTATAATATCTTAGAGAAGTAGTCCTATGCCTTGGTGAAGGCTATCAAAGATTTTAGAATTTATATTCTACATTCTCATGTTGTGGTGTTTGTTCCTAATATTGTTGTGAAAGACATCCTCACTCAAGCTGACCCTAATGGTAAGAGGGGGAAATGGATTGCCAAATTTCTAGAGTATGATATAGAGATTAAGCCAACAAAATTTTTCAAAGGGAAAGGCTTAGCAAAGCTAATGGTGCAGTCAAACTTTGACTGTCTCGACATAAACTTGATTGTAGAAATATCAGAAATTTCAGATGATGAAGAAGAACTAGTCCCTATTGAAGAAAATTCATCACTTCATATTTGTACAAGGAGGTTGCTTTTGTCCTACAGCACCATAAAGCACCTACTGATCTAACAAAGCCCAAATCAAGGTTTGTTAAGCTAAAATCTTTAAGATATTTTATGTTTGACAGAAATATGTTTTGGAACGATACTGGTGGAATTTTGTTGAATTGTTTGCTGGAAGAGGAGGCTGATAAAGTAATTGAAGAATTCCACAAAGGATATTATGGAGGTCACCATTATTGGAAGGTGACAGTGAACAAGATTCTAATAGCAGGGTATTATTGGCCTACAATGTTTAAGGATGTCTACAAGAGGGTTTTTTCCTGCCATGAATGCCAGATTTTCGAGGGTAAGAAGAATCTTGTACCTTTACCTTTGATGCCTATCTATGTAGAACCACCATTTCAATAGTGGGGGCTAGATTTTATTGGGGAGATTCATCCATCATCATCAGGTTACCATCGCTGAATTCTTACAGCGACTCATTACTTCACTAAATAGATTGAAGCAATCCCAACTAGGCAAGAAAATGATTATGTGATTATTTCTTTCTTAGAAAATAATACCTTGTCTAGGTTTGGTTGCCGCATTGAGATTATAACTGATAATGCACAGGCATTTAAGTTTAAAAATCTGATCAATTTCTTTCATCAATATCACATTAATCTTGGGCATTCTACTGCATACTATCCGAAAGGAAATGGCCTTGTTGAATCTTCTAACAAGAGCATTGTAAGGATCATTAAAAAGTTGTTGCACGAGAATAAAAAGGCTTGGAATTTGAATCTGAATTATGCCTTATGGGATGATAGGATATGCACAAAGGTCAATTGGAACTTCACAATATGAATTGGTATATGGCACTGAGGCTATTTTTCCTACATCATTAGGGGTACCTGTCATGAAGCTGATTCAAGGGCTAGAAGAGGAACCAAATGCAATCCAGAGGAGAATTAATCAGCTGATAGCTCTACAAGAGAAGAGGAATGAGGTTTATAATAACAATCAACAATATCAAAACAGAATCAAGAGGATATTTGATAAGAAGATCGGGGAAGAAATTTTTCAAATTCAAGATGTAGTGCGGAAATGGGAGGTCAGAATTGAAGAGAAAGTTAAACATGGTAAGTTTGAGAACTTATGGAAAGGTCCTTTTAAGATAGCTTCTTTTCATGGAAACAATACTTACATACTGCAGGAAATGGATGGAAAATCATATGCTGGAGAACCTGAATTATCCTTCCTAAAATCTTATTGATTATTCATGTCATTGTACATATTCCATTTTATGAGTTTTTCTGCTAATAATGACAAGCTAAGCCAACATGCTTGAGCCTGAGGTGAAGGCCATTAGAGTTTGAGGAGGAAGCTTGGAAATTTCAAATTTTTTTCTATTTTGGTCAAGAAAATGGATAGCAGCACTGGAAATATCGATTCTTAGTGTACCATAGAGGCACACTATCCCAAGTGGAGCCACTGTTATCACCCAAAAAATTTCAAAACATCATTATGTCAACTCTGTTTTTTATCATGGTCTTAAAATGGGTTTGAAAGTCATTTTAGGTTTTGGTTAAGGGTAGGTTAGAGTTTTTATAAGTTTAAAGGTCACCATTGAATTCAAATAAAGTCTTTAGAGGCCCATTCCATTATCAAATACTCACATTTTCCATTTAGGGGTCATTCCATAAGGTTTCGGGTTAAATTTATGCAATTAGCCAAGAATCCTCCATTTCGTAGCGCCGCTAGTTCAAAAAAGAGGATTTGCGCTACGAAAGCGCTCATACTTTTGTAGCGCAAACTGCGAAAAACACACTGTGAATGCTATGAAAGTGTGGTTTCTTAACATTCTTGTCAATTAAGCCAGAATATATAAATCAGAATCCATTATGGAATGATAAGATAGGGGTATGGTGAGTCAGTTAGTTATCAAATTCAATGTACTTACCGGTCTCATAGTCATCATGCTCATGACAGGGCATGAATGAGGCATCTTTCAGCTATGAAATGACATTTCAAATTCAAATCTTTGCCTCATTTGGTCATTCTCATTTTCATTTGCCTCCATACGAGTGTTTAAGCTCTGAAGCAGTCAAACTAATCCTGTAGTTATTCTATACAAAGGTTATCTTCACCATAATCAAGCAAGGTTTTTCCATATTCTCAAGTGACGTTGTTCATAATCAAGCGAGGTTGTTTTACAGATTCAAGAGAAGCTGACAAGTTTTTCTAAGAAGCATGGTAGAGGAGAAGAAATTCCACAGAGGGCATTGCTTAAGATATGAGCCTGAAAATGTGAAGGCTATAATTGAATATCAAACAGTGATGGAGGCTTTTAGCAAATCAAGTTGTCTCCGATTTTGTGAAAATTTGCAGGGTTGCCACACTCAGGTGTCTAAAGAATTTTCCTTACACTTCGGTGGAACAACTACCAATATTGGGATGTTAAATGTGCTATTCACACTTGAGATTATTGCTTCTGTGACAGAAATACCAAGGTGGAAATAGACTTGGTTTAAAGGTTTTAAGTTTGACATGGAACCATGCAAGGAATTCATGAAACCAGAGTATGCAGATATGGACCTGAATAATGCAATACCTAGATGTTGTATCAAAGACACCTATGCGAAGCTGTTGTTCAAAATTCAAAGATAATTTACATGTGAAGGCAAGTACCATAAAGTTTATACTTATCATTTCAATCTGATTCTACATTTCGCAGGTATGATATCAATAGATTTTCCCTTTTACTTGCCTAGGAGCCTTGCCAAAATGGCTGATAAAGTACAAGACAAGTCTGATGGTTGTGAAACATCTTTGCTTCACCATGGTTTGATAAAGTCTTTGGTTTTGAATGAGCTTCAGAAAATAAGCATGGATTGGTCTTCTTTTTTGTTTATGAATGGTTTTGAATTGGAAACCCTAACCCCAGCTAGAAACCCTAAACCTAAAGGAACTCTTTCAAAACCAGTAGCAGAGTCTAATCAGCCTGTGGTTGCAAAATCAAAGAGGTTTGTAATGTTGAAACCAAGGAAACAATTTTAGGAAAGGACAGAGAAGACACAAGTTCTTGTTGTAACAACTCCATCACCTGCAAAATAGAGGTCGAAAAGTGGCAAAGAGGCAAAACAAAATCAAATTGCCAGCAAGTAGGAAATCAAGAGAGTGACAAGAAACCAAGCAGTGGCATCAAAGGGTAAAATAGTTGTTTCAGGTATAGAGGACAGCCCAGTGATAAAGGGAAATTTAGATGACATCCTTCATGCAATTGATATAGAAGAGTCACCCATTGTGCAAGATAATTTCATTGGAGTTGATGAACACAAATAGAAAAAATTTAAGTCAGCAAAGAAACTTGAATTTGAGGGTGAAAATGCAGCCTTTATCTTTCAAGCAAGGAAACCTTTAACTAGGCATGCTAATAAGCTCAAAGGAGGTAGCAAGAAGGTCCAAGAAACTATTGAAATAGTTAAAGTCCCTGACGAGGTGAGTGACCTCTCATCACTAACAATGGAGCATGCAGCGAGAAAAATAATGAAGGAAAAAGGAAGAAATGACAGAGTGTCAACATCTTGAGGAAAAATTTAGGTTAGAAAATCAAGAGATTCTATGATGAGAAATAGGGCTAGAAAGAATATTATTGAGAAAATGGAGTTCAAAAAAATGAAGGAAGTATGGGAAGGCCAAACTGGTTCTAGGTCTGGAATTTCAAGCAGTGCATAATAGTTTTTCACATGGACAGTTCCAGCCATCAAGGAAGAAAAGTTTGTCAGAGTAATCAATACTCACTTGAGAGCTAGTAATAGAAGACTAAGAGATCAAGTGGAGGATTTGAAGCTGCAAGTGAAACTGACTTAGGATGAACTAAAAAGACAAACGTGCAGAATGACAAATTATCTAAAAAAGTCAAAAGCTAAATCAAATGGAAAATCAAGAATAAACCTCGTGAAAATTGTGTTTTTAGTTCATATGTCTATTTGTTTTGATGAAATCAGTAGTATTCTGAAATTTTAGCACATTTTTAGTTTGAATTTTGAAGAAATCCAGACAAAACTGCTGACACAGCAGTTTCATAGCGCAAACAGTGCAAAAAGAGTGAAAAGCGCTACGAAACTATTGTAGAAGCTTTTTTTACCCTTTCTTATAAATTTTTGAATATAAGTGAATATAAAGATAAATTTGGAAGAAAGAAGCCAAATTTTTGAATGTAAAAGGGTAAAAATGTTGCGCTACGAAAAGCGCTACGAAACTGTGTTGTTTTCATAGCGCAGGTCTACTTCTACTATTTTGAAGATTTTGATGGTGGTTTTGGATAGCTGGGACTTGGTGAGGTTTTTTACAGGAATTACTTCAGTTTCTAACATCAAAAAATCTCGAAGTAATGGGTTCATGACAGTCAAAGTGTCTCAAGAGAACAAAGAATTCTATGCCTAGAAAACAGGGGACAGTTTCCTAGTTTATTGGAGATTAGCATTGAGGTCATAAAGTGTTGGATCTTATCATCTGGATTCAACCTTATGGGAATACAGTTGGAAAATGATGTAATCTAGTTTATATAAGGTTGTTATGAGTAGAGTTAAGGAGTTTTAATCCTATTTTTAATAGGACAGTTCATTAGGTTTGGAACTGTCATTTTGTAATAAATACCATGTCATCTAGTTAGGCAAGGTGTAAAAAAGTAGGAATTCGATGTATTTAGCTTAGGATAAGGTTATCCTATGTTGTAAATGATCTATAAAATATGAAGAAGTTGAAATACTAAAGGTTGGACATTTTTAGCAGAAATATTGTGTTTATTGTAAGTAATCGGTTTTCAGTTTAATACAGAGTTTTTTACTTAGCCAACTCAAGATTCATAAAGAGTTCTAGTGTGTTCTTGTTCTAATGCCATATTTTTACTATCCTATTGTAGTGGTGTTTTCTTATGTGACTCGAAATTCATCATTTATGCTCTGACTTCCTTCATAGACAATCTTACTATGTGTTTTACAGTTTCACATGTGTATCTCTAGACTAGAACTCTGATATGCCTTGACTTCCATGCTAAGTAGATTTTTTGGTTTTACTGAAGCTATTATGACTCCATAAGCCCAATGTGCACTTGCTAATGTGATTTAAAACCAACGTCCATTTTTATCTTCTTATTATCCCACGTAGAGTTAGCCATTTATATTTCTATAAAAAATCATTAACCCTTGAGAGAGCCCTCTCAAGTTGAGGAGGCCAAACCTCAATCAAAAGATTGGTTTGAAACAATTATATGAGATTGATTTGATTGGAAGCCTATCAGGTCTGGTTTTGTGATAACAGTAGGTAAGTTAAGCAAAGCTACGTTCAACCTTATAATTACTAGGCCTTATATCACAGAGCCTAGATCTACTGATATCATTCGCATCCACGTGCCCAATACCAATTATAATCACAGCAACTAACGGATCATAGACTTATAGAAAATTATCGTAGTTATCATATAAAACATAACAGAACAGATGCAGATCACAGCATAAACAAGTAGCACAAGTACTTTCACAGCTTAAATCAATAACATAAAAGCATACATACTTAATCAGATATCACAGATTCACATTAGCAGTAAGTCCGATACATTCAGATATTCCAACAGCCTTCCGCATTCATTAATCCTTCAGATTTACTTACAATACCCAAAACCCAACCTGCACACACAGTAGCAAGGACCGCACATAGTAGGAAAGAGGATCTCTGTGCACACAGCTAGCAGGAGTCCTTACCGAATGATAGTGAGGCTAACCATAGCCTTGGTTCACCTTGGTCCCAACCTCAATCTGTGTGTAAATGCATCAAAGTTTCTTTTCCAGAGTCCTCAAGTCTGGAAATCTCACAGCATTCCCTTATTCTACGCTAGCAATTTTAAACAAACAAGTCTGGTTTATTTTAGTATCTCAATTCAGAGAATTGAGATATTAATTCCAAATTCCTCCATAACTAGAACCCAATAGTCCATCTTCACATGATTCTGCTGGCGGAGGTGTCATCTATATTCTATGGTTCAAACCATAATAATACCATCTCTTTACATGCGCACTGTAATATCTCAATGTCTATACTATATGCAATTCGTTCATACAATTAACTTGACATCCGTAAGGATTGACCGCCAAAAATATACGATTAACCTTGTCATATAACCCTTGGCAGGTGCACATATTAAACGAAGTCACCCTACTCGCATATAATTCTATATCATTATATAATCATGACCTCCGTTCAAATATTAAATCGTCACAATATGGTTAACCCACATATTTTTCATGGTCCGTCCCCTTCGCATATTTAACCATCCTCCATTAACCCCACAAACCTTAGTTTAAAAAGGTTCTGATCAATATAATTCTAGAACTGGGCCCCAGTGCCTACGACCATCCACATCCGATCGCTAACAACATGTCGTACTGAACCTGACGATCCAATGGATATCGCTTAGTGGAGATACGCAAATGATAACGCGTGATGGCGCGCAATGGAGGCGGTTTTCCCCGAACTTTTGGAGCCACGTGTCGGCCCTTCTATGGAATCGCTCCGAAATTTTCCATACCACTTTTGCTGCAAAGGTGGTGCAATAAAAACTGCTCCCAGCCTTAAACCGCGTTCACTGTTCATCCGCAAGGTTCCGCTCCTCTTCGGCATGCCAAGTTCCGCCCTTTTACCTTGGGGTTCCGCACCATTCAACTCCAGGCTTACGGCTGAGCGCTCCTCCACAGGTTCGACCAATCCACAATGCACCATTCACACAGTATCCCGGTCCTCTGTGTGCATTAAATCCACAATTCGGAATGAAGATAAACACCTTACTCCATAATACAGAGGGTTATCATGCGTTGGTTCATCATCTACCAGTTGGGATACACAGTCGACCGTATTAACATCGGTTCCTCTAACTGTATACAGAGCACCATCAATCCCGACACCGGGTTTCTTAACTATCACGGATTTCAATTATCCTCCATCAGGATGCATACATATATTCACACAAAACTTATTCAAGCAAAGCAGATATTCATTCACACATGATTTAACTCAAAAAATGCACAAGAATACTGAATCAATTCTTCATCATACAATGACACTACTTACAACTTTCTAGTGGCCAGATCTTCAATCGATTGGCCCTTCTCTTCTATTCTACAGTTCTATGAAGTTCTCTACGCAGGTCTATGCAGTTCTAGGTGCAGGCTTCTCGACTCTATCACAGAGGTTTATTTTTATACATATTGGAAATCAATCGATTCACTTCCTTGATGACTCTTGGACTCTTAAAGCTAGCCTAACTATCTCTTCGGGTGCCCATCAATCATTCAGGCAGTTACAATATTTTCCCTTCAAATTAACTAAAATAACTCAACTATGAATATTTACATGGGGAAACAAAATATGAGACCCCCCCTTAGGTTTATTTATGTACAAAAAGTGTCTTGGGCCTAATGCCCCTGCATCAGACTCCCCAGGTTCAAATGATTCATGATCTCCTGATCATGTGCTTTATTTTTTTATCTGCCTGGATCCCATACTTTGTTCTACAACTAGTTATTTGTTGCAGAATTCTTCTTTCACATTTTTCCTGGCTTCCATATTTTGGTCTGCATCTTCGCACTTGCTATGCCCTCACAGTCTGTGACTGTCTTCCTCTTGCTGCTGCTGATTCTCAGCTTTCTTGCTGTTGTCCTTTTATGAGGCATCTTCTACATCAGTTTCCTTATCAATTCAATTTCTCTGTCTAATCTTTCCTCTGACTGAAAGATGCTTTCTTCTGTTTGCTACATTCTTATTTCTTCAGTTCTTACTGCTGCCCTATTCGCCACCCAATCATCCATACCCTCTCTGCAACAGTAAAACAATTTCTCCTCTGCTAGCAACACTTCAGTTTGTTGCTTCGGCACTCTCTCCAGCAACACTCCAAGCTGCTGCTCTGGCATTTCACCTTCTTTTCTGAATATCTTCAGCAAACAGTCTCGCCATCTCCTTTGGCAACAAATCTTTTCCATGTTGCAACTCAAGTTCAACATCTTCTTCTTCTGCCTTGGCAATCTTTCGCAATTGCCTTCCTTCTTCTTGATTGACTCCAACAATCAAATCAAGTTCTCTAGCCATTGTATCTTCATCTTCTGTCAGAGTGAAACTCTGGTTCTCTACTGCTATAGCATCCCCAACAGTTTTCCATACAGTCTTCTCTTTAATCTTCCCTTGGCTATTCGAACAAGCCAATTATTCTCTGTTACCAATAGCAACAATCTTTTCCTGCATATGAGACATGGCTGTCTCATCTTCATTCAGCTGCTCATCCTCATTCTGCAATAGCTCTTCTTCTTCTAAGACAGCTCCAAGTGATGGACTGTCTTCTGCTTTTCCTGTCAACATAGCCACTTCATCAATTCCAAAACCCCAAGACCCAATGGTCCCTACTGATGATTCAATCAGCAATTTTTTTCTATCTTCATCCCATTGTGTCTTCACATTCTTCAACCCCCAATTCTGAAATTGAGGTCTTCTCTCTTGTATGGAATCCTATTGATTCAACATACTCTCTAGCAGCTCAATTTCTCCATTCCATGGTTTAAAGTCTTCCACAGAATTCTCCTTCTCTGTGAATTGATTGCCCCATGCTGTCAACTTATCTCCATCATCAACAGGATCTGCATTCATCAAAAATTTGTTAAAACAAAGTCTACAAGGCCTTAGAGCCTTTCCTTCTTCTGTCAGCATCTCAGTATGATGTCCCAACTTTCCTTCCTTCTCGATCAGCACATCAGAATGTTGATTCCAATTCTTGAAACATTTCTTGAGACTACCAGCTAGCCTCTCTTCTGCACCATCCCCTTCAAGGATGTCTTTCTTCTCTAGTTCATAAAAATGAACTTTCCTCTTCCCATTCATCTCTATCCTTACCATCGGAACACCTTCTCTCTGTGGTTCTGTCCTCTGCTCATGCCCCAATCCTGGCATCTCACCACAATCTTCTCTATCTTCTGCTGTCACTATCTCCTCAGTCTTCATCAGAATAAAATCCTAATTTCCCATCTCTACAAAGATTCCAGCTATCTGTCCATCATTCTCCACATGGCCATTTAACAAAAGCAGCATGTCATTATTAGCATTAATGACAAACTCATCATCAACCCCATTGAAACAATCTCTTCTACCAAATAAGGAATTAATGAATTCCTTCTGCTGCAGTAGTTCAATTTGTTCTTCATCTGAAAGATACTCATCATACTTTACTTGGAAACATTCAACTTCATCTGTCACATTCTCATCATGTGCACTACCTTCATTAACACCTGCATTCACACACATCTTGTCAAATGCAAAAACACAAGACCTCATGGTCTCAATTGGTGATTTGGTCACCAAATATTTATGTTGTTCCAAGTCTTCTATACTTTCCAAAGATTCTTCAGTGGTCTCTTCTTCAGAGTCCTCAAGCTGTTCAGCCTCTAGCTTCTGGCCAATATCACAAACTAAAGCTCTTCTGCTTCCAATATGTTGGAAAGCAGAATCTTTCTCCAACTGTGCATGGACATCCTCAAAACATGTAGCTGCTCCATTTTCTTCCTCAGTGACAACATCAACAGTTTTTTCTTTCTCACCTATTTTTCCTGCAAACATACAAAATATGTCAGATGTAAGGCTCTTGGACCCCTTGGTCCCACTTGAAGCTTCAGTCTCCACGTCCTTCTCCAAATACTCAATCACTCTAAGTATTTCTTTCTTCTTCTGAGCATTCATCATCTGCTCCTTCTCCCTTTGTAGCCTCTGCCACTTTATCTTCTTCTTCATGAGCCAACCAGCTCTCTGGCTTTCTTCTATCCTTCTCTTCAGTTCATTGAGCTATTCCTTGATCTCAGCAAATTCTTTCCAATATTCTTCATCTGTGAGTCTCTTCCTCATGTCATTTGCTTTGGCATCTTCCCACACTCTTCTGCTGTGGCTTCTCTCAGAACCTCTGCAATCACTGCAATCCCTGCTATGGCTCTCAGTAGCCATTCTCTTCTCTAGGAGTTCTTCACTCACCAAGCTTCTCTCCTGAGCTCCGGCTTTTGGCAAGTACTGGTCCCCTCTCTTTGGAACCTTCTAAGCACTCTCTTCTGCTCTCTAGGCTTCACTCTGCAACTCTCTCAAGAACACCCTTTCTTTTTTCTTTCAACCTTAGTTGGGAATCTTCCAGGTTCTGCCACACTCTTCCTTCTTCACTCAGAATCCCTTGCTGGACTCTTCTATCACTGCTCTCAAAGCTTGTGATTTGTCTCTTGCTGAGATTTCTTCCTCAATTGCTTGCACTATGTATTCTACAAACAAATCCTTCCAACCAGAGTTTAAATAAGGCTCATCATCTTACCTCTCAAGATCCCTGAATGATCTTGTTCCTTCTCTCCTCACCTGCACTGCATTTGGAGCCACGTGTTGGCCGTTCTATGGAATCGCTCCAAAATTTTCAATACCACTTTTGCTGCAAAGGTGGTGCAATAAAAACCGCTTCCAGCCTTAACCCGCGTTCACTGTTCATCCCCAAGGTTCCGCTCCTCTTCGGCACGCCAGGTTCCATCCTTTTACCTTGGGGTTCCACACCATTCAACTCCAGGCTTACAGTTGAGCACTTCTCCACAGGTTCGACCAATCCACAATGCACTGTTCACACAGTATCTCGGTCCTCTGTGTGCATTAAATCCACAATTCGGAACGAAGATAAACACCTTACTCCATAATACAGAGGGTTATCACGCGTTGGTTCATCGTCTACCAGTCGGGATACACAGTCGACCGTATTAACATCGATTCCTCTAACTTTATACAGAGCACCATCAATCCCAACACCGGGTTTCTTAACTATCACGGATTTCAATTATCCTCCATCAGGATGCATACATATATTCACACAGAACTTATTCAAGCAAAGCAGATATTCATTCACACATGATTTAACTCGACAAATGCACAAGAACACTAAATCAATTCTTCATTATACAATGACACTACTTACAACTTTCTAGTGGCCAGATCTTCAATCCATTGGCCCTTCTCTTCTATTCTACAGTTCTATGCAGTTCTCTAAGTAGGTCTGTGTAGGTCTAGGTGCAGGATTCTCAACTCTATCACAGAGGTTTATTTTTATACATATTGGAAATCAATCGATTCACTTCCTTGATGACTCTTGGACTCCTAAAGCTAGCCTAACTATCTCTTCAGGAGCCCATCAATCATTCGGGAAGTTACAATATTTTCCCTTCAAATTAACTAAAATAACTCAACTATGAATATTTACATGGGGAAACAAAACATGAGACCCCCCCTTAGGTTTATGTATGTACAAAAATTTTCTTGGGCCTAATGCCCCTGCATCACCCAACCAACCCTACAGATCTAATAGTTCACACGTAGCATCAATACCAATTCATTCCTACCTATCGACTCAAAAAGGTTCAACTATTTATACTACTTTACCCTATGCATCCAATGATCCATAAACCCTGGTTTGCAAACTCTTGGTCTACCCTTGACACACTTACAAATGCATTAGGGGCTTTGACCCACCCAAAAACCCTTACGTTAGACTAAATATAATAAAAAATATACAAAATGGACGAGATTCGCAGCTTTGTAGGAGACCATGTTCCAACAGTCCCCCAACACAATCTTGTGACTCGTCCCAAGTCACTGAGATGGTGGGGTCACCATCTCCACCTGCAATAATTTGATCACTGTTACACCATTTTTTTGGTCATCTAACCTATTATTATTAGATGAACCCAAGTACACCATGTAAGACCAATTTTACCCTAAGTAAAATTGCTTTCACCATATAAAATAACTTATTTGGTCATATTTAACCCAAAATAAAGAAATTAATTAAATAAATCATTATTTATTTAATTATTTCCTAAGAACAAGTTATTTAAATCATTATTTAAATAATATTCTTAGTTAAATTTGACTAAATCATCCATAAATAATTAAATAAACCATTATTTATTTAATTATATTCCCATCATTCCCCTAAAACGATAAACAAATCATTTATTTATTTATTATTTATAAATAAAGGAATTGACCCAAGTCAAGAATCCTTTTCCCTCCAACAAATATAATAAAATATTCCTAAAAGGTGCTTCTAGAATTCGATTAATAATATTTTATTCATGCACCAAGTTCTAGACCGCCCCAATATTTTGTTATAAATAGGGGGGTTTTCCCCATTCATTAGTCACCTTCATTGCATTAGATCACTCTGGATCTTCTCTTCGTCACCATTTTCCATTTTACTTTGTGAACTCCCATTGAGTTCTATGTTTGCTTTCCCACATCCATAAGAGAGAGAAATGCTAGATCTGAAACACTGAGGACTTCCAAGAACCCATCCCACTGAGGAGAACCAGAAAACACCTTTCTTGTTTTCCTCTCAGGTTCCCCATTCTTTAATATAATACAAAATTCTTTCATATACATTCTTCTTGTCTTGTTCATTGGATCTATGGAGCTATGTTATTTTTTATCTGCTTAATATCTTTTGTGCTTAGATCTGAATTTGTGCAAAAATCTTAAAGGTATTTTGCAGCCATAATCGATGTTAGGGCTACTTGTTATGCGTAGCTAAAGTGATATTTTACGACGAAAGATTCATACTAACAATTGGCGACTCCACACGGGTTTTCTTTTGCGACCACTGTCATTTTATCTCTTTCTGCATATCCAGTTGTTTCAGACCCTAGGGTTTCTCTTCCATTTTTTTTTTTTCCAATTTTAATGGTGATTTTCACCCCTAAAACCATTTAAACAGTCAAAGTTTTAACTTCCGTGTGTTTCTGGCCTTATTGCGCAGGTAACAGACATCAGCTGCAGCTGAGATGAAAAAAAATTTCTGAAATCTGCCACCAAGACAGCGAGATCTGCAGGTCGCACTTATTGGCCCAAAAAGTGTGACCTGAGCCTCTAGACACACTTTTCTGCCCCAAACCTGTGACCTAGACTGAAAACAGATCAGAACCTGTGACCTGCACTTTTTTTGCACATTTTCAGCACTTTTTCTGGGTTTGTCTAAAGCTTCTGTCAGGGTTTTCCAGCCTCTGTCTCTACCTGTTTGGACCTGTTTCTGATCTGCTTCACTCACCTAAGAGGGAATATTTCCCCTTAGGGCTTTAGTACCCTCCACTTTTTGTGGACGAGTCTTTACTGTTTCAGAAGTCTGAATTTCCAGAGTTTCAGCCCTCTTTCTCTCAGATCTGATACCTCCTTTTCAGATCCCTTTAGATCAGCTCTTCTCCCTCTCAAAACCACCTCATTTCAATTTTTTTGGGTTCATTTATAAGGCCACTTCCTTGTCTCTCTGATCTTTAGCTGATCTCCTCCTTTTTAGTAGCAACCTTGCCTCTGCCTCTTTGTTGTTCTCTGCACCACTTTTCAGCAGATTCACCCTTTGGATCCCAGTCCCTCTGGACCTTAGATCTATTGGCATCTTTTAGCGTGCTTTGCCTGGTTTTTTCCCTCTTGTAGACTAGTTTTGAGAGACCTACCTTTTTGGGTTAGATTGCTGCATTATTAGTTTTTAATTTTCTGTTCTTTCAGTCTTATTTACTGCAGATTTCTTTTCCACTACGCAGAACACTTTTTCTTTTACTCTCAAAACGTCTGGGTTTAAACAATTAAAATTAACGCACGCCACACATTAACCCTAAGCGAAGAAGCGCCTGGTTAACACCGCCTGGAAAAGACTTTAAAATCAATTGTCACTACACCTCTCTACCCTTGACCTCACTTGATTTTTCCCCCCTTCCCTCGTCGGTTTATCTTCTTCCTGTCATCATTACACCCCCAAGGCGCCGCTCCTAGAGACTTCTTGGCCTTCATCCTCAGTTTCCATTTGGACGAATTCCTCCTTCTTGTCGTCATCGAGTCAGTCTTCCCCTGAGTCTGCACTCCGACTCCTCTTCTGATTGTTCGAGTTCTCCCCCTACTTATGGTTCCCCCTCTTTTCCCTTCACCATGTCTAGTTCTAGACCCAGCCCTAACCCTGTTCTACCGCCGGGTCCATTTCCAGTGGAACCACTACGGGACCTACCTCGACTTCCCCATTACTCCCTTATATGGCTGGCCTCAGTCTCCCCGACTTCAATCAGTTGATTAATGATCCCATTCGCCACGATGTGAGTTGGCCTGCTATGCCAACCAAGCTCCCCTCCGACATTCCCAAGTTCGAAGGCCTTGCTAGCAAAGATCCCTCTAACCAGATCCGATCTTTACACATGTGGTGCTCCTCTAATTCCATCACCAATGACTCCATCCATCTTAGATTGTTCCAACGCACGCTTACGGGCGACGCTTCTAAATGGTATGTTGAACAGGCCACCTCCTCCCATACCACTTTTGCGACCATTGCCCAAGCCTTTTTATACTACTTCCAGCTCCCCCTCCGATATGACACTGGTACCAAGATTTTAACCTCTTTTCATCAATCCTCTTCGACCCGCCTTTCTGCTCATGTCCAAGAATGGCGGCGAAGACAGAGCTTGTGCCACGGTCCCCCCTTTGAAGATCGGGTTTACATGGACTGGTTCCTTTGCTCCCTCTTACCTCCCATTGGCAAAGATGTCGCATCCCATTTTCCCCAAACCGAAGAAGCCACCCTCCAAATAGCCTTGAAGTATGACCTTATCTACGCCCAATCTGGTTAAGTTTATACCGTCCTCCCTGACCTTCCCAAACCCAATGGCCCTAATTCCTTGAGGGCATCTCACTCTGTCGAAGGTATCGTTGGAGCCCTGTCACATACCTCCACCCAACCTCTTCTGAGCCATGGTTTTCCTCCAGGGGCCAGCCCCTCCGGTGTTTTCTCCCCTCATGGTAGCATGTATTCAGGCTACGACATGCCTCCTCCTTTTTCCCACCCTCTTGCTTACCTTACTGCTGCCCATCCTACCCTTTATCCATATCCGCACCCTAATTTCCCCGCTCCTACAGCATTTGGACCTTCCACTCCATT
The DNA here is from genome assembly GCA_034641835.2 of Pinus albicaulis. Classification (NCBI taxonomy): domain Eukaryota; kingdom Viridiplantae; phylum Streptophyta; class Pinopsida; order Pinales; family Pinaceae; genus Pinus; species Pinus albicaulis. The sequence goes on from CM076577.1 coordinate 1,365,252,449, forward strand.
GCCTTTTCCACCCCCATAACCGCACGTACTACCCCCCCCAGGGCAAGTATTTGCACAACAGGGGGCACCTAACTTTGCTCCTTCTCAAAGAAGGAGAAGGAGAAATCAATCCACTTCTGGAAATCGTGGACCCAATCCTTCCAATATCGACTCTACCACTGCCAACCAGCCATAGGGCTCTCAGCCCAAACCGGACAGGCCACTCCGCACCAATAAGCCCTGTTCGTGTTGCAATGTTTATGATCACTACACTCACTATTGTCCCTTATTACCACAAATGCGGCAACTTTGGGATTCTTAGGCCACCGTACGCGGACAGCACTCCTCCCCTACTACCCCTCCCACCCCCGTTACTTCTCAACCTACTGTGTTTACCGATCCTTTCCCGCAACAATTATTCATGGGCACTCAACCACCTCACACCCCGGTAACCACTCACCCTTCCCTTTTTGGTTCCTATGATTACCAGATTCTCATGATGGCTTCTGACCCACCTCTCACTGTTGACCTCAACCTTCAAACTTGGTCCCGTCAGTATTCCACACCTCCTGTTCTGCCTGTCTCTGAGTCTCCATCGTCGGGTCCTACAGAGCCTCTATTGACACCCAATGGTCCCTTGCAACTCCCTCTACCCAAAACCAAGGTTCATCCCAAGCCTCCTAAGGGACCATTATGCCGAAATGCTGCCTCTGGTCGGGCTGCCCATTCATACAGCATAGTAGACGATCTGGCCCAATCTCCTACTGCCATTTCAACACTGGAACTCCTCCAGTCATTTCCTTCTCAAAAGAGGGCTCTACTATCTGTCGTGGGCGTTGTAGATCCTGCTGATGACCAATTGATTGTTTTCAACGCCCGTCAGTCATACCATCCCTCTCTTCCTCCTTCAGTTGCTTTCCAAATCCCAGTCAAAATCTGAAACACCAATGTTGCTCGGTGTATTATTGATGAGGGGGCATCTACCTGCGTAATGTCCGTTTCGGTTTGGAAACAACTCGGATCCCCTGAACTTTCCCCTTCCACCATCACCCTTCGTGCATGGGATGGCCATGCCTCCTAGCCCATTCGCCTATTTCGTAATTTTCCTATCACCCTTGCCTGCAAGACTGTTTGTGTTGACGTTGAAGTTATCGACGCCCCTCTTGACTACAACATCCTTTTTTACACCTATACCATGTCAGTCGTCCTGTCCACAGTCCACTGCAAGATGTTTTTCCCTCATAATGGCAAGATTGTCACCATTGACCAATTGACCTACCATGAACCAAACTCTCAGACCTCCCCTAAGTACACCATCTCTACGGTCACCAATAAACCAACTATTGATTCGTTGACCAGTGTTTCCCCCGGTGTCTACAAAGACTCCTCTCTGCTTGGCACTTTTCCTAGTCCTCCCCCTCCTCTCGTCTCTGACCCCAGCTCAGCGAATGTTTGCATGATGCAATCATCTCAGGCTAGCCTTCCGCAGCCTGCTCTGGCTATTCAGCAACCTCTATCTCACCCACTGCCTCTTGCTCCTGCCCCTTCGCTTCAGTCAACAGAACCTTTTTCACCTGGCCCTTCCCATCACACTCAGGAACCTTCCTACCCTCTCGAGTCGGTTCCCCCTAGTCTCCACCATATGGGAGCCATCCCCCCTGGTCATTACCCCGCCAGTCAAATACCTTTCCTTGGCACCCCCCCCCCCCCAGCGTCTATTCGATTCCCGTCATGGCCACCCTTTCCCTCCCTAATTTAACCTTGGGAATTCCAGTATGGTATCTTACTCCTCCAACCGAGACCCCACTAGGCCACCCCAAACCATACATAGCCGTGACACCCGTGCAACCGATTCCCTTCGCTCCTTCCACCACCACAGTGCCCCTAGCCCCTTCATAGAACCCTCCTAATGCTGCGACAGCTACAGGCAATAAATGAAAAAATCGCAAGGGGGCATCCACTGACAAGGCCACCACACCTGACCCTACCCCGCCCCCACCCGCCAAGCCTTGTGCCTTGTGTGATGTTATCGGTCATCCCACCCACACTTTTCCTGAGTTTCCCCGTATCCAACCCATGGTTAAAGCCACGTTCCATGAATCCACAATCCCTGAACCCCCTGTTTCTTCCTCATCCGTAGCAAAAAATCCCAAGACTCTTCGCACCAACAAACCCTGCGCTCTCTATGGGGTCCATGGCCATTATTTCCACCATTGTCCTCACCTCACCCATTACCGAGCCTCTTTAGAGGTCATCCGCGAGTACGAGGTTGAACAAAATCAATCCGCCTCTCCCATCCTTGCTCAATATGCGTCCAGTCTACTCGAGGATCCCCCTGCTACCATTGACATTCCTCCCCCCGATGTTGAACTGTCGGACCATGTTGCTTCTCTACTATACCTATCATCATCCACGCGCTCCCCAGAGTACATTCCTTCTGAACCCACTCCACCTATTATGCTTGATTCTCCTCCAGACACGGGTGCTTCATCTTTTGACCATCTCTTTTGTCCTTCTGTCATTTCCCGCGATGACCCGTATCTGCGCATCTCTCCTCATACTGATGATTTTGGTACCTTTGCAGCATCGTCTGGTCTCTTTGACCCTTCCCTCCCCTCTCCTAATCACGATCATACCCTCCATATCTTCGATGTTCGTCGCAGCCTCAGTGCCCGCCCTCCATCCCATCGTTCTCCTCCCTCTCCCTCTCATCAATCCATGAGTCCTCGATTTCCTACATGCACTGTTCCCTCTCGTAGCTGTCATTGGAAGTCTATCCTCTACTCACGCTGCCCTCCTTTGTCTCATCCTTCCCATTTCTTGACTTATGAGACTATTACATCAACCCTTTCGTCCGACCCTTATCTGGTCTACGCCGATGGAGCAAGTCACTATTCCCGTCATCTCGCTTTAGCAGCATGGGCCATCTTTACCCCCTTGCATACCCTGGTCCTTTCAAATGGCGTCTGCATTGGTACGGCCACCAATAATCAAGCCGAATATGATGCAGTTCATGGTTTCTTAGCCGATGCCCTTTCTCACCGCATCCTCCATCTGCATGTTCATTAGGATTCCCTGCTTGTTGTCTTACAAATTAATGGTGTCTATCGTGTGCATAACCCCCTCCTGTTTAGACAATATTTACGAGTGCAAACTTTGATACGGGAATTTAGATTCATTACATTTCACCATATACCTAGAGGTCAAAATCATTACGTAGATCAAATCGCAAACCATGTTCTAGACTGGCATATATCACACGCAACATAATAACATTCAACACCATCAACCAAATACATATACATTGTATATATATATTACATAACATGTGTTTTTAGAGTCCATCTACTCTGAAACATACTACATGCCCATAGCATGTTACAATAACAAAACTACAAAAATGGGGGGCACCACTCACCCCTACATCAACACTGGGGGGCACCACTTGCCCTACATCTAATAACTCTCTGGAGGATCCTGAGCCAATGGCTCTACCCACGGAGCTCGTAGATCACGCACAGCCTGACCCGCCATCGCCATGCGTCGCATGATACCTCGCCACTCCGAGGGTAGCCCAATACATAACTCTATGTACCGGTCATCTAAATCCTACCAACCACACTCCGATACACCGGTCAGTAGCCCCTCACATCTTTGACGAATGTCCTCCACCAGAGCAGCCATATCCTCACTCTGCGCCGTCCTTGATCCACTTGCCCCTGTAGCTCATGTTGCTGCAGGTCGTCCCATGTATCCGGTCGGTTTTACTGGAGCTATATCTGCATTCCACAAAACATCTCGATTAGCATCAGGTATATTAGTCACAAAACTCTAAAATATACCTAACAGATTAGTTGCTTGTCACTTACCATCGGGCCCCCACACCCGACCCAGCGGAAGCGGCAAGTTCGGATCTTCCCAATAACTCATCCCACTATAGGGATAGTCGTCTATGTATAATGGCATCTGATCCCAATGCGCAAAGAACTCTGGTCAGAACACCCGTCCGACTACCTCTCCCCCTCCTCTACATAGTAGCCTTCCCAACCAACGCATCCGGGGCTCTCTCGGACCTCCATCAGGCAATTGTACATGAGGTTGTAAGGTCGGGATCTTCTCAAAGAAGAAAGAGCACAACATCGTCCCATAATGACAATCATGATTCACTTGCTGCTTGCATAGCGACAACTGTCATTTCACCGACACCAACATCATCTGGGCCCACCCATAGTAGGTCCCACTCAGCACACTCTCCACGATCATCATCTTCCCTCCAGTGATGTGATGGAACGCCTGGATACCCAAGACCCGTAACACTGTTGCGGCCACTGCCCGAGTCTCCAACCTCTCTAGATCACCAATGGATATTCGAGTCCCTTTGACTCAGACACCTGGTCGACAATGTCGCTCAAAAAACTCCATAATGTCACGCCCCTATGGTAACACTGGCTGCGTATTTCCCACCATCCCTAATGGTGGGAGACCTGTCAATAAATACAAATCCTGGACCGTCAACTCGATCCTGTGCCCCTGCACTACAAATGCCTCCTGATCTAGATCCCAGTAACCGATAATACAGGCCAACAAGGGCTCCCCTGCCCTCATCAAAGGGTTCTCCAAAAATTTCAGTACCCCATACCTAGCCAGTGCACGACGAACACCCTGATCCGCCTGGATCTCTGTCTGTAATGTACCTAAGTCTCTCTCTCTCCACTTGATCCGTATATCTGCCATACTTGAACAAAAAAATCATTTTTGTTAGCCTCCAAATCCACAAAACTGCATTAACTTACCCCAAAACAGAATCTCAGCCCATAACAGCCCAAAACCCCCACATCTCACAGGTCGCCCTTTTTGGGCAAAACCTGGGCCAGGTCGCACTTTTCAAGCCAAAACCTGCATCCCAGGTTGCAGCTTTTGCCCCATAAAGTGCGACCCGACCGTAAGGATGAAATAGGGCCAGTTACTGAGATCTAAAGCCCTAATCTGCAATTTGAATCCATCAAAAACAAAGCTTAAGATTAGGCCTCTTACCTGCAACTGACGGATCACAATTCCAACGGTTGGTTTGTCCGCTACGATCGTTGTAAGATTTAGGGCCTTCTCTCCTCTCCACATTCACCACAGCTACACAAGCAAATGAATGCTTTTGGAGGGACAATGCCCTATTAGAAGAAAACCCCTATTTTTTCTTTCGCCTGTTGTGACCAAACCGTAGCCCTGTTTGACACACCGTCTACACCGTTGGAAAGCTCTCACCGAGCAGTCAAATGGGTATCTTTCAATTTTTTATGTTTTGATACTTCGCCACGACACCTTTTGTCCATGAAGGGTCTATTCACCTCTTCTCAAAATAAACTTTCTTCACTTAAGACACTTGTACTTGGGGCACCACTTTGCCTCCTTACTCATCTTCATTCATGTTGATTTTCATCATGAGCTACCCTTTTGTACTCATGCTTTTATGGTTCCCCATTTGGACCTGTTCTATGAGGCAGCACCATTGAGTCACCCTTGTTTAGAGCATCCGCATCGAGTCAAAAGCACATTCATGGAGTCTATCCCAAGTCCCTTTGTGCCCCGCCATAGTCCTCCATCCTTTCCTTCTTCGTCCCTCTCTCATGTCACACATTACGGCCTTCCGTACCCCCGTACACTATCCCACATGAAACTGTGTCAGTCGCTGCCAAGCCATTCATACACTTGATGCTCTAACAAGGGAAGTCGTCCAATCGCTCCTCCATTCCTCTCCTTCCATCATCATCATTAGTGTCTCCTTGGTCGTCGCTCTACTATTTTCCCCGTGCCTTAGATGGGGTTCCCCTATTGCCTCACCTATGGCAGACCTCCTTCTGTCGACTTCAGCTCATTTATTCTAGAAGCCAGGTCTAGGGGGCAGTGTACCTTGGTTCGAGCTCCTATCAGTATGATCGTGATCTATACACTTGATGGTCCAGTGATGCAGCAGCATCTATTGGTGATTCCCAGGCGTGTGTGAGATCTCTCAACCCTCATGAGGGGGTGGCCCTGCAAGTAGCCCCCCACATGCCTGGATGACTTATTTTCCGACCCTGATGCAGCTCCTCCCATTTGATGATATCAGCCTCCACCGCTTGCAGCGCTTCTTCGATTTGCACATATTAGTCAAATGTTGCGAGCCCTTCCCCGCGTGTAGGGGGCATTTGGGTGTATTTGTATCTCATGTACTACCATATTATTGTATAAGTCCTGAAGATTATTCCAGGCATCGCATGTATGTGAGATTAATCATGTTCTTTATCTAGCTCATGTTTAGGCCAGCACATGCATCATTATCGCGTTCCATGGTTTTCTGAGCGCCTTATTCTTTGTACTTCTTGCGTTCCGTGGTTTTCCGGGCGCCTTATTCTTGTTACTTCGTCTCAGCGGGCATAGGTATGCCTCCCCCGCCGCCTTTAGCATAGGTACCACTTCATAGAGACTTGTTGCACCTGTAAGTCTCATCTCCTCAGGGTCTAGTTCTTTTGTACATCAGACACCATTACACTTCTCTCTCTCACTTCCCTTTTGATATCTAGTGATTGAGCTCTTACAACGTACTTCGGTCATACGATTTTCTCCTAACACTCGTACGTTGGGGGGCAATCTGTTACACCATTTTTTTGGTCATCTAACCTATTATTATTAGATGAACCCAAGTACACCATGTAAGACCAATTTTTCCCTAAGTAAAATTTCTATCACCATATAAAATAACTTATTTGGTCATATTTAACCCAAAACAAAGAAATTAATTAAATAAATCATTATTTATTTAATTATTTCCTAAGAACAAGTTATTTAAATCATTATTTAAATAATATTCTTAGTTAAATTTGACTAAATCATCCATAAATAATTAAATAAACCATTATTTATTTAATTGTATTCCCATCATTCCCCTAAAATGATAAATAAATCATTTATTTATTTATTATTTATAAATAAAGGAATTGACCCGAGTCAAGAATCCTTTTCCCTCCAACAAATATAATAAAATATTCCTAAAAGGTGCTTCTAGAATTCGATTAATAATATTTTATTCATGCACCGAGTTCTAGACCGCCCCAATATTTTGTTATAAATAGAGGGGTTTTCCCCATTCATTAGTCACCTTCATTGCATTAGATCACTCTAGATCTTCTCTTCGTCACCATTTTCCATTTTTCTTTGTGAACTCCCATTGAGTTCTATGTTTGCTTTTCCACATCCATAAGAGAGAGAAATGCTAGATCTGAAACACTGAGGACTTCCAAGAACCCATCCCACTGAGGAGAACCGAAAAACACCTTTCTTGTTTTCCTCTCAGGTGCCCCATTCTTTAATATAATAAAAAATTCTTTCATATACATTCTTCTTGTCTTGTTCATTGGATCTATGGAGCTATGTTATTTTTTATCTGCTTAATATCTTTTGTGCTTAGATCTGAATTTGTGCAGCAATCTTAAAGGTATTTTGCAGCCATAATTGATGTTAGGGCTATTTGTTATGCATAGCTAAAGTGATCTTTTACGACAAAATATTAATACTAACAATCACTTCAGCCAATGGGGGCAGCATAGCTTCGCTTTGGGCAGTAGCATTCTGGGAGATGTCGACCAATTTCTGTGATATTGGACCTTCTATCACAACGGTGACACTTTCCAAGGTCTGGTTGAGCTACTTCACTGCTACATTAGCATCCTATGACAGCTTAAGGGCTTCAACAGCCCAAGGCTTCAGGCAGACATTGAGGGCCTTCTTCCTCTATCGAAGCTCTTCTATCTTAGCTTGGAGGTCTTGGTTGGTTCACAGTCGTGCCAAGCACTGAGCAGGAACCAACATGGACAAGGTGGCTTCCAATGTTTCAAACATCTCCTCTTTCTGTCGTAGGGCCTATGTTATTTCACACAAGAGCAGATCACGTTGAACCTTGGTCCATAGTTGCATGGCAGTTTCTAGTAGTTGAGCACCCTGCGCGATCTGCCCTGTGATGAAGTTAGTAGCTACGGTGACCAATGCAGATAGCTGGGCCCGCATCTCCGGAGGTGTTTTGTGCTGCAATTTAGCCTACAGATCGGAAATCTGCTGTTCCATCTGTGACTTAACCTCCACAACCTCCATTCACGATGCCTTCAATGCAGCAACCAACCCTTCAACCTTTGCCCAGGGCGTAGCAGTAGCCGGACTCTCTGCTAAAACTTCTACGCAGAGCTGGTGAATGAAGCTTTTGAGTTTTGCTTGCTGTGCGATAGCGATGGATACTTCAGTGCTCTGTGTTGTGATGGTATGCTTGGCCATATTGAGTTTTTGGTGCACTTGTTGGTCCCGATGGTGGATCTCCTAAAACACGGCGGTGTTGAGGCCCTGCAATGCCAAATGGGATAACTTGGCTAGATTCAACTGCACTTCTACACTGGCTGGGAGTTGCATTCTCAGGTCGGGTGGGATGATCACAAGGGTAGTGCTAGGTAAGAGGTAGGGACGGCTTTTCATTGTGGGTAGCACTGCTCTGCTAGTTGTTAATGGAGTACGCACCTGAATTATACTGGTCTGCAAAGTGCGGAACTCAACCTGGATGATCTTGATCGCAGCTTTCTGTTATTCCTCCAAGGAAGCCCATTTTTCCTCTGTGGCCAAAGTGACTACGTTCACAATCTGTTTGATATCTCCATCAGTTAGTGTGATGGTCTCATCGTGTTTTTCCCGCTGAGATAGTTGCTTCTTCAGGGGTCCTTTGGTAGGCTCTCCTGTGCGCTTCATCCTGCGAAGGGATGCAGTTCCTCTTGCATCCCCTCCTTTTGTCCCTAAGTCAGGCTGCGAATATTTCTATGTAGCTTCTTCGGCGTCCTTCTCATTATTTTGCTTCTGCTGCACATCTTTCTTCACAGCCGGTGTTGTGTCCTTCTCGGTACTTTTGTTGCAGCCTTCGATATCCTTATCTTGTGATGTGCTGGAATTTTTAGGGCCCTCCACCCTGGTCTTCAAGCCAATCTTCCACTGTAGGGGCTAGAGTGCAATAATGTTGTCTATTTCTTCGTCTGCGACCATATAGGGGAGCGACATCCACGCTTTCTCCTTTCGGCTCCAAATCTGTATGTTGTGCATTGTCACCTAAAAGGTCGCGATGCGTTTTTATCTATCGTAGACTGTGGGTGATAAGCATGGTCAAGAATTGATGGCAGCGGCCACGCTGCTTTGAAAGAGGACCCAGAAGACTTGATTTTCCTCTATGCGTTACACATCCTTGGAGTCCCACAAGTATGCATAATGGTCTCCTTCACACATATCTGGGTTAAGCTCAGGGAGGACTGACTTCGTAGGAGCTTCCCAGGTGACAAACGCGATGAGGAACAACAACCACGAGTAGCAAAAGGTGCGCCCTAAGTCCTGGGATTCTCATATGTTGGCCAAAAATTTGTCACATAAGTACTGAGCCCAATTAAAATAGACCCCCTTCCTACATTGGCCTTCTAGCTGGATGCCATAGGCGGGGACGGTGGTGACTTGGAACTTGCGCATCAAATTGCACATGAGCAACATCATGCCCAACTGCGTAGCGGGATCATTGATGGATTTTATGATAAAGCCTTGGGTATTCCACTCCACCTTGTATTTTTGGTGCACAAATTCAGTAGTCTCGTCTTCGTATTTCTTACCCACTCACTCTAGAGGGCTTGGTCCATTCATCAGGAGGCCATTAATCCTATGAATCAATGCAGAATTAATAGGAATCTTGTCCTAGATGCACAGGAAAACGTCATGAATTAGGGCTAGAAATTGTCGTGCGAGTCAGTCCGTAACATTGTAGTGAATAAAATGGGGCATCCTGAGCAGGTTTAGGAGCCTGGACCAAACCAACCCATGCACCCAGTGCTGGTGGATGACTTTATCTCCATTTTCGTCATTAATCAAGTCGAGGTATAATGTTGGTGCTAGTTTAGGGAATGCTTCAAAGTTGTCTAGGTCATGATCATCAAAATTGACCTCATGAAGCTTACCACAAGGTTCGCCAATGATGGGGACCTCGCCTGGGGTCAGTGGCATCTACAAGTAAGTGACCAGACCATCAAGAATCTTTGGCATGCACGTTGATGTCCTGCCGTGGTCAAACAAAGAGAGGTAACCAGTGAATTGGCTCAACGAGTTGTGCTTCCTCCCGAGCTACCTGCAAGGATTTTCTGGTTCGCGAGGAAGTTCGCGGATTTCCTGCAGCCCATTTTGTGGACTTAGGGGGCTTTCCGGAGCTCTGGGCCTTTTCTTTTCCTTTCCTCATGGTTGGGCTCAGCGTGGAAAGAACATCCTCCGCCTCGGACTCGATTTTCACCACTTCCTCAGTCCCTTGTTCTATCGAGGTCATTGGTTCAGAAGGCTTAGCAAGGTTCATAGCCGTCATCCTAGTGCAAAAAAAAAAACCCCGGGTTGCTACTATCCAAGGGGGTAGGTTTCTTGGACATGAGAGAGACACTATAAAAACAGAGCATCTTGCAGCACCAAATCGTCATGGTAATATATGCTAAGTACAAGCTATACAACTGATACAGAACCCTTATCTGGACTATTCGACCCGTTTTATAGCCATAAGGGTTAACCAACGGTTGGGAAAGCCTCATGTGAAACTTACCATCGGTTAAATGGTAAATTTTTTTTGGAAAGCACCATATTAATTTCCAGTCCCCCGCTCCTTCCAACGGTAATTTCTGATTTTTACCAGATTTTACTGTTCCAACGGCTAGTTTTCATACCTCTTGTGCGCCTAGCGCACCTTCTGCACTTAGATTAAACATTCGTGCCTCCTGCACATCCTCCCCTAACACAGGCCTTCTTCCTAAGTAATTTAAAACTAGAGACATGTTTATCTAACATTCATCATCCCCAAAGAGGACATCCCTCGTAAGCAAGTTTTTTAGAGATGTTGTGATTAGTACATACTTTCGGATTAAATTCCTGTAATAACCTGCATGGCTAAGGATTGAACGCAACTATTTCCTTGTGGCCAAATTTATGAGAACCTTGCCTATTATATCGGTATTCCCAATCGGAGCCAACGTAGGGTGCATCTCAATGCTACCTATTCGCAGCTTGAGCGGTTTGGTAACTGTGCGCATCTCCTTCAATCCTAAGGAAGAGACAGCTCGTGGATCATCCTGACACTCTTCTAAGGCTAGGCTATGTTCATTTTCCATGTCTAGTATCTATGCTTCCCATGTCAGTACCGCAGGTGCGACAGACAGGGCCAATTCACCCCATACCACCGTATCAATGTCCTGCAGAGCTGCGTTAAGCGCCTCCATACCTAGTAACCCAAATGTCCCTAGAAATTCATCCTTTAGTGTCTCCTAGTGGTAGGTGCGCTGATGTAGCTCCGCATATAAATACCATGCAGTGGGAAGTGGTCCCAATGCATGAATAAATAGATGAACCCACTCTTTTGTATTTCTGTCGCACCAATTCTGCATCCAAGCGAACAGATACTTGTGCGGGTCTTAGGGGCCGAGGTATGTTTGGACACGCAGGTGATCGGGCAGTTCAAATCACAGGATCATCATATCTCAGCACTCTTCCCAATCCTGGAATTCCTCCTTATGTGTGTCCCACCACTGCGTAGGTGTCTCACGCATGGAGAGATTAAGGGCCCTTAGCCTTCATCCTCTTGGAACCTCAGCTTCAAATGCTCGTAAAAAGTCCCTAATATTACTAGAACCATCAAAGTAGGGTAGGTCTCTTCCCTCTGAGGAAATGCAGAGGAATTCCTTTGTGACCCAAAGGCATCGCAGCACAGAGACATCATGTAACCAATTTTTCCAGTTCTCCATCTCCCCGTCGGAGTCGGAGAAGCAGTCATTGTCCTTTTCCCAGCAGATTACACCATCCACTGTAGGGTTGATCCAATCTTCATCCCATGCAGTCAACTTATAAATGTGATCTACATCCTCTTCATCGTGCACCGACTCTGTATATCGTTCGCCTTCTACAGGATATAATGGTACTATCACCCTTGTACCATTATTTTCAAATACCATGCTTCTCTTCTTCAAGTTAATAATGCCTCCCATATCGATGGCCCAATCCAAGCCTAAGAGTGCACGGTAGGGGTCCACATCTTCTACAATCTGAATTACTTCAAAATAATCCTAGACCTTAACTCCTGCGATATCTAACATGATCTTTGGCAGTCCTCCCAAGGGTATGATCTTCTAATGATTGGCCATACGTAGCTGGATAGTGGACCATTCCAGCTTAGGTTCCCCCATTCGTTTCCAAGTCTGTTTAAGTAATACATTCGCATTTGATCCTAGGTCCAAAATAACCTGATCCATCTCATAATCATTGATCTGCGCAATCAACCGCATCTCACTACCAGTGCGTTTCTTATATCTATATAGTTTGTGTACGTCCTTAATTTCCGAAGGGAGGCTAGGTCATGCGGCGCAGCTATCTATTAATGCTTGAATATTTTCCATAGCCTTTGGGCTGTGCAACAACTTCATACATGCCTATAAAAAGGGTTTGACCTCCTCATCTACCTTGAGGTTTACCGACAGCTGAGAAGTAGATGCCTCTACCTCAGCAAAGTCTTTGCAAGCTGCGACAAATGTTTCTTTTTCCTTTTTTAGATCCAAACCTTCTTGCTTTATAACTTCTTGTTGGATCAGAGGTTCACGCGTAGTCTTTTCCCCAGGCCCCCCGGTGGCCATCACACTGCATGTTATGCCATTCACGCTTGGATATTTGTCTCGCAGTTTAGCCTTAACCCTCTGCACATTCGACGTAGGTGTCTACTGCTTCTCCTACATATTTTCTATCAAGATTGGACAGTCTTCAATCGCATCGTCCAGCTATCTGCAATACCGACAGGACTACCTCGTAGGGTTTGGGTAGTCCCTGGCAAAGTGTCCTACTTCTCCACAATTATAGCAGATTAGTTGTCCTCGTTCCAAACCTACGTTTCCACCTCTTCTACCTCCCCTGCCCTTCGCTGGGGAGCCACTTGTGCTTGAGAGGGATCTTGGCGAGGATGGATCCGACTGTATCCTATAGAGATACCCTCTATCAATCATCAAATCATACATCTAGCAGCTCTATTCATTGTTTCCTACCGACCTGCAGAACCTAGACCATTGTTGATTTACTTCTGGGACATATGTAGCAAGGCGGGGGCAGTGGTTTGTGTCGTGCAGCCCCGCAATGCGACAATCATCGCACCATAGCATCATCCCACTTGATCTTGCACCTTCCCTAGGGCACAACGTACTAGGTCCCCCGGCCTGTATATATTATGATAAAAGAGGGTAGTTGTCCTTGGTGTGACCATTCGTCCTGCATCATATGCACCATCTTTCAAGGCTAGCCTCTGCTCCTCGCTCCTTTCGCAGATTCTAGATCTCCATGTGCATCGCCTCCAGTTATCCTTGGATCTGTTGGACACCCAGCTGGGTGTCATCTCTGGGCACAACTTCTAACTTCATAATGACCTCCAAGGCTTTTTCGTGCGATTCTAAAGTTTGGTGACCCATGGGTACGCACAGGTGAGGCAACAGCATGGCAATGAACCATTCTGTGTGTTGTCTTTCATCATACTGAAATCCTCCTTCTCTAATCACCTTCTTCAGTCGTTGATCGGCCTCCTACACAAACTCAGAAGGCCCTTACCTGAAATCCTTTAGATCAACCACTATTTGAGAGTAGGACTTAGGCTTCTTGAACTGTTATTTCAAGGCATTCTTAATCTCTTCAATGGTTGCATTCGCATGTTGGCCGATGTATCCCATGTACCAATCCAAATCTCTTTCTTCAAAGGCAAGGGAAAATTGTGCCCTGTTCACCACATCAGTAGCTACGTTCTGCGCAGTCCATACCGATCTTGTGACAAACCAGAACTGATCCATGTCTTCATCTCCCACACCCTTAAAGGTAGGCAACTTCATGTTCATAGCCATGTCATCTTCTGGTGGTGGTGGAGGTGTAGGTGAATTCTTACCCCTATGTTGGTTTGAAAGTGGTGTGGCTGGAGGACTCTGTGCAGCTGCTTCTCTTACCAGACTGTATACATATCTATCTCCTTCCTGGTTGTTCCGATAGTATTTCCACTTCGTGTCATACTCTCATCCAGATCAGAGGTCATTCATTCAGTGTGGCTACACAGAATACTCTTTTCACACAGTAATATCTTAATCAGCAATGGTAAGGTCTTCAGAAACCTACCCCGGAAACCCTTGAAGAATATTCGCTCTACTTTAGAGTAGGAGACGAATTGATCAATGGCAAACTCTATCACGAACCCTCCTAGCACATTGTCCACCTAGTGGTCCATTGTGCGAGTGATGGTGTTATCAGTCTTCTCTAATTGCTTAATCAATTTTGGGGTCCACCGTGTGACCCACTTGTCTTTCCAACACTTCTAAAACTCGACCAACCTTACGAGCCACTCCTAGAGCTTGATCGAAATTGTTACAAAGAAGATCTCGTAGATCTCTGTGAAAATATACTTATTCTTCCACTCTTCGTTGGTCAACCTCTTACTGCGGTTTTCTTTTACTGCAAATTCCTAAGCTTGTTGTTCAAACCATTCATCAATTTCTTTTCTTTTAGGTTTCCAATACGGCCTTAGCATTAACCGATCCCTCTCTCAAAATGCTCCTGGTCTCGACAACAAAACCATTTTTTTGCTCGAGGGGTCCTGAGCCAAGTTCGGAGGTTAGGGTTTACCAACAAACCCCTATACTACTGGCCCTTTCGGCAGTGACCTACTTGCTCAGGCCAAAGTCTCACCTGAAGCAGTATGGGAGGGTGTTGGAACCAGGTTTCTGCACCCTGGGAGAGGGTAGGTAAGTCAAGAAGAGCTGTGTTCAACCTTATAATTATGAGATATTATATCACAAAGCCCAGATCTATTGATATCCTTCACATCCACATGCGCAATACCAATTATAATCACAGTAACTAACAGATCATAGACTTATAGAACATTACCGTAGTTATCATATAAAGCATAATAGAACAAATCCATATCGCAACATAAAAAAGTAGCACAAGTACTTTCACAACTTAAATCAATAACATAAAAGCATACATACTCAATCAGATATCATAGATTCACATCAGCAGTAAGTGTGATACATTCATATATTACAACAGCCTTCTGCATTCATTAATCCTTCAGATTTACTTACAATACCCAAAACCTAACCTACGCACATAGCAGCAGGGTTCGCACACAGCAGGACAGAGGATCTCCACGCACACAACCAGCAGGAGTCCTTACCCAACCAACCCTACAGATCTAACAGTTCGCACGTAGCATCAATTCCAATTCATGCCTACCTATCGACTCAAAAAGGTTCAACTATTTATACTACTTTAGCCTATGAATCCAATGGTCCACAAATTGTGGTTTGTGGACTCTTGGTCTACCCTTGACCCACTTACAATGCATTACTGGCTTTGACCCACCCCAAACCCCTGCGTTAAACTAAATATAATAAAAAATATACAAAATGGACCAGATTCGCAGCTTTGTAGGAGACCTTGTTCCAACTTAACCTATTACTATTAGATGAACTAAAGTACACCATGTAAAACCAATTTTACCATAGTAAAATTCCCTTCACTATGATAACTAATTTAATAACCCATATTTTATTAAATTATTTTTGGTCTAAACACGAAACGCCATGAGGAATAATTAAATAAATCCTTATTTATTTGATTTTCCTCTAGGGTTAATTAACTAAACCACTGTTCAATTAATATTCTTGGTCATATTTAACCCAAAACATGAGAATTAATTAGATAAATTATTATTTATCTTATTATTCTCTAGGAATAATTATTTAAACCATTATTTAATAATATTCCTTGTTAAATTTTATTAAATCATTTATAAATAATTAAATAAATCATTATTTATTTAATTATTCTTTAACCTCATCCTTGAAATAATAAAAAATCATTTATTTATTTATTATTTCCAAATAAATGGATTTAACCAATTCTAAATTCCTTTTCCCTCCACCAAAAATAATAAAATATTCCAAGTAAGTTGGATCTAGATTTGGTTAACAATATTTAACTATGCACCAATATCTAGAGTAACTTAATATTTTTCTATAAATACAAGGGTTTTCCATTCATTCACTACCTTTTTTATCACCTTTTGATCTATACTTTTTTTCTGACTTTGATCCTCCATCAATGTCAAATTTTTTCTACTTTTTCTTGTGAGCTCCCTTTGAGTTCTATTTTTTCTAGATTTTATGCACCATCAAGAGAGAGATATCTTGAATTTGAAGCACTGAGGACATAGAATAACCCATCCCATTGAGGGGAACTGGTAACATATTTTTGTGTTCCCTTCCCAGGTGTCATAATAAAAAAAAATCTTTATAAATTCTTGTCTTGTCTACTAGATTTATGGAGCAACTCTATTTTATTTTTGTTGTTTAATGTCTTTAACTGCATAGATATGGATTTTTGTAGCATTTATTCTGATCGCCTACTATATATTTAAGGAAATTGACAACCACATTTGATGTTAGGGTTGTTTTTTATGCACGGCTAAAGTGATATTTTTTCGTACGCTTGCGATTAGAATTCACACTAACACCTATGTGATTTATTTTTTTCCTATGTAGTCTATTCTAACTGTGTTTGGGGTTACAACACCAAACTTCCTAAAGGCGACTTGGTATAAGTGTGCAATTTTATTTCTTGAAAAAGTAGATTAGTTATTATACCTATGTTAGGGGTTATAATGTTAATCTTCCTAAACCTACTTAGTAGAAGTGTGTCATTTTATTTCCTACAAAAGTAGATTAGTTATTCTATATGTGCTAGGGATTACAATCATAAAATTCATAAACTCACTAGGAAAAAAAGTGTTATATAAATCTTACAAGTTTGGACTTTAAATATTTGCAAGTGTGGTTTGGTTTCCTCAGTGTATTGTAAAAATAAAAACCAACCATATATTGTTCTATATAACACCCCTTTAGAATAGGAGAACCTTATTGAAACATAACATATTGTATTAGCATATATAATGCATTATAATTCACAAGTTCCATACAAAAACCAAATTGATAATTAAATTCACATTTTCTCATTTATATACTAAGAAATGAAGAGGTAATTGAAAAACCCATCAGTAGATTTTACATATTTCTTTGGATTTATGTGAGAAATTAATAACGATACTCCTCTTTATCACAATTTCTAGTCAGCCCAAAAAATGGATCTTCTAATTAAAATTTATGTAACATGTAAGATGTGTACCTTTAAAACCTTAATTTTGATAATATTTGAATGGTTGACCTTTTACTTGATATATTTATGATATTTGGGCCCTTCTTAATCTAAAATTTTGACATATAATACTCTGATATCTCTTTTCTATAATTACATAGGCCTAAGTAAAATTTGATTTTTCAAGTAAAATGTATTGTAACTTTATCCAAACTTGTTGATTTAGCCTTTACACAAGCGAAAACTTGAATACCATGCAATGTGTCTAATTCCTCAAATATCATTATGAAACTTTTACTTGAGCTATTTCATTGCGTCTCCTATAACCTCTAAAAATTTCACAATGTTGAGTGTCCTAGGAAAAAATTTATCATGAAAATTTCGTAATCACTCAGTTCCATCCATTTCTTGCAGAAAGAATGCATTGTTTCCAATAGCAGATTGAATAAGATAAGGGCCTTGCCATAAATTATCAAATTTTTCATGTTTGCCCTTATCTTCTCTCCTTGAATCTCATTTCAATATTTTGTCACTAATTTTAAATTCATTTGCCTTGGTTCTTTTGTCAAACAGCTTATTGATGTTTTCTTGTAGTTGCTATACTCTGATGTATACCTCCTCTCTAGTTTGTTGTAGATGTATAGTCTGGTGTATCTTCTTGTCATATCATCATTTTCAGACTGTACTTCTTGGATCAGCTTCATGACTGGCACTCATAGACTAGTTGGAAATATTGCATTTGTTCCATAAACTAGCTGGTAGGGAGACATTCCAATTGTTTTTTTAATTGTTAGTCTGTTTGCCCATAATGCATGTACTAGCTTGTTGTGCCATGATTTTTTGTTCTCTTCCAGCAACTTCTTGATTATATTCACCAAAATTTTATTTGAGGACTCTGTCAGCCCATTACCTTGAGGGTAATAAGCTATAGAATGACCCAATACGATCTGATATTTATGACAGAATTCTACCATCTTTTTAGACCCAAATGCAACAGTATTATCAGTTATGATCTTTCTAGGACAACCAAATCTAGACAGTATATGGTTTTCAAGGAATGAAATGATAACTGAGTCTGTGTCATTTCTAGAAGGGATGGCTTCTATCCATTTGGTAAAATAGACTGTTGCTGTGAGGATCTATCTATGTTGGGTAGATGAGGGAGGATGGATTTCCCCAATGAATTCTAGACCCCACTGCTAAAAAGGAGCTTCAAAAGTGATTGGTTGCAGAGGTAAAGGAAGTAGCTTTCTTTTTCCTTCAAAGATTTGGCATTTGTGATGGGAAATAATAATTTTGTGGATATCTTGAAAAAGGGTGGGCCAGTAATAGCCAGCTCTAATGATTTTATTAGCAGTTGACTTCCAGTAGAGGTGGCCTCCACATTCTCCTTCATGAAACTCGTGCTTGATCTTATCTGCATCATTCTCAGGAAAACATTTAAGCAATAATCCACTAGCATTTTTCCAATATAAACATTTATTCAAAATGTAGCAATTTACAGCTTTCAACTTTAAAAATCTTGTCTTTCTTTTAGACAAAACAGGAGGGGTATTAGGATTGAGCAAAACATACAAAATATTAGCATACCAAGATGAATTCAGAAAATTATCTTCAATTATTAGAGTTGTAAACTCCTCCTGTTCATCTAGTGCATTAAACATGTTTATATCAAGAGCTTGAAAGATGGATTCAGCCATAAGTTTTGCTAGTCCTTGACCTTTTATGAGCTTATTGGACTTAATTTCTAAGTCATACTCTAAAATTACAGCAATCCAGTTTCCTCTTTTGCCATTTGGATCTTGGGTCAATATGTCTTTTACAACTGAATGAAGCACAAATGCTATAATGTGGGAATGTAAAATATAAACTTTAAAGTATTTTAAGGTTTTGACCAGGGAAAAGGCTTGTTTTTCCATGATAGTGTGAGGTGCATCTCTTAATGCCTTGCTGAAAAATGCAATTGGCTGCTCTTGTCCCTTCAAGTTTTTCAACAGCTACTGTGTGTTCTGATGCAAATGAAAATATGAAGAAATCCTTTGTAAAATCAGGACTGATAAGAACTAATGTTTTGGTGAGTGCTTGTTTTACCAGCTAAAATGATTTCTTTGCTTCTAAGGCCCATTTAACTCCTTCTTCTCTCTTAAGCATATTTGTCATGATTCTAAGGAGTTCAGCTAGATTGGGTATGAACCTTCTCAAGAAATTAATCTTCCCAATGAAAGATTGAAGTTCCTTGATGTTTCTAGGATGGTTGATTTGCAATATACCATCGATCCTCTTTGGGTCTATCTTTATTCCCTCTTCTGATATGATATGTCCCAGAAGTTTACCTTCTTGGAGACCGAACAATGTTTTCTTTGGATTTAAGGACAACCCATATTTTCTGCATTTCTCAAAGATTTTTCTCAAGTGTATTAGGTGTTCTTCATCTGTTTTAGAATAGACAGTGATATCATCAAGGTAAATCACAATGAAGTAACCTATTTCTTCTGAGAATGCTATATCCATGGCTCTCTGAAATGTGGCACCAGCATTCATTAAACCAAAGGGAATTTTCAAATACATGAAAGTACCCCAAGGAGTAGTAAAGGTTGTTTTAAGTTGATCATTAGGATGTACCAATATCTAATTGTAACCTGAGAAGCCATCTAGCAAAGAAATTATTTTAGAACCAACTACCCTTTGTAAGATATGATCCATTTTGGGCAAGGGATAGTTGTCCTTTAATGAGGCTTTGTTTAAGTTTCTAAATTCAATGCAAAGCCTTATTTCTCTTGTTTTCTTCCTAACTGATACAAGATTAGACACCCACTCTGAGTATCTGATAGGGACTATAATTCCAGCATCATACATTTTCTTAATTTCTTTCTCCACCAGAGGTAATTGAACAGGGTTGATTCTGTGCAATTTTTTTTATATGGTTTCTGGTTTTCTTTGAGGGGTATCTTATGCTGAATTATCTCTGTATCATATGATTTCAGATCTTCTTAGCTCCATGCAAACACATCAGAAAATTCTTTAAATAACTGAATGTATTTCAGTTTAATGTGAGTTTGCAGTGTTTTAGACAGTTTGATAATTTTGGGTTTCTGTTCACTGCTTATGTTTCATTATTCCACTTCAGTTTCAATAGGTTCTAGTTTTGGCTTTTTAGCCACATCATTCAAGTCAAACGTCCTTTTGGAAATCTTTGATCTTTAGATTGCAACACTTATAAGTCTCCATTTTCTAAATCTGTGCTTGGTTCTATTGTATGTTTAGGTTCTTTAAATAACAAATTTATATCAGCAATCTCAGGAGACTTTTCTTCTTCGAAAAGTGGGTTTTCTTCAATAGGACAGTCTCCTTCATACTCTGAATCTGAGATTTTCACTTCAAATTCATTTCTAGACTGTAGGAAGTCTTCTATTTTTTTATCTCCTTCAAACACTTGCCAATATTTTTCATTATCTGGGACATCTAGTCTATAGTTGACTTGGATGGTGTATTGTTTTCTTTCATAAGGTCTTAGACAAGTACTAGCAGCAAAGGTTATTCCGTTGGCAAGAATGTTTTGGTTCCTTGGGACAAAGGTAAGTTGGAATTCAGCAAATGTTTTTAACAAGTCCATGACATCATCTCTATAGGCTCTAAGTCTGGGATGTTTAATAGTGTACTCCCCATGTACTTGTCTAATTATCAATTCTGAATCTCCATGGGCTGTTATCCTTTTAGATTCTAGTTTTTTCAATAAATACAAGCCTAAAAGGAGAGCCTCATACACTGCTATGTTATTTGTGCATTGGAAGTTTAATCTATAAGAGTGACCCTCAGCATGATTACTTTCAGTGTTGTGCACCCATATGCCTACTCCTTCACTAGTTTTAGAGCAAGACCCATCAAAACTCATACTCCAAAGAGGACTGTTTTCAGATTTGTCATTTATTTCATTGTTTTCCTCTCTGTTTTGTCCATCACTATGTTTTGTGTAAGGGCCTGCACTATGTTTTTCTTTGATTTGTTCCTCAATATTTTCAATGTTTTGAGGCTTTATTATTTGATTATCATGATCTGCACTATATTTATGACTATTTTGGACCTCAAGACCTTTAATTTTTTTGCTGTGAATCTCTGAGCTTGCAAACTGATCTAATTATTTTCCCTTTCTCTCCTTTCCCTCTATGGCTCCTACTATGTTTGGATGTGGGGTGACTACTATATTGGCCGATATTTCATTGACTAACTCTTGCTCATTAGGAATCTCATCATTATAAAGAATGAATGAGTCAAGGTCAGTGTGTATAGAATAGAGAGGAGAGTTTTTTGGTCTTTCTTGACTACTCACCATGTATTTCATTTGTGTTTCCCTATAGAGTCTTCTAGGTTGACTAAAGACAGGTATGGTGGCATAAGTCATATCCATCTGCATAGTACCTTGAAACTTAGCATCCCATGACCTTGAAAGAAGCATGCCATATTTGGGGGGCATATCAGCCACTACAATGTCCATCACTAAGCTCTTGGCTGGAATTTGGGCTAAGTTAACACATAGATCTTTTATTAGACCTAGGCATCTCACCCTACTTGAATCAAAAGAATATAGATCTTTGTATGGTCTGGTCACCTCTAAGCCTAATATTTCCATTATTACCTTGGGCATGAGGTTATGTGATGCTCCTGAATCAAGCATGGCATTGTGCAACATCTTATCATGGATATTCAAACTGATGTAGAATGGAGGGGTAGATCCTTCTTGAAATTTTCCTTCAATATTTGGTCTGAATAGGAGCTCTGCAGTATCATCATTTAAGTTCACGGTGTCATGAATATCTTCCATGTTCAAAGCTTTCAAAACTTGAAATTTGTACACATTTCGAGTGACTAACTCAGTGAGTGGGACAGAGATTTTGATTTTGGATATTTCATTCTCTAGGCTAAAGGGAATCTGGTTTTTCAAAATGTTTGATTCAGCCTTGTTAGTCACTCCTTTATCAGCAAAATCAGCTTGTTGATTTGTACTATTTACAGTAGTCAAAATGGTTTTTTCAGGAGCATTAGCTGATATTCTAGGGCTGCTAGGGTCACCACTCTATTTTTCATTGATTTGGGTGTTTTTTCCCTTGTTGGGATCAGAAATTTCAGCCATTGTTTTATGATTTTCTGTTGTTTTTTTTGGAAGAATTTATGGGGTTGTTTTTGGCATAATTATCAGTGGTTTTTTTATTGGGAGTCTCTTGGTTTTTTTTAATTTCTTAGGTCATATTATTTGGGAGCTCCTATGATGGCATTTTTAGAGTCTTGATCATAGTATTCAGTTTCTATACTTCTATCATCATAGGGTGTATATAGACCTTGTTTTCTTTCACAGAGGAAATCAAAATCCTCATTGATTACTACCAACATGTTTATGTTATCATCCTCTATTTGTTCAATTGTTTCAACATCCTCATTAACATAATTTTCTTGAAAAGGAGGTCTGATCTGTTGATCAGCATCTCTTTGTCTATTCTAAGGTTGATTTCTCCTAAAGTTCTGATTTTGATTTTGGGATTGGTTTCTATTTGGAGGAGCTGTTTGGTTTTCTCTAGATTGGGCTTTCTCATACATGTTCATCCTTTCCATCATCCTTTCCATAGTTTTGAATACATTTTTCATTGTTGAGTCAGATATGGAAGGTGCAGCTTCATCCCTAAATTATAATTTATTTTCCTTCCTCATCCTAGCTCTTTTCTCAATCAAATTTTCTTCCACACTAAGAGCTACCTTATGCATGTCCTCTAAAGTTAAGGAATCCCTTTCTCTAAGCTGATAGGCCATTTCGGGATCAAATCCTTCAGAGAATTTGGCCAAAGCTGAGCCTTCTAGAGGTTTCTAATCTAGGGATAGCACGTTATAAACACTATTGAATCTAGTGCAATAATTTTGAACACTTTCCCCAGTGTTTCTCTTGAGGTTGTTGTAATCTGAAAGTATTTGGAGAGGGGTTTTCCTAATTTCCCATTTTCTTATGAATGTTTGATGGAAAGCTTAGAGATCATTAATACTATTAGAGGTTAATTTTTTGAACCATTTTCTTGCTTCTCCCCCTAAAATTTGAGCAAACAATCTAAGTTTAACAGTTTCATCATCTATCTCATTTCTATCAAAATATTCATTCATCTTGTCCACATGTTGTAAAGCAGTAGTAGAATTACTAGCATCATATAATGGAATCTTAGATTGATAGTCCTGTGGAAAATTGATTAAAGGTAAAAGAAGGACTAGAGGAGCATACCATGTTGCCATGATAGGAGGTTGTAAAGAAAATGGGGGGTTTACAGGTGGAGGATGTAAGATAGGAGGGGAATGATGGAATGGAGTAGTTTCGATAGTGGGTGTATGAATAACAGAAGTACTTGGACCAGCAAGAGACTGTTGATCATATCTAGGGTGAGATAAACCAAAATTATGAATTAAATGCAGATCCAGTGGAGTAGTTTATCTGCTATCAGTATGTTCACCACTATGTAGGGGTGAAGGTGGAGGCTCAAATTCTATCTGATCCATATCACTAAGTGACTTAGTTCTGGATGGGTTTCTTATGAATGGTAATTCAACTTGTGTATCTTGTAGAGCTATAAGATTTCCAGGGACAGAATCATCTCTATGAATTGGTCTGACAACAGTTGAAGTCTTGGATTTAGGAGATTTCCTAAGGATACTTTCTGGATTATCAACCATCTCAGGAGGATTTGGGTATGGATAGGCTCTAGTATGAATTCTTCTAGAAGCCACTATGTGGTGTTTTTAGACCTAATGATGAGAGAAGTTCAGCAAAGTATGACAGTCTTTTAAAGGCTAACTAATATTTCTTAAGGAAAACTCAATCCTCAAAGTCTTCTTAACTTAGTTTGTATGATGTTATGATAAAATAGTTTCCCAGTGGAGTCTTAGGGAAAACCAGTGGGGTCATCAGGCCTACTGAATACCAATGGAGTCGCCAGGTGAAGTATTTTTACTTGTTTTCAAGGTTTGGTTGTTGTTCACCATCAACAATCAATAATAACCAGTCTTGGTGACACTTGCCTCATTCAGAAATAGGGTTTCATTGAGTTGTGAAGTTATCTATTACTCGATATTCCCCAGTATGGTCACCACTATGTTAGGACTCCCGTAGTTTGCAAGATTGGCAAGAAAAAATGCTGCAGGGCCTACATCAGAACCACTTTGGAATCATAGGATCTAGCCCTCCTGGATTCAGAGAGGGATCTCTCTATTTAAGTATTCTCAAAGGATATATCTTTAAGTCTTATGATATGATATTAGGCTAGTTATGAAGTACAAGGGGTTTGTTTGTTTTGGTTGGGTAGGATATCATCAAAATGAAGAAATTCTTTTGAAGGGTGAAGGTATTAGTGAGTTGAAAGAATGGTTCAGCTGATAGGATAAGTAAGAGATAGTATCAATCCATTGGGCTATGGAGTCACAAAAGGATTTAATTGCACAACAAGTTTCAAGAGTGGTCCATGGGGCAAGTCATCTATTTCAAAGGATCTCTTTAGATTAATTTGTGATATGGAACATTAAAAGTGTTGTGAAAGAAGCAAAGCTAATAACCATTTAATAATCTATTAACTTCACTAAACAAGAAAAGCCTTTCAAAGTAACTGTTTGAAGCAAGCCAAAGGACAAGGAAAACCATAGAATTCTTTGGGAAAACTTTTACTAAAGCACACCTTTCAGAAAACAATCCAGCAATCTAACAGATTACCTTTAGAAAAGAGAAAACATATAAGATAAACAAAAGAATAGCCTAATATCAAGTAAGAACTTTGAATCTATCCTACTTTTGGCATACTCTTAAGGGAAACTTTCAAAACAGTTGTTTAAGACTAAGCAAGGGATAGGACTAACCATAAACTTCCTTGATTTGGACTCTACTTAGCATGTAGTGAAAATAACATTCAAGAACAACATCTCAAGTGTCACTCAGCAAGACATGGGCTTACCAACATTCCTTAACTGGTTATACTCTATTGAAATCATTCCCAAATACACAGTTAGCAGAAAACATAAAAATAAAGCTTATCAGTGGGATTTAGGGTACTTTGCAGTAAATACTAATCTATATTTGTTGTTCTTTATCATAGAAAATTGACAGTATGAAAACATAAGAAAAAAAACAATTACAGTAAGAAAAACATCACCATTGACATAGACCAGGATCGCATAAATCAACTAGTGTAATTGATGTTAAAACCAGTTACAATCTTCAAGTCCAGTGGGTCTTTACAGCTTCAAACTTCTCATCTCAGCCTATCTTTCTTCAATTTATAACAGATTTTCAGTAGCCTCAACAACTATTTACATTCAATAAGTATTCAACCAACAACAACAATGTCTCCTTGTGAAGTATTTAGAGAAGAATGAGGAGTTGGAGTGAAAGAAAGGTTTATTTGTTCAATTAATACAGATTAAATGCTTCTCAGACTTTGGGACGCCTAATGGAGAAGATATCTAAATGTCTTAACTCTGTTAATTGATTGTTACATTAACTTTCATCTACTTTAGTCACTTTTGTTGACTTTGTGGATTTTGGTAGGCTGGAAATTACTTCTGAGCTGTCTCTGAAAAATATCTCTGACTGTGCAATCAATTCATATTCTTTTGAGGAATATAAACTTTTAAGTGGCATTTTTAGTCTTCGGAGGAGTAAATAGCCTTGATGATCTGGCAATTCAAGGCGGTCTTTTGCTGATTTGTCATGATTTTTTGCTTTAAGATTTGAATTAGGCCTTTGATACAGCTCTAATCCTTCTTTATCATATTTTTTCTTTATTCACTGTGTCTTTATCCTTTAAACTGTAGGATTAAGTCTTTTAATCTTCAAGCTTTTGCTTTAATCCTTTAACTTTAATCTCTGATACTCTTTTGATCTTTACTACTTGTGTGCAGGTCTATTGCGCTGGAAGGCTTTGTTTGTGTAATCAACATTCATGACGTATTGATTAAACTTGACAATCCGGCCCTTTTTGTCCCTTTCTACATTGAATTCGGCCTCTGAGGATCGTCACCCTAGGCTCTGAGCTACTGTTTACTTGTTGTGGGACAGCTTTGATATTTCTCCACCATGAAACCTACAACACACATAACTTGTTACAAAAAACATGTGAATTTGGGGCTAAACTGCTAACAGAGGCTTGGAGGACGGTTTTGGAGCGTTTGCAGAGGTGGAGGATTAGCAGGAAAAAGGGATTCCATAGGCAGAAATGGGAGAAAACACTGCAAATTTGAAATTGGTACGAAAATGGAGGAGGGCGGTTTTGCAAAACCAAAAGTGATTTTTGCGCGGGGATCAAGTGGTAAGTGGTAATGAGCAGGGGGAACGGGATATACATTAATGGCTGACACATGGCTCCTGAAAACTGCCCATTTCACGTGGAAATAGCATGATCAAACGATTTTTTGGAATGAACGCGAAGTGAAACGAGAGTTGTCTGATCTCAGGGAAATAGATCAGATTGATGGCTAAAAAAAAACGCGAAGGGAAAAGAGATACATGGGAGGAAGAGAGGTGGGGCCCAGTGGTGACGTAAGAAAAATTGGCATGTAGCGAAAATTTCTTTGTGCAGGGTGAAAATTGGTCTGGTGGAGGCAAAACGCAAAGATCAATAGGAGTCATCGGATCAGGAAGATCGATGGTCAGGATCAAATCGGGGAAGTGGAGATAGATGAGGGGTCAGGGGAAATGGCGATGTTGTGATGAAGCGAGGGTCGTCGATCTAAAACAGGATCAATGGTTAGGATTGGGTGATGAAGGAGAATGACAAGGGTGGAGATGAAATGTAGGAGTAATGTGGGTTGTCGGATCAGGGAGATGAATGGTTAGGACTAACTTCGACAGATCGGCGATCGGAGGAGAAGAGGGTTCGGGAACAAAGAAATTTTTATTTTGTGATGGTCGATGGCCGATGGGGGGATGAAGTGCGATGGATGGAGGGTCATCTGATTAGGATCGAGATCGACGATGGAGATGCGATCGGAGCTTTGCATATCGGCATTCCAGGCAGGTGGGATTTTGGGTGTGCGATGTGCCGATGTGATGGAGGGGAGCGCAGACCGTCTGATCTGAGAGAGATCAATGGTTAGGATCTTATTGGTGGGGGATTCCATCGGAGGGGGAGATCGTCGACAGGGAATTGCGATGCGACAATAGTTGTTAGATCTTTGTGAAATGGAAGGCTCAGAACTAATCGACGAATCGACCATCGGCAGATTAAAGGGTCTGGGGCAAAGGAAACGAGATCGTCGATGGAGCGAGGAGCTTCAGATCGAAAGCGAGATCGACAGTTCAGATTCCATTGGGGGGAAAGCACATCGGCATTTCGCAAAATCAGCGGAGAAAAGGAAATGGAACGAAGAATTTGAAAACGCCGAAGTGCGATGGCAATGGGGGCTTAAGACCTTTAGCTGACGGTCTCGAGCCTCGGTCTTACGGTGAAAAATGGGCCGAGGCTCAAGAAAAAGGGGCTTAAGGCCTTATATAGAAAATGAAGGTTTTTTACTGAAATTGAAGGTTTTTTGAGGGATTTTGAGGGTTATGATAGGTTGGAAAATGGGGTTTAAACCATAATAAAATGATTTTATAAGGTTTAAAGGGGAATTTAAGGAAAAACGAAGGGTAAAATGAGGAAAATGGGGGGTTTTTGCAGAAGGATTTTTCAAAGGAAAAATGATGAAAAATGGGTCTAAAAAACAGTTTCTTTTATAACAGCAGGATCACTTAGTGGATTTTTGAATGAAGATATTAGTGGAATGGATTTCTTTAAGGATAAAGAACACATAGAGGCTTCAAGAAGTCACAGATTTTGCATGAAATCTGTTTCTTGAAGACTAATAGACTTGTTTTAGCCATCATCATTTATGACAATATTTTATTGATGGCTAACAGTGGCTCCACTTAGGGATGGCAGCTCCTTGGAGGTGTCAAGAACTTCAGAAATTTATCTCTAGAATTTAGACTTGTGCCTTATCCTTGACAACCTTTTCTTACTTAATTATGCTACTTAAAAAGATGATTAGTACTTGGCATCAACAAAAAAATTCTTTCCCCAAACAACTACCTGCACAAACTACCTTCCTAACATTTTTTATTCATAAGGTGCACTTGGACTTGCAAACCTTTTAACATCAACAGTTTATTCTTTTATTGAAAGAATGAAACTAATCTAAATCTACCCTTATTTCTTCCGCGAGTTCAGATTAAACAGTTGAACTCATTAATCCTCTACCTAATCTACTATCTGCCAGGATTAAACTGTCTAACAGATCTTATTCTCTATATTCTAAAACAGAAAATTAAAACACAGCCAAACTAGGATTAAGCTATCTGATATGTTGTAGTGTCTATGAAATAAAAACAAGTTGCACATAGACTGAAATTTTTACAGAAAATTGAAACAAAATTGTGAAGGCTTAAGATCTGAAAATTTCAAGCATCCGTCATTCTTCTTATGACTCAGATTTTGATCTGTTTTGAGTCATTCTTTTTCCTTTCTCTTGGTTCAAATTTTTAGCATGTTTGAACCATTTTCCTCTATCTTTTTAGCTCAGGTTTTGATCTGATTAGATCCATTCTTCATCAAACTTACAGGTTCAATATTTTAAGCTTGTTTGAACCTCTATTTTTCTATCCTAATCTAATCTACTGATAAGCCAAGATTAAACTGTTTGGAAAATCTGATTCACTAACCTATCAGCAGCAAATTTAAATCTATCTAGTCATGATTAGGCTGTATGACTAAATAGAATTGCTCTCTTTTGGTAGTGGCATTTAAGCTTGCACACTTTCAGGTTTTGTTTTCTTTTTTCTTTTCTTTTTTTTTGGTATGGGGCTATACCTTTTCTCTTTTATATCTTCCCTCTTTTCTCTTTTTCTATTGTTTTGGTATTTTTTCTTTTTTCAAATTCAAAATCAATGTTATATATAATGAATGAAAAGCTTTGAAACCAAGATATTAGTTAACAGAAATAATGTTTAAGCACCCTTCCATTGACAGGACCTCCAAAATATTCAGTACCATCCTGTTTTTGCAGAAAGAATGCATTGTTTCCAATAGAAGATTGAATGAGATAAGGGCCTTGCCATAAATTATCAAATTTTCTATGTTTTCCCTTATCTTCTCTCCTTGAATCCCATTTCAATACTTTGTCACCAATTTTAAAGTCGCTTGCCTTGGTTCTTTTTTCAAACAGCTTCTTGATGTTTTCTTGTAGTTTATGTGCTCTGATGTATACCTCCTCTCTAGTTTGTTGTAGATGTATAGTTTGGTGTATTCTTCTTGTCATATCATCATCTTCAGACTGTACTTCTTGGATCAGCTTCATGACTGGCACTCCTAGACTGGTTGTAAATATTGCATCTGTTCCATAAAATAGCTGGTAGGGAGACATTCCAATTGATTTTTTAATTGTTAGTCTGTCTGCCAATAATGCATGTACTAGCTTGTTGTGCCATGATTTTTTGTTCTCTTCCAGCAACTTTTTGATTATATTCACCAAAATTTTATTTGAGGACTCTACCAGCCCATTACCTTGAGGGTAATAAGTTGTAGAATGACCCAATATGATCTGATATTTATGACATAATTATACCATCTTTTTAGACCCAAAGGCAGCAGCATTATCAGTTATGATCTTTCTAGGACAGCCAAATCTAGACAGTATATGGTTTTCAATGAATGAAATGATAATTGAGTCTGTGGAATTTTTGGAAGGGATGGCTTCTATCCCTTTGGTACAATAGTCTGTTGCTGTGAGGATCCATCTATGTTGGGTAGATGAGGGAGGATGGATTTTCCCAATGAATTCTAGACCCCACTGCTGAAAAGGAGCTTCAACAGTGATTGGTTGCATAGGTAAGGGAAGCAGATTTATTTTGCCTTCAAAGATTTGGGGTTTGTGACAGGAAATAATAATTTTCTGGATATCTTGAAAAAGGGTGGGCCAGTAATAGCCAGCTCTAAGGATTTTATTAGCGGTTGACTTCCAGTAGAGGTGGCCTCCACATTCTCCTTCATGAAACTCGTGCTTGATCTTATCTGCATCATTCTCAGGCAAACATTTAAGCAATAATCCACTAGCATTTTTTCAATATAAACATTTATTCAAAATGCAGTAATTTACAGCTTTAAACTTTAAAAATATTGCCTTTGTTTTAAACAAACTAGGAGGGGTATTAAGATTGAGCAAAACATACAAAATATTAGCATACCAAGATGAATTCAGAAAATGATCTTCAATAATTTGAGTTGTAAACTCCTCCTGTTCATCTGGTGCATTAAACATGTTTATATCAAGAGCTTGAAAGTTGGATTCAGCCATAAGTTTTGCTAGTCCTTGACATTTTATGAGCTTAGTGGGCTTAATTTTTAAGTCATACTCTAAAATTACAGCAATCCACTTTCCTCTTTTTCCATCTGGATCTTGGGTCAATTTGTCTTTTACAACTGAATAAGGCATAAATGCTATAATGTGGGAATGTAAAATATAAACTTTGAAGTCTTTTAAGGATTTGACCAGGGAAAAGGCTTGTTTTTCCATGATATTTTACTTCAGAGGTGCATCTCTTAATGCCTTGCTGAAAAATGAAATTGGTTGCTCTTGTCCCTTCAAGTTTTTCTGTAATAGGATAGCAGCTATTGTGTGTTCTGATGCAAATGAAAAGATGAAGAAATCCTTTGTAAAATCAGGACTGATAAGAACTAGTGTTTTGGTGAGTGCTTGTTTTACCAGCTCAAATGATTTCTTTGCTTCGAAGGCCCATTTAACTCCTTCTCTCTTAAGCATATTTGTCATGATTCTAAGGAATTCAGCTAGATTGGGTATGAACCTTCTCAAGAAATTAATCTTCCCAATGAAAGATTGAAGTTCCTTGATGTTTCTAGGATGGTTGATTTGCAATATACCATCGATCCTCTTTGGGTCTATCCTTATTCCCTCTTCTGATATGATATGTCCAGGAAGTTTAACTTCTTGGAGACCGAACAATATTTTCTTTGGATTTAAGAACAACCCATATTTTCTGCATTTCTCAAAGACTTTTCTCAAGTGTATTAGGTGTTCTTCATCTGTTTTAGAATAAACAGTGATATCATCAAGGTAAATCACAATGAAGTAACCTATTTCTTCTGAGAATGCTATATCCATGGCTCTCTTAAATGTGGCACCAACATTCATTAAACCAAAGGGCATTTTCAAATACATGAAAGTACCCCAAGGAGTAGTAAAGACTTTTTTAAGTTGATCATCAGGATGTACCAATATCTGATTGTAACCTGAGAAGCCATCTAGCAAAGAAATTCTTTTAGAACCAACTACCATTTGTAAGATATGATCCATTTTGGGCAAGGGATAGTTGTCCTTTAACGAGGCCTTGTTTAAGTTTCTAAAGTCAATGCAAAGCTTTATTTCTCTTATTTTCTTCCTAACTGATACAAGATTAGACACCCACTCTAAGTATCTAACAGGGACTATAATTCCAGCATCATACATTTTCTTAATTTCTTTCTCAACTAGAGGTAATTGAATAGGATTGATTCTGCACAATTTTTGTTTATATGGTTTTTAGTTTTCTTTGAAGGGTATCTTATGCTGAATTATCTCTGTATCATATGATTTTAGATCTTCATAGCTCCATGCAAACACATCAAAAAATTCTTTAAATAACTCAATGTATTTCAGTTTAATGTGAGATGGAAGTGTTTTAGACAGTTTGATCATATTGGGTTTATGTTCACTGCCTATGTTTCATTCTTCCACTGCATTTTCAATAGGTTCCAGTTTTGGATTTTTGGCCACATCATTCAAGTCAAACAATTCTTCTAATGGGACTAGTCCTTTTGGCAAGCTTTGATCTTTAGATTGAAGCACTTCTAAGTCTTCATTTTCTAAATCTGTGCTTGGTTCTGTTGTATTTTTAGGTTCTTTAAATAACAGATTTATATCAGCAATCCCAGGAGACTTTTATTATTCAAAAGTGGGTTTTCTTCGACAATCTCCTTCATACTTTGAATCTGAGCTTTACAGTTCAAATTCATTTCTGGATTATAGGAAGTCTTCTATTTGTTTATCTCCTTCAAACACTTGCCAATATTTTTCATTATCTGGGACAGCTGGTCTATATTTGACTTGGATGGTGTATTTTTTGCTTTCATAAAGTCTTAGACAAGTACTAGCAGCAAAGGCTAATCCATTGGCAAGAATATTTTGGTTCCTTGGGACAAAGGTAAGTTGGAATTCAGCAAATGTTTTTAACAATTCCATGGCATCATCTCTATAGGCTCTAAGTATGGGATGTTTAACATTTTACTCCCCATTTACTTGCCTAATTATCAATTATGAATCTCCATGGACTATTATCCTCTTGGCTCCTAGTTTTTTCAATAAATGCAAGCCTAAAAGGAGAGCCTCATACTCTGCTATGTTATTTGTGCATTGGAATTTTAATCTATAAGAATGACCCTCAGCATGATTATTTTCAGTGTTCTGCACCTATATGCCTACTCCTACACTAGTTTTAGAGCAAGACCAATCAAAACTCATACTCCAAAGAGGGTTGTTTTCAGATTTTTCATTTATTTCATTGTCGTCCTCTCTATTTTTTCCATTACTATGTTTTGTGTAAGGGCCTGCACTATGTTTTTCTTTGATTTGTTCCTCAATATTTTCAATGTTTTGAGGCTTTATTCTTTGATTATCATGATCTGCACTATATTTATGATTGTTTTGGACCTCAAGACCTTTAATTTGTTTGCTGTGAATCTCTGAGTTTGCATATTGATCTAATGATTTTCTCTTTCTCTCCTTTCCCTCTATGGCTCCTACTATGTTTGGATGTGGAGTGACCACTATATTGGCTAATGTTTCATTGACTAACTCTTGCTCATTAGGAATATCATCATTATAAAGAATGAATGAGTCAATTTCAGTGTGTATAGAATAGAGAGGAAAGTTTTCTGGTCTTTCTTGACTACTCACCATGTATTTCATGTTTGTTTCCCTATAGAGTCTTCTAGGTTGACTGAAGATAAGGATGGTGGCATAAGTCATATCCATCTGCATAGTACCTTGGAACTTAGCACCCCATGGACTTGAAAGAATCATGCCATATTTGGGGGGTATATTAGCCACTACAATGTCCATCACTAAGTTGTTGGCTGGAATTTTGGCTAAGTTAACACATAGATCTTTTATTAGGCCTAGGCATCTCACCCTACTTGAATCAAAGGAATATAGATATTTGTATGGTCTGGTCACCTCTAAGCCTAATATTTCCATTATTACCTTGGGCATGAGGTTATGTAATGCTCCTTAGTGAAGCATGGCATTGTGCAACATCTTATCATGGATATTCAAACTGATGTAGAATGGAGGGGTAGATCCTTCTTGAAATTTTCCTTCAATCTTTGGTCTGAATAGGAGCTCTGGAGTATCATCATTTAAGTTCATGGTGTCATGAATATCTTCTATGTTCAAATATTTCAAAACTTGACATCTGCACACATTTCGAGTGACTAACTCAGTGAGTGGGACGAAGATTTTGATTTTGGATATTTCATTCTCTAGGCTAAAGGGAATCTGGTTTTTTAAAATGTTTAATTCAGCCTTGTTAGTCACTCCTTTATTAGCAAAATCAGCTTGCTGATTTCTACTATTTACAGCAGTCAAAAATTTTTTTTCAGGAGCATTAGCTGAGATGCTAGTGCTGCTAGGGTCACCACTCTGCTTTTCATTTATTTGGGTGTTTTTTTCCCTTGTTGGGATTAGAACTTTCAGCCACTGTTTTATGATTTTCTGTTGTCTTTTTGGAAGAATTTACAACGTTGTTTTTGGTAGAATTATCAAAGGTTTTCTTATTGGGAGTCTCTTGGTTTTTTTTACTTCTTAGGTCATATTGTTTGGGAGCTCCTATGATGGCATTTTCAAATTCTTGATCATAGTATTCAGTTTCGAGACTTCTATCATCATAGGGTGTATATAGACCTTGTTTTCTTTCATGGAGGAAATCAGAATCCTCATTGCTTACTCCCAACATGTTTATGATATCATCCTCTATTTTTTCAATTGTTTCTACATCCTCATTGACATAATTTTCTTGAAAAGGAGGTCTGATCTATTGATCAACATCTCTTTGTCTGTTCTGAGGTTGATTTCTCCTAAAGTTATGATTTTGATTCTAGGATTGGTTTCTATTTGGAGGAGTTGTTTGGTATTCTCTAGATTGGGCTTTCTCATACATGTTCATCCTTTCCATAATTCTTTCCATAGTTTTGACTACATTCTTCATTGTTGAGTTAGATGTGGAAGGTGCAGCTTCATCCATAAATGATACTTTCTTTTTGTTCCTCATCCTAGCTCTTTTCTCAATCAGATTTGCTTCCACACTAACAGCTCCCTTCTACATGTCTTCTAAAGTTAAGGGATCCCTTTCTCTAAGCTAATAGGCCATTTAGGGATCAAATCCTTCAAGGAATTTAGCCAAAGCTGAGCCTTGTGGAGGTTTTAAATCTAGGGGTAGCACATTATAAACAATATTGAATCTAGTGCAATAATTTTGAACACTTTCCCCGGTGTTTCTCTTAAGGTTGTTGTAATATGAAAGTATTTGGAGAGGGTTTTTCCTAATTTGACATTTGTTTATGAATGTTTGATGGAAAGCTTGGATATCATTAATACTATTAGGGGTTAAGTTTTTGAACCATTTTCTTTCTTCTCCCCCTAAACTTTGAGAAAACAATCTGAGTTTAACAGTTTCATCATCTATCTCATTTCTATCAAAATAGTCATTCATCTTGTCGACATGTTGTAAAGCAGTAGTAGAATTACTAGCACCATATAATGGAATCTTGGACTGATAGTCCTGTGGAAAATTGACTAAAGGTAAAGGAAGGACTTGAGGAGCATACCATGTTGCCATGATAGGAGTTTGTGGAAAAACTGGGGGGTTTATAGGTGGAGGATGTAAGATAGGAGGGGAATGATGGAATGGAGTAGTTTGGACAGTGAGTGTATGAATAATAGAAGTAATTGGACCACCAAGAGACTGTTGAGCAGATCTAGGGTGAGAAAAACCAAAATTGTGAATGAAATGCAGATCCAGTGGAGTAGTTTCTCCGCTATCAATATGTTCTCCACTATGTAGGGATGGGGGTGGAGGCTCAAAGTCTATCTGATCTATATCACTAAGTGACTTAGTTATGGATGGGTTTCTTATGAATGGTAGGTCAACTTGTGTATCTTGCAGAGCTGTAAGATTTCCAGGGACAGAATCATCTCTATGAATTGGTCTGACAACAGTTGAGGCCTTGGATTTAGGAGATTTCCTAAGGACACTTTCTGGATTATCAAATATCTTAAGAGGATTTGGGTTTGGATAGGCTCTAGTATGAATTCTTCTAGAAGCCACTATGTGGTGTTTTTAGACCTAATGATGAGAGAAGTTTAGCCAAGTATGACAGTCTTTTAAAGGCTAACTAATATTTCTCAAAGGAAACTCAATCCTCAAAGTCTTCTTAACTTATTTTGTATGATGTTATGATAAAAGAGTTTCCCAATGGAGTCTTAGGGAAAACCAGTGGGGTCAGCAGGCCTACTAAATACCAATGGAGTCACCAGGTGAAGGATTTTTACTTGTTTTCAAGGTTTAGTTGTTGTCCACCATCAAAAATCAATAATAACCAGTCTTGGTGACACTTGTTTCATTTATAAATAGTGGTTAATTGAGTTTTGAAGTTATCTATTACTCAATATTCCCTAGTATGGTTGCCACTATGTTAAGACTCCCGTAGTTTGCAAGATTGGCAAGAAAAAATGTTGTAGGGCCTAAATCAGAACCACTTTGGAATCCTAGGATCTAGCCCTCCTAGATTCAGAGAAGGATCTCTCTATTTAAGTATTCTTAAATGATATATCTTTAAGGCTTATGATATGATATTAGGCTAGTTATGAAGTACAATGGGTTTGTTTTTTTTGGTTGGGTAGGATATCATCAAAATGAAGGAAGTATTTTGAAGGGTGAAAGTATGAGTGAGTTGAAAGAATGGTTCAGTTGATAGGATAGGTAAGAGACAGTATCAATCCATTGGGCTATGGAGTCACAAAAGGATTTACTTGCACAACAAGTTTCAAGAGTGGTCCATGGGGCAAGTCATCTATGTCAAAGTATCTCTTTAGAAAAATTTGTGATATGGAACATTAAAAGTGTCTTGAAAGAAGCAAAGCTAATAACCATTTAAGAATCTATTAACTTCACTAAACAAGAAAAGCCTTTCAAAGTAACTATTTGAAGCAAGCCAAAGGACAGGGAAAACCATAGACTTCTTTGGGAAAACTTTTACTAAAGCACACTTTTCAGACAACAATCCATCAATCTAACAGATTACCTTTATAAAGGAGAAAACATATTAGATAAACAAAATAATAGCCTAAGATCAAGTAAAAACTTTGAATCTATCCTACTTTTGGCATACTCTTAAGGGAAACTTTCAAAACAATTGTTTAATACTAAACAAGGGATAGGGCTAACCATAAAATTTCTTGATTAGGACTCTACTTAGCATGCAGTGAAAATAGCATTCAAGAACAACGTTTCAAGTTTCACTCAGCAAGACATGGGCTTACCAAAATTCCTTAACTAGTTATACTCTATTGAAATCATTCCCAAATACATAGTTAGCAGAAAACATAAAGATAAATCTTATCAGTGAGATTTAGGGTACTTTGTAGTAAATCCTAATCTATATTTGTTGTTCTTTATCAGAGAAGGTGGAGAGTATGAAACATAAGAAAAACAACAATTACAGTAAGAAAAACATCACCATTGACATAGACTAGGATCCCATAAATTAGCTAGTGTATTTGATGTTCAAACCAGTTACAATATTCAAATCCAGTGGGTCTTTACAGCTTCAAACTTCTCATCTCAGCCTATATTTATTCAATTTCTAACAGAGCTTCATCAGCCTCAGCAACTATTTACATTCAATAAGTATTCAACCAACAACAACAATTTCTCCTTGTGAAGTATTTATAGAAGAATAAGGAGGTGGAGTGAAAGAAAGGTTTATTTGTTAAATTAATACAAAGTAAATTCTTCTTGGCCTTTGGGAAGCCTAATGGAGAATATATCTAAATGTCTTAACTCTGTTAATTGATTTTTACATTAAATTTCATCTACTTCAGTCACTTTTGTTGACTTTGAGGCTTTTGGTAGGCTGGAAATTACTTCTGAGCTATATTTGAAAAAAATATCTGACTGTGCATTCAATTCGTATTCTTTTGAGGAAAATAAACTTGTAGGTGGCATTTTTATTCTTCAGAGGAGTAAATAGCCTTGATGATCTGGCAATTCAAGGCAGTCTTCTGCTGATCTGTCATGATTTGTTGCTTTAAACTTTGAATTAGGCCTTTGATATAGCTTTAGGCCTTATTTATCATCTTTCTGCTTTATTCACTGTGTCTTTATCGTTTAAACTGTAGGATTAAGTCTTTTAAACTTCAGGCTTTTGCTTTAATCCTTTAGTTTTAATCTCTGATACTCTTCTGATCTTTTCTGCTTGTGTGCAGGTCTGTTATGCTGGAGGGATTTTCTTGTGTAATCAACATTCATGACATATTGATTAAACTTGAAAATCTGACCCTTTTTGTCCTTTCTGCATTGAATTCGGCCTCTGAGGATCGTCACCTTCGGCCCTGAGCTATTGTTTACTTGTTGTGGGACAGTTTTGATATTTCTCCACCATGAGACTTGCAACACACACAACCTGTTAAAAAAAACCTGTGAATTTGCAGCTAAACTGCTAACATAGGCTTGGAGGACGGTTTTGGAGTCTTTGCAAAGGCAGAGGATGAGCAGGAAAAAGGGATTCCATAGGCAAAAATGGGAGAAAAAAACGTATATTTGAAATTGGTACGAAAATGGAGGAGGGCAGTTTTGCAAAACCAAAAGTGGTTTTTGTGCGGGGGTCAAGCGGTAAGTGGTAATGAGCAGGGGAAACACGATATACATTAATGGCTAACATGTGGCTCCTGAAAACTGCCCATTTCGCTTGGAAATAGCACAATCAAACGATTTTTTGGAATGAATGCGAAGTGAAATGAGAGTCGTCCAATCCCGGGGCAATAGATCAGATCGATGGTTAAAAACAAATGCGAACGGAAAAGAGATACATGGGAGGAAGAGAGGTGGGGCCCAGCTGTGACATAAGAAAAATTGACGTGTAGCGAAAAGTTCTTTGCGCAGGGTGAAAATTGGTCTGGCGGAGTCAAAACGCGAAGATCAAAAGGAGCCGTCAGATCAGCAAGATCGACGGTCGGGATCAAATCGAGGAAGTGGAGATAGATGAGGGGTCAAGGTAAACGGAAACGTTGTGATGAAGTGAGGGCCGTTGATCTAAAACAGGATCAACGATTAGGATTGGGCGATGAAGGAGAATGAAAAGGGCGGAGATGAAATGTAGGAGTAATGTGGGCCGTCGAATCAGGGAGATGGATGGTCAGGATTAACTTCGACAGATCGACGATCGGAGGAGAAGAGGGTCCGAGAAAAAATAAATTTTGAATTTGCGATGGCCAATGGCCGATGGGGGAACGAAGTGCGATGGATGGAGGGCCATCCGATCAAGATCGAGATCAACGGTGGAGATGCGATCGGAGCTTCGCATATTGGCGGTCCAGGCAAGCGAGATTTTGGGTGTGCAATGTACCGATGCGATGGAGGGGAGCGTAGACCATCCGATCTGAGAGAGATCAACAGTCAGGATCTTATTGGCAGGGGATTCCATCAAAGGGGGAGATCGTTGGTAGGGAATTGCAATGCACCGATAGTCGTTAGATCTTTGTGGAATGGACGACTCAGATCCAATCGACGGTGTTAGGCCTCCGTAGTTTGCAAGATTGGTAAGAACAAATGTTGCAGATCTTGCATTAGAACCACTTTGAAATCCTAGGATCTAGCCCTCCTAGATTCAAATAGGTATATCTCTTATATAATTGTTCTCAAAGGATATTCCTTTAAGGCTTATGTTATGATATTAGGCTAGTTATGAAGTACAAGGGGTTTTGTTTTGGTTTTGGTTGGGATGGATATCATCAAAATGAAGGAAGTCTTTTAAAGGGTAAATGTGTGAGTAGTTTGAAATAATGGTTCAACTGATAATATAAGTGAGAAATAGCATCAATCCATTGGGCTATGGAGTCACAACAGGATTTAATTGCACAACAAGTTTTAAGAATGGTCCATGGGGCAAGTCATCTATATCAAAGGATCTATTTAAGTTGATTTATGGTGTGGAACATTAAGAAGTGTGGCGAAAGAAGCAAACATGTAAGAAAAAAAAGGGCAGCCTAAGATCAGGTAAGGACTTTGAACCTATCCTGCTTTTGACATACTCTTAAAGGAAAACATTTAGGATAAAACAAAGAATAGCTTAAGATCAAGTAAGGACTTTTAACCTAGCCTGATTTCAGCATATTCAAAGGAAAACATTCAAGATGAACATAAAAATTAGCCTAAGATCAGGTAAGGACTTTGAACCTATCTTTCTTTTGACATACTCTTAAGGGAAACTTTCAAAATAGCTGTTGGAGAAAACACTAGAGGACAAGGCTAAAAATAGACTTCCCTAGTTTAACTTTACTTAGCATGCAATGAAAATATAATTCAAGAACAATATCTCAAGTTTTATTCAGTAAGACATGGGCACACCAACATTCCTTGACTGGTTTCACTCTATTGAAATCATTCCCAAATATACAATTAGCAGAAAACATAAAGATAAAGCTTACCAGTGATATTTAGGGTACTTTACAGTAAATCCTAATCAATATCTGCTATTATTTATCAGAGAAAGTGGATAGTATGGAAAACATGAGAAAAATAACAATTACAGTAAGAAAAACATCACCATTGACATAGACTAGGATCCCATAAATCAGCTTCTATATTTGATGTTCAAACCAGTTACAATCTTCAAGTCCAGTGGGTCTCTACAGCTCCAAACTTCTCTTCTCAACCTTTCTTTCTTCAATTATAAAACAGAGCTTCAGCAGCCTCAACAACTATTTACATTCAATGAGTATTCAACCAACAATAATAATGAACTGCTCATGTGATATTTATAGGTAATTTTGAGGAGGTGGAGTGAAAGGAAGGTCTAACTGTTCAATTAATACAGAGAAAATTCTTCTCGACCTTTGGGAGGCTTTATGGAGAAGATTTCAGATGTTTAACTCTATTTTAATTAATTTCACATTAAATTTTATCTACTTCAGTCACTTTTGTTGACTTTGGAGGCTTTTGGTAGGCTGGCATTTACTTTTGAGATGTCTTTGGCAAATATCTCTTACTATGCATTCAATTTGTATTCTTTTGAGGAAAAATGAACTTGTAAGTGGCATTTTGATCTTTGGAGCAGTAAAGGCTTCAGTGATTTGGCATTTAAAGCCTTCTTTTGGGCGATTTGTCTGTCTTTGACACTTTAAACTCTGATTTAGGCCTTGATCTTACTTTTGGGCCCTTATAACCATATTCGGGCTTTAAACTGTGTCTTTAACCTTTAAACTGTGGATTAACTTTAAATCTTCATACTTTTCTTTAATCCTTTAATCTTTAATCTCCATTGTCTTTCACTGTTCTTCTTTTGTTTCCTTGGTTAGTGTACAGGTGGCTTTAGTGCGCCGGAAGGTTTGATTATATAACTAGTGCTCATGAGGCATAGGTCAAAACATGAAATTAACCCTGGTAGTCCCTTTTCTTCATTATTTGGGCCGCAGAGGATCGTCATCCTCGGCCCAGAAACTATCTTTGCTGTGGGATGGTTTTATTTATCATCCACCATTAAAACCTGCAACCAAACACACAATTGTTATATAAAACCTGCGAAGGAGGTAAAACTTCTTTACAGAGGCTGGGTGAAGGCAGTAGAACAGTGCATAGGAGTGGAATGTAGACGAACGAGGTTCCATAGGCGGAAACAGAACCAGGGATTTAAATTGAATTAGGGTGCGAAATGGGGCGAAAAAGTGGTTTTGGGAATACCACCAATGGTATTCATGCGAGGGATAAGTGGTAAGCGGGTATTTCCTCATGTGGACACGATATGGTCCATTGAAAGACACGTGGCTCCTGAAAACTGCCCATT
The DNA here is from genome assembly GCA_034641835.2 of Pinus albicaulis. NCBI lineage: Eukaryota > Viridiplantae > Streptophyta > Pinopsida > Pinales > Pinaceae > Pinus > Pinus albicaulis. Next base: position 1,365,293,830 of record CM076577.1, read on the forward strand.
TTGCATGCAATATGCACGGTGGGAAGGTTTGGAGGGATCGGGCGTGAAAAGGATTTGGGGCCATTAGATGTGGGCAATCCAGATCAATGGTCGTGGATGAGCGTGAAGGGAGACAAGATGGGCGGAGGAAATACGGTGGGGTCGGGGTGATGTGGAGGCAAGTTGTCGCGTAGTGGGGGGGCTTGGTCGAGTAAGAATGGATTATAGTGTAAAAGGGTCAAAATCCGTGTAGGAGGCAAATACACAGAAAAAGGTGAAAATGGGAGGAAGTGGAGGCGCTGAGAGGTGGGACCAGGAGCATGACATCACTGCGGGGGGACCGGGTGTATGGAGAAAAGATCTTGGGGGGTGCCCCCGCAGTGAATCTCAACCGTAGATATGAGTTTGGCCCGCAGCCCAAGGAGTCAACTGCGAAGGCACCAAGGGTTTGACTTGCGGACAGAGAAGTGCCCCCGTAGTGGTTAAGCACCTGGTTCCAAGGCCGGGTCATATGAGCAGTAGGGGCGGAGGTTTTTATCTCTTGGGTGATCACATCGACGGGGGGGGAAAGAAAGGGAGATGAAGAAGAAATATCAATTGTCGATGCCGATTGGGGCTAAAAGCTTGGTGCTGGGGCATGGTCTCGTGGAGGAGAAAGGTACCAAGAGCCAAGGGAAGAAGGGGCTAAACCAAAAGGGGATCGCATCGGCGGGGAAAAGGGAGTGATGAAATTAAAACTGATAGCGTCAATACGATAGAAAATCGCCAATGCGATGGAGAATGCAAAGCGTTGGGCCGTCCGATCAAACTCGATCGATGGTTGTGATTGCATCGGGAGATCGGCCAATCAACATAGAAAAGGTAAGGGGAAAAGGAATTTGAAACGTCAATGCGCGATGTGCAATGGGGCTAAGGCCTTGGTCATGGGCGCAGGGTTAAGTGGCGAGAAATAGGAAGGGGGCTTAAGCCAATAGGGCTTAAAGCCTGTTTTTTAATATAAAAGAGCGGAATAAGGCTTAAATGGGGTTTTTGGGTTTTTTAGTGTTCCGATAGGAAGAAAAGAGGGTTTTAACCAAATAAAAAGGGGGTTTTATAGGTTAAAATAATTTTTAGATGAAATGAGGGGTAAAAGAAAGGGAAAAGGGGCTTTTTAGGAGGGGAAAAAGACTGTTTATGATTAAATGGTAAAATGAGTGAAAATGGAGGGATTTTGGAGGAATTTATGAAGGTGAAGAGATGGAGAACATGTCTAAAAATAGTCTCCTTTAGACATCAGGTCTCCTTGAGGAGTTTTTGAAGGAAACAGCAGTGAAGATTACTCTTAAGTTTAGAAAACACCAAAAGGCTTCAAGAATGAGTAATTTTCTATGAAAATAATCTCTTGAAGGCTCAAGATCTATTTTAGCCATCATTTGCTATAACAAAAATTTACTGATGGCTAACAGTGGCTCCACTTCGAGATGGCATCTCCTTGGAGGTGTCAAGAACTTCAGAAATTGATCTCTGGAATGTAGACTTGTGCCTTTGTCCATTGACAACCTTTTCTTCCTTGATCATGCTACTTAAAAAGATGATCAGTACTTTGTATCAGCAAACAAATTTCTCCCAAACATTCTACCTACACAGCCTACTTTTCTTAACATTTTTTCTTCATAAGGTGCACTTGGACTTGCAAACATTTTACATCAACATTTTATTCTCTTATTGAAAATAGGAAACTAATCTAAATCTACCCTTATTTCTTCCATGAGTTTAGATTGAACAGTTGAACTCATTAATTTTCTACCTAAGCTACTATGTGCCAGGATTAAACTATCTGGCAGATTTTATTCTCTATATTTTCTAAAACATAAATTTAAAACACAACCAAACCAGGATTAAGCTGTTTGATTTGCTGTAAGACTATGGCATAAAAACAAGCTGCACATAGACTGAAATTTACAGAAATTTAAAACAAAATTTTGAAGGCTTAAGATCTAAAAAATAAAAAACATCCTTCATTCTTTCTTTCAGCTCTGGTTTTGATCTTATTGAGTTGTCTTCTTCTTTTCCTGGTTCAAGTTTTCAGCATGTTAGAACCAGTTCTTTTTCTTCTCTTGGCTCAGGTTTTGATCTGATTAGAGCCATTCTTTCTATCGTAATCTAATCTACTGATAAGCCAAGATTAAATTGTTTGGCTATTCTAATTCACTAGCCTATCAGCAGTAAATTGAAATCTATCTAGTCATGATTAGGATGTATGACTAAATAGTAGTGCTCTCTCAAGTAGTGGCATTTAAGCTTGCACACTTTCAGATTCTCATTCTTTTTTTTTTTCGTATGGGGTTGTACCTTACTTCTTGTATGTCTGCCCTCTTTTATCTTTTTCTATTGTTTTTGTATTTTTCTCTTTTTCTTTCAAAGCAAAGAAAACAAAAACAAAAAACTAACTAAATGCTCATAGGTTGAGCTTTATTGACATTCCTATCTAACCTATTCTAACTCTAAAAATCTTTGTTGTTTTATATGATACAATAGTGCCAATGTAGCCAGTTGAGTAGTGACAAAAAGGAATAGAAAATCTGGCTGCTTGTCAGAAGTAGCCATAGTACATATTGAATATTAATCTTTAAAATCAAGGCTATCATAGAAGGTGACAGCGTTTTATGTATTTGGCTCTTGCAAAGGATCCATGCTTGAGAATTTGAGCCAATTGGGACCTCCACACATTATTCTATATGATCAACAAATAAAAGATGAGAACTCTCTTCTTTTTGGCCCTCTATGATTGGTAGATTATCTGCCTCTAAGACATCAGCTTTGAGGACTGCACCTTTAGTATTTTCCTTGGAAGCATCATCATCCTTCACCTGCAAATCAACAAGCAGTGAAATTTATTCTTTCTCTAAATCTACGCTTGCTTCTGATTTAAATTCAGGTTCTTTGGATGACAGATTTATATCAGTAATGGGAGAAGGTTTCTCTTGAAAAGATGATATACCCTCAGTAGGACAGTCTTCTATTTTTTTTTCTCCCCAAAAAAATACCAGTACTTTTCATTGTTTGGGACAGGTGGTCTGAATTTTTCTTGAATTATGTATTGTTTGTTTTCATAAGATCTCAAACATGTACTAGCAACAAGGGCTAACCCATTGGCAAGAATGTTTTGGTTTTTAGGAACAAGTGTAAGTTGGAACTCTTCAAATTATTTTAACAAATCCATGGCATCATCCTTATAGGCTCTAAGTCTAGGATGTTTAACAATATTCCTCATTCACTTGCCTAATTACCAATTCTACATTCCCATGAACCACTATCCTCTGGGCTCCTAATTTCTTCAATAAGTGCAGCCCTAAAAGGAGTGCCTCATACTCCACTATGTTACTTGTACATTGAAAAATCAATTTATATGAATGGCCTTCAGAATGATTGTTTTTTGTATTGTAAAGCCATATTCCTGCACCTGCACTAGTTTTACTACATGATCCATCAAAACTCATACCCTAAAGAGGACTAGTTTCAGATTTATCATTAATTTCCCTACTATCCTTTTTGTTTTGAGTGCCATTGTGTTGTTCTGTGGGATAAGCACTATGTTTATGATTATCATGTTCAAATGAGGGTTTGGAGGCTAGCTGTTTGTTTAGTATTTGATCAATTTCTCCTTCTGTCAAAGGAGGGATTTCTCTTCCAGCATAGACAGAAGTGCAGCAGTCCTCTTTCTCTTGTGTTAACTGGTTTTGAGGCTAGATATCTTCTTGAGCCTCTTCTAGTGAATCTATACTTGTGCTTACAGGGAAATCTTGAGGATTTTCTACTGTTTCCTTATCTACTTATGTTTCTAACAACTCCTCATGATTATTGTGATACTCAGTTTGAATACAAGGTTCATGAGTTGTTTCTTCTACATTTTCAGGATGCCACTCTCCTCTTAAAATCTAAAATGAGTTATAACATAGAGGGAGAGTCCCTATATGTGTTGATTTTTCTTCTATTTCAGGTTCTACATTTTCTAAGAGGCTACTTGTTTCCTGAAAGCACTGCTCACTATTAGTATTTGAATTTTGGTCCTAAAGTTCTCTCAACAGTGTAATACAAGATAAAGGTATGCTGTCAGGACTTTCTTGATAAATTTCTTCATTTTTTTCTCTGTAATCTTGCACATCATCTTCTATAAATTGTTTATCATCATACAAGTCTTACTCATTGTCTAGGTCTTGTAGTGGTTGAGCCTATTCTTGATCAGGGAAAAGCATGGGCTGATCTAGATCATCAATATTTAAATTAGCCTCATACCTATCCATTGTTTTTTCAAACATATACATCATTCTTTCCGTCATGGCCAATCATTTTTCTCTTGGGTCTATATCTGAGTCCATGTTTATAAATCATAAAAGAGGTCATTGTATCTTGTCAACCAGTTTAGAGTCTTCTACCAGTGGATTCATTTGGTCTTTTGGGATTTGTGGAGTCACCAGGTGAAGGATTTTTACTTATTTTCAATGTTTGGTTGTTGTTCACCATCAACAATCAATAATAACCAATCTTGGTGACACTTGATTCATTTAGGAATAGGGGTTCGTTGAGTTGTGAAGTTATCTATTACTCAATATTTCCCTAGTATGGTCACCACTATGTTATGCTTCCGTAGTTTGCAAGATTGGCAAGAAAAAACGCTATAGAGCCTACATCAGAACCACTTCGGAATCTTAGGATCTAGCCCTCCCAGATTCAGAGAGGGATCTCTCTTATACAAGTGTTTTCAAAGGATATTTCTTTAAGTCTTATGTTATGATATTAGGCTAGTTATGAAGTACAAGGGGTTTTGTTTTGGTTTTGGTTGGGATGTATATCATCAAAATGAAGGAATTATTTTGAAGGGTAAAGGTGTGAGCAGGTTGAAAGAATGGTTCAACTGATAAGATAAGTGAGAAACTATATCAATCCATTGGGCTATGGAGTCACAATAGGATTTAATTGCACAACAAGTTTTAAGAATGGTCCATGCGGCAAGTCATCTATATCAAATGATCTCTTTAAGTTGATTTATGGTGTGGAGCATTAAGAAGTGTGGTGAAAGAAGCAAACATGTAAGAAAACAAAGGGCAACCTAAGATCAAGTAAGGACTTTGAACCTATCATGCTTTTGACATACTCTCAAAGGAAAACATTTAAGATAAAACAAAGAATATCTTAAGATTAAGTAAGGACTTTTAACCTAGCCTGCTTTCAGCATATTCAAAGGAAAACATTCAAGATGAACATAAAAAGTAGCCTAAGATTAGGTAAGGACTTTGAACGTATCCTGCTTTTGACATACTCTTAAGGGAAACTTTCAAAACAGCTGTTGGAGAAAACACTAGAGGACAGGGCTAACCATAGACTTCCCTAGTTTAACTTTACTTAGCATGCAATGAAAATATCATTCAAGAACAATATCTCAAGCTTTACTCAGTAAGAAATGGGCTCACCAACATTCCTTGACTGGTTACACTCTATTGAAATCATTCTCAAATACACAATTAGTAGAAAACATAAAGATAAAGCTTATCAGTGAGATTTAGGGTACTTTAAAACAAATCCTAATCTATATTTTCTATTCTTTATCAGAGAAACTGGACAGTATGGAAAACATGAGAAAAAATAACAATTACAGTAATAAAAACATCACCATTGACATAGACCAGGATCCCATAAATCAGCTTCTGTATTTGATGTTCAAACCAGTTACAATCTTCAAGTCCAGTGGGTCTTTACAGCTCCAAACTTCTTCTCTCAGCCTTTCTTTCTTCAATTACAAAATAGAGCTTCAGCAGCCTCAACATCTATTTACATTCAATGAGTATTCAACCAACAATAATAATGAACTCCTCATATGATATTTATAGGTAATTTTGAGGAGGTGCAGTGAAAGGAAGGTCTAATTGTTCAATTAATATAGAGTAAATGCTTCTCGACCTTTGGGAGGCTTTATGGAGAATATTTGAGATATTTAACTCTGTTCTAATTAATTTCACATTAACTTTTATCTACTTCAGTCACTTTTGTTGACTTTGGAGGCTTTTGGTAGGCTGGAAATTACTTCTGAGCTATCTTTGGCAAATATCTCTGATTCTCCATTCAATTTGTATTCTTTTGAGGAAAAATGAACTTGTAGGTGGCATTTTGATCTTTGGAGCAGTAAAGGCTTCAGCGATTTGGCATTTAAAGCCTTCTTTTAGGTGATTTGTTTGCCTTTGACACTTTAAACTCTGATTTAGGCCTTAATCTTTCTTTTGGGCCCTTATAATCATCTTCGAGATTTAAACTGTGTCTTTAACCTTTAAACTGTGGATTAAATTTAAATATTCATAATTTGCTTTAATCCTTTAATCTTTAATCTCAATTGTCTTTCACTGTTCTTCTTTTATTTCCTTGGCCAGTGTACAGGTGGCTTTAGTGCACTGGAGGGTTTGATTATATAACCAGTGCTCATGAGGCACTAGTCAAACCATAAAATTAACCCTGGTAGTCCCTTTTCTGCATTATTTGGGCCCCAGAGGATCGTCATCCTCGGCCCAGCAACTATCTTTGCTATGGGATGGTTTTATTTATAATCCACCATTAAAACCTGCAACAAAACACACAATTGTTATATAAAATCTGCGAAGGAGGTAAAACTACTTTACAGAGGCTGGGCGAAGGTAGTAGAGCAGTGTAGAGGAGCGGAATGCAGACGGAGGAGGTTCCATATGCGGAAACAGAACCAATGATTTAAATTGAATTAGGGCGCGAAGTGGCGAAAAAGTGGTTTTGGGAATACCACCAATGGTATTCGTGTGAGGGATAAGTGGTAAGCAGTATTTCCTCATATGGACGCGATATGGTCCATTGAAAGACACGTGGCTCCTGAAAACCACCCATTTCACGTGCAATATGCATGGTGGGAAGGTTTGGAGGGATCGGGCGCGAAAAGGATTTGGAGCCGTTAGATCTAGGAAGTCCAGATCAATGGTCGTGGATGAGCGTGAAGGGAGACAAGATGGGTGGAGGAAATATGGTGGGGCTAGGGTGACGTGGACGCAAGTTGTCACGCAATGGGGGGGCTTGGTCGGGTAACAATGGTTTATAGTGTAAAAGGGTCAAAATCCGTGTAGGGGGAAAATACATAGAAAAAGGTGAAAATGGGAGGAAGAGGAGGCGCTGAGAGGTGGGACCGGGAGCGTGACGTCACCATGGGGGGGACCGGATGTACGGAGAAAATACCTCAGGGGGGTGCCCCCATAGTGAATCTCAACCGTAGATATTAGTTTGGCCCGTAGCCCAAGGAGTCAACTGCGGAGGCACCAAGGGTTTGACTTGTAGACAAAGAAGTTCCCCTGCAGTGGTTAAACACCTGGTTCCAAGGCCAGGTCATATGAGCAGCAGGGGCGGAGGTTCTTAGCTCTTGGGAGATCGCATAGGCAGGGGGGGGAATAAAGGGAGATGAAGAAGAAATATGAATTGTCGATGTCGATGGGGGCTAAAAGCTTGGTGCTGGGGCATGATCCCATGGAGGAGCAAGGGACCAGGAGCCAAGGGAAGAAGGGGCTAAACCAAAGTGGGATCACATCGGCGAGGAAAAGGGATTGATGCGATAGAAAATCACCGATGCGATGGAGAATGCAAAGCGTTGGGCCATCCGATCAAACATGTTCGACGGTTGTGATTGCATTGGGAGATCGGCCAATCGGCGTAGAAAAGGTAAGAGGAAAAGGAATTTGAAACGCCGATGTGCGATGCACGATGGGGCTAAGGCCTTGGTCACGGGCACAGGGTTATGTGGTGAGAAATAGGAAGGAGGCTAAAGCCAAGAGGGCTTAAAGCCTGTTTTTTAAGATAAAAGAGCGGAACAAGGCTTAAATGGGTTTTTTGGGTTTTTTAGTGTTCCGATAGGAAGAAAAGAGGGTTTTAACCAAATAAAAAGGGGGTTTTATAGGTTAAAAGGATTTTTAGGTGAAATGAGGGGTAAAAGAAAGGAAAAAGGGGCTTTTTAGGAGGGGAAAAAGACTGTTTATGATGAAATGGTAAAATGAGTGAAAATGGAGGGATTTTGGAGGAATTTATGAAGGTGAAGAGATGGAGAACATGTCTAAAAATAGTCTCCTTTAGACATCAATTCTCCTTAAAGATTTTTTGAAGGAAACAGCAGTGAAGATTACTCTTAAGTTTAGAAAACACCAGAAGGCTTCAAGAATGAGTAATTTTCTATGAAAATAATCTCTTGAAGGCTCAAGATCTGTTTTAGCCATCATTTGCTATAACAAAAATTTACTGATGGCTAACAGGCGATCAGCCATCAGCGGAGTAAAGGGTCCGGGGAAAAGGAAACGGGATCGCCGATGGAGCGAGGACCATCGAATTGGAAGCGAGATCGACGGCTCAGATTCCATCAACTGGAAAGCGCATCAACATTTTGCAAAATCAGCGAAGAAAAGGAAATGGAACGAAGAATTTGAAAACACCGAAGTGTGATGGTGATGGGGGCTTAAGACCTTTAATCGATGGTCTCGAGCCTTGGTCTTACAGTGAAAAAGGGGCTGAGGCTCAAGAAAAAGGAGCTTAAGGCCTTATATAAAAAATTAAGGTTTTTTACTGAAATTGAAGGTTTTTTGAGGGATTTTGAGGGTTACGATAGGTTGGAAAATGGGGTTTAAACCACAATAAAAGGATTTTATAAGGCTTAAAGGCGAATTTAAGGAAAAATGAAGGGTAAAATGAGGAAAATGAGAATTCTTGCAAAAGGATTTTTCAAAGGAAAAATGATGAAAAATGAGTCTGAAAAACAGTTTCTTTTATAACAGCAAGATCACTTAGTGGATTTTTTAATGAAGATATCAGTGGAATGGATTTCTTTGAGGATAAAGAACACATAGAGGCTTCAAGAAGTCACATATTTTGCATGAAATATGTTTCTTGAAGACTAATAGACTTGTTTTAGCCATCATCAGTTATGACAAAATTTTATTGATGGCTAACACCTATAACTTGGCAGATTGGCAATGACCAAATAGATAAGGGTAACATCAAACCAAATTTGGAGTCCTAGTACCTAGCCTTTGTGAACTCAGAGAGGACTCTCTCTATATTTGTGTAAAATATGTAACTTGTTTGTTTTAGGATGTTGATTTTAGGCTAGTTAAATTGATAGGGTTTGTTTGTTTTGTTTTGTTTGGTTGGGTTGCTTTTCAAGTAGAATAGATAGAGTAAAATAAATTCAAACCATTGGGCTATGGGGTCTATGAAAGGCTTTAAAAAAACAAAAATGAATCAAGGGTGTTTCATAGGGCAAGTTAACAAAGCCAAATGGATCTTAATAGCTTATGTGAGTGAAATGAACATTAAATTTGTGAACATAGTAGGTTTAAAAGGAAATTAAGAATCCTTTAACAAATACTATAACAAGAAGGGCCTTCAAGATCACTATGCTTAATAAATAACCAAAGGACAGGGCACACCATAAACTTCTCTGCTTAAACTTCACCAAGTAGACTTTAAAAACAATAATCCAGTAAACCCTAAAGAGCATGGAACTCCTAAATTCTCTAGCTATTCACCTTCAAAGAAAGAAAACATGTAAGATAACACATTAGTAATGATTAAAGAGTAGGGAACTCCTAAATTCCTTAATAAAACTATAAAATACCTTCAAAGGGACTATTCAAGATGGACTAAAGGACATGGAAAACCATAAACTTCTTCAGCCAAACCCTAATTAGTAAACTTCAAAGAAAAGGGGTGAAAACAATGTTTTAATCTACACCAAAGGACAGGGCATACCATAAAATTATTTGGCTTGAATCCATTAAATCATTCTTAAGACAACAAGCTAAGTGGAACTAGAGAGCAATCAAGAATTCTCCAATCAGACCTAGCAAATGAAAACATCTAAGCAATAGAAGGCAAACAGTCTTAAGGTGCCTCTAACAACATATCTTAACCTAAATTTTATGCTCTATTGCATGAGAAAAGATGAAACAATATGGAAACATAAGGAAAAAATTACTAAATTAGAATAACATCACCATTAACCATGTTCATGAATCGTATGAATATGCTTGCTCCATTTATGCTCAATCCAAGACAAACACAGAGCTCCAAAACCAATTTCTTCACAACTCCAAGTCAACAATCAACCAACAATCACAATGAGGCTTACATGCAGTATTTAACTTCCAAAGGAGGAAGAAAACCCTAGATAGGGTTTTAGAAGTCATTAATTACATCATAAATGCATTTAGCCATTGAGACCATGCAAGGCCCAAGGCACAAATATCCCAAACTCATTAAATGTAAAAATAACTTCTAACATAACTTCTGAACTAACTTTGGATTTTTTTGCCTTCAATGCCTTCAAAATATATTTTTTCAATAACTTTGATGTGTTTTTTTTACTTTTAGGTAAGGACGCAGCGCCAAGGTACAAGGGCACAGTGTGCCAAAAACTGGAAAAATAACCTGTATTGCAGCTGAGTTTTGGAGGCTTTCCAGGTGTCCAAATGAGCTCCATGATAGCTCACTGGAAAGCCTGCCCTATCTAGTTTCCAGATCTACCTTTATTTTTCAGTTTTGTGTCCATTTTCTTAGCCAAAAATCCATTCTCCCAAGACTTATAAGGGTGCAGTTCTAGTGCTAAAAAGAGGGCAGAAAGGTGTTTTTTGATGGTTTTTGCCCCTTTTAAGGGACCAGTTCTGCTCCAAATGACCTGAAACTTTATAATGGTGATGTCCTTGGCTTGAGGATCATGAAAATGTAAATTTTTCCTTAATTGGGTGCCCCAAAAAAGAGCGCAGCGCCAGTGGAGTTGCGCATTTGGCCCTTTTTTCTACTGGCTAAACAGTCAAAATTTCAAAATGTGCACCAAGTGCCAAAATTTGGATTTTTCTTTGGTGATCATGTTTGGGAGGCCTGGAGGGATACATCAGCAAGGATGTCAAGTTTCTCCTTCTCCTTTTCCTCATTTAGGGCTTGAATCTTTGCAAGGGCTATTTTGAGCTTTTCCCTTGCAATCCTATTTCTCATGGCATAATGCTTTTCCATCTTCTTCTGCATGTCAATGTCTCTTTTTGCCTTCTCAAGTTGAACCTCTAGGTGCAAATTGGCTCTTTCTAGCCAAGATTCCCTATCATAGCTAATTTCCATGGCAAGCAGCTCACTTGGAGTGAGTTGCTCTGCCAATGTTATCTCTTGCTCTCTTTCCCAGGCTAAAGCCTTCTTCAACCCAATTGTCCTTGGCCTCTCCCTAGGAATTTTTTCTTCCTTATCCTCAATGTCATCAAGAGTTTCGAAGGTTTCATCTAGTAATGCCTTGGCCTTTCCAGCCTCTTTTTGAGCTCTGATAGCTCTGACCTCAATGATGGCTTTCTTTATCTCTAACTTCTTGTTTTCTACCTCAAGGAAGTTGATCACATTCTTTACCCTACTAAGATTGGCTTGTAGCTCCCTAATCTGGGCATCCTTGATCTTGATCAAAATGTTTGTGATCCTATCCTCATCTTTACTCTCAAGGTCAATAATTTGAAACTCTTGTTTAGTTTCATGATCATCCTCTTTTTCATCAATGACCTGCTCTGCAACATTTTCCTTACCTTTTTCAAGTTGTTTTGTTGATGATGAAGGCAGGGCCGCTTCCACAATCTATGGAGCAAACACCTGCCTATGACCTCTTTGATAGGTCAAAGAAAAAGGCTCTATGTTAACCATCATAGTTTCATCTGTCTCACTTCCATCTGCCTCATTGTTGGATGTTCTGGTATCATGAGATGAGGGTGAAGAGTTGTGGGAAGGTGATGAAAGAGGATCATCCTGAGGTGAATGAATGTGAGTGGATGGTGTTGTGGAAGGGTCATCATGGGGTGAAGGAATGTGAGTGAGTGGAGATGTAGGAACAATAGGAAGTGATGGAGAAGTAGGGATGGGAGGGTTATAAAATGAAGGAATGTCTTACTGATGATGGCCTTTTGGAGCAGTAAAAACCTCATTGGCAATCAAGGTTTCCTATGGAATGCCTTTCTGTTGTAGATGGTGCATAACAACCATCTTGATAAGTGATTTATGGAATAAGCTTTTCATTTTCTGAGGTTAGTCTCTCTTTTGCTCTATGTAGGACATTTTTTCAATGCTCCGGAGGAGGTAATGTGGTATATGAAGCATCCTCACTCTAGTAAAATGCATAAGAAGCCTGATGTGATATCAGTAGAGGCAAGAGAATCTTCCCTCACATGTGAAATACTTCATAATGATCCTCATCATAGGTGCATATATATCAACCATATGAGAAAATGGGACGATGGAGTTGTGGTGATCTTTATACATAGGTTTTAGATATGGCTCAAAGTAACTCATGTCTAGGTTTTCCTGCCTCAACCACTTCTCACCCACACTTGGTATCCCTGTAGCATTTTTAATGGCATCTGTAGACAACTCAAATGTAACTCCAGCAAGATTGACTTGCTTGTCATGAAAATTGATAATGAAAAGTCTTGTTAGCTCAGGGTGGTTTTTCGCTTGCTGCACCTTTTCACAAAATTCAAAGCAGCCTACATATTTGAAGCATGAAACAGTAAGGGGAGATGCCATCAAATCTCTTGTATTGATGGGTTCAAATTTGTTCATCTTGCCTCCTTTGTGATCATGCCTCCTTGGAATTTGGGCCTCACCACCACTGCCACTGTCCTCTCCTTCTGACATTATGAAAACTCTCTTTTGAAACCCTAGGGCTGATGTGCAATGAGATGGAGGGAGAGTAATGAAAAGGGAAGATTTGCAAGTGAATGGAATGAGTGTATGAAGGGAAAGGATGTAGGTGCAAGCTTAGATGAGTCAAAACCCTTGAGCACTGTAATATACCTTGCTATGACTGATAGTCTGTGTAGGGAGATGAAATAAGAATATAGGCAGTGATTTCAAGCTTGAATTTTAGGGTTTCTCTTAGGGTTTTATTTCATTCAATTAAGAAAACACAAAAATTTCTTGAAGATAGGCGTATTTTAGGTACTTACCCTTAATATTTGCTTGGAGGACCTTTGGCAAGAGCTTGGAGGCAACTTGGAGTGATTGGAGTGTTTTGAGGGTTTAGAAACCCTTTCTACCCAAGGGTGCAACACTAAGGGTTTTTGGCACAGAGCCTGTCGGGCAAGAGCGCAGCACTCTCCCATGGGCACAACGCTCACTTCCAAGTGCGCAACGCCATCAAAAATCAATGGAGGAGAAAAGCCAAGTGCGCAGCGCCAGCTTCCAAGGGCGCAACGCCAGTTTGAGCGTGCAGCGCCAAGCAAATTTTTCCAATTTCGGCTTGAAAACTCACAAATTCTTCTCTCCTGAGTGCTTTTGATCTTTTGACAAGTGATAATGAATCTTTTTAAGTGTTAGATGGGATTGATAGGCAAATGGAAGTTTTATTTATCTTTATAAACCCACTTTCTAATGTTTTAAAGTCATTTTTCCTTTCTCACTGATATTTTTTACACTTTTGCTTGCAAGTTTGCTTTAAGTCATAAAGTTGACTCTTCTTGGCTCATTGAGGATTGAAAGGTGAATTTTTACACCTATGGGATTCAAACACAAGGCAACATCTTCAAAATCTTCTGTAGTTTCAATCATAACACTTAAATCATGCTTTTCACCTTCTCTGACCATTTTCTTCAAAACCCTAGGTGTTTGCGGTCTTCACAACAATCATCAGTGTTGTCTTCTAAGTTCTTTGTAGCCCTTTAAAGTTCATTCATTTATGTTCAGTTCACCTCACCCTTTTCCATATTTCTTCAATATCTTCTGATAGAATTTCTTCATGTTTGGCCTTGTGTGCTTCCTGCATGTCATTTTATGCAAGTGCTCACTGTTTTAGCACTCTACTGGACCATCAAGTGTATAAACCCTAATCATCTTCAAGAATAAGTGTTTCATTTTTCCTTTTCTGTAAGTAGTTTTCATTCAGGAGTATACAATCCACCTCATCAGTACTTTCTACTGACAAATCCTTCAACACTCATGCAGAAGTGCTAAACTCCTTGCATTTTTCTCACTTGCGGGTTCTAAACTGATAAGAAAAACTTCTTTGGAAAATTTAGGTCCTTCTTGAATAACCATGTCTTGACATTCTATTACATCTGAGCCAGAATCCAGCAAAGGAAAAGCAGTGCCTGAAACATCCAATGATGACCTTAAAACATGTAAAAACCCTAGTGACCTAGTGGGAGGGTCCTTTCACCTGATCTTGACTGAAATTTGGCTTGGAGACCTTCAAGTGAAGATCCAAAATCCAATGTACTTGATTTATCTAAAGAGCCTACAGAGATAGTTTTGATGCCATCAATTCTTGAGTGACCTGGGGAACATGGGAAAAAAGGTTTTATGAAGGTAAGAAGGATGAGAATGAGAGGTGTAAGCCTATAATGAGTTTGTAGGAGTTGTTAGCCAGCTATAAAATTTGTTATATCAAATTCTGGCTAAAATTTTTTTGAAGCCTTCAAGAAACAAGTTTTATTGCAAAATTTTTCTCTCTTGAAGCCTTATGAAAGCCTCATGCCTCTGTCCAAATCTTCACTGTTGTTTCCATTCTTTACACTCTGAAATTCTATTGTTTTCTAGGAAGAAAGACTGCTGCAAACTCCTTTTTCCCCTCTTTCCACTTCAAAACTAACCTCCATTTTTCTTCCCTTTTTCCCCCATCAAATTCCTCCATTTTTCCATTTTCCCCTTTTCCCTTTCATAAAAATGTGTTTTATAAGGTTAAGAACTCACTTTTTAACCTTACCAAAACCCTCAAATTCCTTTGAAAAACATTGAAAATCCATAAAAAGGTCTTTTTATATTGTATGCTTAAGCCCCCTTGGGCTAAGTCCTTAACCACTTCCCCATCATGCGACTTGGTGCTAGAACCAAGCGCTAAACCCATATGGTGCTTATCGGCATCGGAAATTTTGGCAAGCACATATGTTGTGTTACATAAAACCCCCCGATGGGATCAGCTCCTTTTGTTATAACTCCAGATCTATTGCTTCCTTTGTGAAAAACCAAGAGTTATAGTCCCGAGAGCTTATCGCATCGGAAACTTTCGATGGTGCGTAAGTTTTTCGTTATGTATAAACTCTGATGCCGAATAGCCCTGTATATTATAGCCCCCGATCATATTGCACTCCATATAGACCAAGGCCCCGCAGTCAGGCGCCAAGCCAAATCGCGAATATAAAACCCTCCCGACGCACACCTTTGTGTATATTTAATTTTTGGGTTTTTAATGTTTTCTTGTCGTTATATTAAAAAGAAGAAACTGGGCGGAATTCATCGCACCGCTTTTGAGAAGGAGGCGGTTTTCTCTGTTTGGCAGTGATCAACCCCGCCAGCTGACACATGACCTTGGGAGGTATGGCGATACTGTTTTCCCCGGGCATTAAAGGTCGGATATCTGCTCGGCCCGATATTAGCGTGCGTCGGCTGATCTGAGGCCAGCTCATCGGACGGTGATCGCGCTCTGAAGAAGCCCGTAAGATAAACGTGGTATGGCACAGTTATTTAAAACATCTCTGTCGTCGATCTGATCTGCAGATTGACGACCCACACTCCATTGCCCGGTCCCCTCGTCCACAGGCAGTCAACGGTCCCACAAGAGCCGGTGGTCCCGACGCCACATCAGCATCCACGCAGCAGATTTTAATTGGGGTGGATCTTTATTGTTTCCCCACACAGTCAGCAAATTCGGACCCGGGGGACTCTATACAGCATGATTTTATTAACCTTTTTGAAGTCCGGGCATGTTTTATAAGGTTTTTCGATACCCAATCTCCACCGTTGATCGCGTGGGTCGATCTCATCCGACAGCCCATGTGTGTCCCGATCCCCAAACTCATTGTTCTGCCACTTTTTTGCCGAAACAAAGGTTTTAGCCCATATTCTCCGTTTTTCCAAATAAAATGACTCAGTCGTTTTGACTATTCGCCCTCACTCCCAACCGTCGATCTCTGCACGATTGACAGTTCCAATTTAATTTCCTCCTATGCTCTCCTTTAGCCTCCTCAAATGAATCCCCACCATTGGATGATGCCATCCAACGGCCATGCTCTCTCCCCACGCCCCCTGAAGAAGTTTACCCAATAAACACAGGATTTCTTAATAAGTTTTGTATTTTGCAGGTGTTTAATGGTTTATCCATTATAATTAAAGAAAGGCCGAAGTCTGGGAAAGACGTTTCCCGTGCCTTTGATTCATCAGAGGAAACTATTCGCAGGGTTTTAATTCCACGTTTCATCGATGTTTCATGAGGCATTGATGCCATATGAGCCCTGCGCGGCCTGCACATCAACAAGACATAGAGTTAAATAAATTAAAAGAGTATCAGTGTCGAAGACAGAACACAGCAAAACAGGATGATTGAAGACAGATTTGCGGGGATCACGGCTAAGATTGATTATCAAAAGCCTAATCCTCCAAATTAAAACATAGTTAAAGGAAAATCATAAGTGTTTAACAGGCATAAAAGCCTCCACCGCCACATCAGAGGCAAGTTGATTCCTCTCAGCTACCACAGTGCCACCTATAGCCGCAAGCATACAGACAGAGGCCGAATTTATTGATCAAATGAAGATATTTGCCTCAGCGCTGCAAAATATTTGATTCTGACAAAGAACTTAATGCAAAAATATCTGCAGAGTTACTCCAACATGACACAGAGCCTCAAAAGTCAACAAAATCTCCCACCGAGCTTAATCTTAAATGTAAATAAATTAATACAGTAAGAATACCTGTACGCTTCTCCATCGAGCCCCTCAAAGGCCGAGAAATCATTAATTTGTATTAATTATCTTGGGAGATCTTTTATCCGACCTCACCTCCTCGTTCTTCTATAAATACCTTTGTAGAAGATGAGATATGGTTGGTTGAGTTGGTTGTTGAATTTTGAAATATACTTGAGCTCGAAACTCCTACTTGTAAATAGTGTTCACTGGCTCTTGAAGCTCTGTTTGTGATTATATTAGCTATGCTGAAAAGTGAAGATGATTGTTGAACAGAAAAATTGGACCTAAAGACTGTAACTGGTTTAACATCAATAACAAGTTGTTTCTTGGGATCCTAGTCTATATCACTGGTAAAGTGCCCCTTTCTTTGTTATTGTTTTTTCCTTCTATGTATGTCATATTGTTCACTATTCTCTAATAAAGAACAACATTTATAGAGTTAGGATTTACTGTTTACCAGTACCCTCCTCTGACTAATAAGCTTTATCTCAATGTTTTCCTCCAATTTGTCTATTTAAGAATGATTCAATACAGTTTAAACAGTTAGGAATGCTGGCGTTCCCTCGTCCTACTGTTTGCTTTAAACCTTGTTCTTGAAAGTTATCTTCATTATTTGCTTATTAAAGTTAGACTAGAAAAGTGATGGTTTTCCCTGTTTCTAGCTTCTATTCTCCAAAGGCAGATTCTGAAGGTTTCCTTTGGTGCTGACTGAAAGCAGACTAGGTTTAAAAGTACCTTATCTGATCTTAGGTTACACTTTGTTTCTCTTATGTGTTTTCATACTTTCTGAAGGTAATTATGCGGATTACAGGATTGTTGGTCAATTAAGCTGCTTTAATACAAACTTGCCCAAGAAGTCTATGGTTAGCCCTGTTCTTGGTTGGTTTTAAACAGTTACTTAAGAGGCTTTTCTTGTTTGTACTGACTATAAATCCTTGGTGAAATTATTATTAGTTTCCACCCCTCCAACACTTTATTGTTTCCATTCCATCATTTTAATCTCAATAATTTTGTGATATAGATGACTTGCCCCTTGGATCACTCTTGATGTTGTTGCTCAATTAAAGCCCTGTTATGACTCCATAGCCCAATGGACTAAAAACTAGCGTTATATCTATCTTTTTAGCCAAATTTGTTCTATTCACTTGCAACTTCTCACCTTTGAAACTTTTTTGCACTTAGAACTTTCCCCTCAAGTAATAATCATGCTCAACCATCCAAAACAAAACAAAACCCTTGGCCTTCATGACTAGCCTAATATCATTACACAAAACTTCAAAGACAAATCCATCTTTGCACTTATTGGAGAGATCCCTCTCCAGATTCAAGAGGGCTAGATCCTAGAATCCCAAAGTGGTTGAAATAATGTTCTCCCTGCAGTTTGACTTTTTCCAATCTTGCTAATTACAGGGTGCTAACATCTCTGGCGACTCCACTGGGGAAATTGAGTGCATTTTATCTTACACACCCTTAGGCACTCAAAAGACCCAAAATATCTGGTTAGATTGGTATCTCATTGCTGAATGGTGGACAACAGCCTGCTTCAAACAATTAATTCATCCACCTAGTGACTCCACACTCCATAACTTTCAAAGACTCCATTGGAGGAAGAACCTGAAATATGGCTAGACCTCATAGAAGGGTAGAACATACGGGTTGGATTTGGTTTAAAGAATTCATTGTTTTTTTCTATCACTATGTTCTATCCTACTTTAAGCCTAATCGAGTGTACAAAGATGAAACCCACATTAAGTATGATAATGAACTCAGACCTCAGTCTTCAGACCATGAGCAGACCTATACTCCTATGAAAAACCTAGTGGAACAAGAGCCTCATGTTATATCTCCCAATCCTAAAGAAGCTTCAAGTAGCCATGAGCCTCCTGTCACACTACCCACACCCACAAAGGTAATAGAAATATATAAGCCTCTGGTTTTACCTCTGATCTTCAAGCCCCTTCCTGCATAACTTATAGACAAGATGCCCCTTTTTAATGGAGAAAATTCAAAAATCACTGCTGAGCAGCATGTCCAAAAGCTCGAGGATGTACTTGACTTATATGAAATAGAAGAATATGATGTGCGTATTAGAATGTTCGCCTTGTCATTACAAGGAAATGCAAAGAGTTGGTTTAAAAACCTTCCAGCTACAAGCATCTTCAGCTTTCATCAATTTTCTCGAGTTTTCCATGATAGATGGGCAGTCCCAGTAAATGTTTTCCTCATCCTAGAAGAATATCAGAATTTGAGAAGAGAGCTGGCAGAGATAGTACAATAGTTTTCAGCCAAGTTCAATAAGGTGTACAATGTGATACCTTTTGATGTAAAACCACCTTTGGGATGGGCTCTACTGCACTATCCTAGTTCTTTTGAACCCGAGGTGGAATTCCATATAAGAGAAAGAGAGCCTTCGAGCCTAGAGGAAATGTAGAGCATAGCAGTTACTATCAAATACAACATAAAGTGCAGGGAGGAAGGATTAAAAGCAACAAGGAAGGACTGAACAGAGTAGAAAGGGAAGATCTCTTTAGAAAGCAAGCTAGAAAGAACGATAGATATGGCCAATACCTTGTTGAAAATAGAAGAGGAAGAATATTGGGTTGAAACCAGAAATAATGATTGGGAGAGACCTACACCTTGTCCTCAAGAAAGACAAACCAGACCACTGCAAGACAGAAGCCACATGCAAAGCATGTATGATGAGCCAGAGTTTGAATCAAAAAATGAACTTGCAGACTATTTTGAAGAAAGACTTGCTGAGAGGCCTGAAGATTTTATGGGTGACAATGCTTATAATTATGATTTCCCCGATTTTGATCTGTCTGATGATAATTTTTTCCAAAGGGAAACTGAGCTCGTAGGGCCATCATCAGTAGATTCATGGGAGGAAGATCACGACCATCAACTTCAAGAAAATGATGAGCCAATGCAAGCCATCTATGATACTGATGAATAAAGTCTTGAAAGCATGATAGTAGGCGAAGATTCATTGAATCTTCTCTCTAATTTATATCCGAACATCAGTTATACTTTCCATGAAGATGGAAGTCAGCACCTTTCTAGCTCAGAAGACAAGGAAGAAAGACATGAAGAAAATCTTGAGCAAGAGGAATATCCAGAGCCTTCACCTGAGAGGGTTAAGGTAATCAAAGCAACTCCTGCTCAAGGATATGTTAATTTTTTCACAGAGTTCAGTTCTCTCCAGCAGAACCGGCTAGGTTCAGAAGAGAACAGCCCTGCCATTTATGATGAGCCCTCCAGTTCAGGCTGCAGTGAAGATGAGGGAGACCTTCCTTCCCACAGACATCTTTGTCTTGATCCAGTGGAAGAAGAGGTATTCCTAGTTAATTCTCATATTCCAAATACTCCTAGGCAAGAAAGAGAGGAGTGTGATTACAAAGGCCACACTGCAGATGTAGTGATTGAAGCTACCCGGGATACAGACAGCCTACCAGCCATGGTAAGTTTTAAAGAAGAAATTTCATATCATGTTCTGATTGATCCCGTGGCAGAATACATGGAGGCCCTAATTGGCTCAGCCCCTCAAGAATTAATCCTTTACAAGAGCCAAAGACATGAAAAGCTGTCACCTTCTATGATAGCCTTGATATTGAAGGTTAATCTTCAATATGTTCTATGGATACCCTTGACAAACAGCCAGAATTTTTTCTTATTTTTGACATTACTCAGCTGGCTGCATTGGCATTTTTGTATCATATGATAATGTAAATGCTCCAAGTTAGATTAGGTTAGATAGGAATGTCAATAAAGCTCAGCCTTTGAGCATTTAGTTAGTTGTTGATTTTTGCTTTGAAGAAAAAGAAAAATACAAAAAACAATGAAAGAAAGAAAAGAGGGCAGATTGTAAAAATAATAAAGGTACAGCCCCATACCAAAAAAGAGAAACAAATCTGAAAGTGTGCAAGCTTAAATGCCACTCCTGAAGAACACACTTCTAATTAGTCATACTGCCTAATCTTGACTAATTAGCTTTAAATTTTCTGCTGATAGGATAGTGAATTCGATTTGCCAAACTATTTAATCTTGGCTTATCAGTAGATAGTTTAGGATAGAAATTAAAGGTTCAAACATGCTCAAAATCTAAACCTAAGTTTCCAAAGAGAATGACTCAAATCTATTTCAAATTCTGAGTCAAAAAAGATGTAAATATGGTTCTAATTAGCTCAAAATCTGAACCAGTCAACAAAGGAAGAATAGATCAAATAAGAGTCAAAACAGAGCTGTAAAAAAGATGAAGGAAGTGCTCTAAAATTTCAGATCTTAAGCCTTCCATTTTGTTTTAAATTTTATGAAAAATAATGTCTATGTGTAGCTTGTTTTTATGCCATAGACCAGCATCAGGTTAGACTGTTCAATCCTAACTTGATTTATTTTTAAATTTCTGTTGTAGAATTTAGAGAATAAAGTCTGTTGGACAGTTTAATCCCAACAGATGGTAGATTAGGTAGAGAATCATATGGGCTCAACTGTTCAATCTAAGTCCATGGAGAAATAAGGAGTAGAAATAGATTAGATTTCCTGCTTTCAAAAGAATAAAATGTTGTAAAAGAGTTTTCCAATCCAAGTGCACTCTAAAGAAGAAAAAATGCTAGATCTGTAGGATTGGGTAGGTAGACAGCTTGTTGATGAAAGATCCATTTTTTTTATGGCTATTATTATGTTTCAGAGCAAGATCATCCCAGCAAAGGAAGATCAGCCCAATGGATGAGGCATTGGTCAGCCTCCCAGAGAATGCAAGTCTAAAGTTCTTGATGCCTTCAAGAAGGTGCCATCCCCAAGTGGAGCCACTATTAGCCAGCTATAAAATTTGTTATATCAAATGTTGGCTAAAACATTTTTGAAGCCTTCAAAAAACAAGTTTTATTTCAAAATTGTTCTCTCTTGAAGCCTTATGAAGGCCTCATGCCTCTGTCCAAATCTTCACTGTTGTTTCCATTTTTTACACTCTAAAATTCTGCTATTTTCCAGGAAGAAAGACTGCTGCAAACACCTTTTCCCCCTCTTTCCACTTCAAAACTAAACTCCATTTTTCTTCCCTTTTTCCCCCATCAAATTCCTCCATTTTTCCATTTTCCCCTTTTCCCTTTCATAAAAATGTGTTTTATAAGGTGAAGAACTCACTTTTTAACCTTACCAAAACCTTTCAAATTCCTTTGAAAAACATTGAAAATCCATAAAAATGCCTTTTTATATTGTAGGCTTAAGCCCCCTTGGGCTAAGTCCTTAACCACTTCCCCACATGTGCCCATGCCGTAAGGATCAAGCGTTAAAAGGCCCAAGGCGCTAATCGCATCGCAAATGAAAAATGGTTAGATTGAAAGGACAAGGCCCGACCTTCCGACTGCGATTGGCCCTTTATATATACGCCCCGGACCTATGACTTTTCGTATAAACAACGGGCCCCGCAGATGGGCGCCTATCCATTTCATATATATATAACCCGCCCCCAAAGCATAAAACCTTTGTATTTATTAAAATTTGGGTTTTTTATAACGTTTAAAGGGTTTCCGCCGGTATCATACTTGAGATATTTTTTGTCATTGATCTTAAACCGATCAAACGGCCAGTGCTTGTCGCAT
Organism: Pinus albicaulis; assembly: GCA_034641835.2. NCBI lineage: Eukaryota > Viridiplantae > Streptophyta > Pinopsida > Pinales > Pinaceae > Pinus > Pinus albicaulis. The sequence continues at coordinate 1,365,316,139 of CM076577.1, forward strand.
CAGAGCTTTCCTTTGGGTGCATTTTTAATGTTCCCCCCCCACCTCCGATTGCGATGGCCCGATCGCACAATCACATCGGCTATTCCCCAATCGCGCAATCACATCGGCCTTTCCCGACCACACCATCGCATCAACCCACCTCCGATCGCCAATTCCCGATTCATTCCCCACCGTTGATCTGGCCCTTAGATTAACGGTCTGCATCTAATCACATCGGAGATTTTCGTTACACCCTCCCTCTTTCCTCCTCCGATCATGAGTCCTCCGATTGGATCTGGACCGTCCACATGTCCAGATCGGACGGTCCCAGATCATTCCTGCATTACTTCATCGCCCTCCACCCTTGCCAAAGGTTTAACCTTAGTTTTTTGCATTCTCTTATTAAATCAAAATAATGTGAATCCTTCATATTATTAGTTCGCCGCTTATCCCGACCGTTGATCTTCTTGATCACTCATCAATCAACAGCTCTGACTTAATTATCCCTCCACTCTCCTTTTTTAACCTCTTCTACGCAGTTCTCCACCGTTAGATGATTCCATCCAACGGCCATGCTCCTCCCCACGACCTCTAAAGCAGTTTAACCCAAAAACGTAGGATTTCTTAAATATTGTTTGTGTTTTGCAGGTTTCAAAGGTTTTTCCCATTATAATATAAAGAAAAAGAAATCCAAGGGTGACGATCCTCTGGCCTTTCGTTATCAAAGGGAAAGAACTACGAGGGCTCTATTACACGTCTCATCAATGTTTCATGAGGCATTGATGCCATATGAGCCCTGCGCGGCCTGCACATCAACAAGACACAGTGTTATTTAAATCAAATTAAAAGAGTATAAGCGTCAAAGACAGAACACACCAGAACAGAGGATGGAAGACAAATTTGTGGGGATTACGGCTAAGAATGATTATCAAAAGCCTAATCCTCCAAATTAAAACAGAATCAAAGGAAAATCAAAAAGATCTATCAGACAGAAAGGCCTCCACCGCCACATCAGAGGCAAATTGATTCCTCTCAGCTACCACAAAGACACCTGTGCCTCAAAGCATTCAAACAGAGGCCGAAGTTATTGATCAAACGAAGATATTTGCCTCAGCGCAGCCAAAGATTTAACTCTGCTAAGGGAACTTAATGCAAAAAATATTTTCAGAGTTACTCCTACATGACACAGAGCCTAAAAGTCAACAAAATCTCCCACCGAGCTTAAATCTTAATGTAAAACATTAATATAGAAAAAAAACCTATAAACTTCTCCATCGAGCCCCTCAAAGGCTGAGAAGTCATCAATCTGTATTAATTATCTTTGGAGATCTTTTATCCTCTCCCACCTCCTCATCCTTCTATAAATACTACTGTAGAAGATGAGAAAAGGTTGGTTGCTGAACTTTGAAATATACTTGAGCTTGAGACTTCTACCTGTAAATAGTGTTCACTGGCTCTTGGAGCTCTGCTTGTGATAGATAAGTTAGTCTGGGAAGTGTAGATGATTGCTAAACTAAAGCATTGGAATTAAAGTTGTAACTGGTTTGGAGCATCAATTCAAGCTGATTTATGGGATCCTGGTCTATGTCGACGGTGATGTTATTTCTTATTTTGAATTGTTATTTTACTTTTGTTTTCACTTTGCTCATCTTCTCTTATAAAGAACAACATGCATAGAGTTAGGACCTACTATATATCAGTACCCTTCTCTGACTGAAAATATTTATCTAAATGTTTTCTTCCCATTTGTGTTATTTAGGAATGATTTAATTCAGTTTAAGCAGTAGGAATGTTGGCATTCCCTCGTCCTCATGTCTTAGCTAAATATTGTTCCTGAATGTTATTTTCAGTTCAAGTTAAGTAGAGATGAACTCAGGAAGATATGGTGTGCCCTGGTCCTAGTTTTATCCCAAAATATTGTCTGAAATTTTCCCTAAGAATGTGTTGAAAGCAGGTTAGGTTAAAAGTCCTTACCTGATCTTAGACTGTTCTTTGTTATCTTATATGTCTTCTTTTTTGTGTTTTAAATGTTTTCTATTGAAAGTGCATCAAAAGCAGGCTAGTTTAGAAGTACTTACCTGATCTTAGATTACTTTTATGTCTTTCTTAAAGTGTATGTCAAAAGCAGGCTAGTTTAGAAGTACTTCCCTGATCTTAGGCTACTCTTTGTTCTTCATCTGTTTAATTCCCCTTCTTATTGTTTCATTTCATTCCATAAATCAACTTTAAAGATATCCTTAGACATAGATGACTTTCCCCATAGACCACTCTTGAACCTGGTTGTTTCAATTAAACCCTATTATGACTCCATAGCCCAATGGACTAAAACCTGCAATTATCTATCTTTTTGGCCAAAGCTTGTTCTATTTGCTTGCAACTTCTCACCTTTGAAACTCTTTGCATTTAGAACTTTCCACTCAAATAATAATCGTGCTCAACCATCCAAAAACAAAACAAACCCCTCGGCCTTCATAACTAGCCTAATATCATTACCCAAAACCTTAAAGATAAATCCATCTTTACACTTATTGGAGAGATCCCTCTCCGGATTTAGGAGGGCTAGATCCTAGAATCCCAAAGTGGTTGAAATAATGTTGTTTCTGTGATTGAACTTTTCCAATCTTGCTAATTACATATTTCTAACACAACTCCATAATATAGCCTGTGGAAATGTGGTACATAATTATGTTCCCATATCTCTTTATGATTCAAATGAAATGGGGTAGGATCTTCAGGAGTCCATTTCCACCCCATAACTGGAAAGTTGGTAGAAAAATAGATGGCGTCAAAAACATACGCGCTCATGAAAAATTGGGAAACATATTTTGAGGAGGAAGTTCTTGTTTGGCGATATTCATTAATTGCCTTAACTAGATTCTCAGAAAGGATAGTTTCCCAATTCATTATGTGGGAATTAACACAAAAGTCAATCAGGGGAAGCCAAATTATGGAGAACTTGGTATTATCTGGTAGACCATATAATCTTCATAGCATTGTTGCTGCGAAATTGTAGGGATTTGCAAGTGATGCGATAGGATACATACCTGTTTTCTCATATTTGAACTTGTTATCTAGTTTCCTCCAACCTTGAATTTCCTTGAATGGGTCTTCGTTCTTCTTAGCAAATTTTTCAACAAACTAAATATTGTAGATGTCTTGCGGGTCGGGCAGCTTATACATGATTTTCAGATCTTCAACTCTGAAAGAACCTAGAATCTCATTCTTGAAGGTTCTTAATTATTTGTATTTGATTGTTGAATTGTCGAGCACCCACCTAAGCATGTCAAGATATGGAAGAAGAGTAGCCCTTGCTGCTATCCTATGGAGGAAAGAGCATGCAATATCTTTGAACTGTAAATTTGAGGGTGCCGCATCATCAGCAATCGCCGTGACTTCCACTACTTCTGGTTTTTCATCTTCGAGCATAATGTAGATAGCTTGCCATTTCATAGTACCTCCATCTACAGTACAGACCGTATCTGAGACTATGGGCGACATTTCCGTTTGTTCCAGTTCTGCAACAATCTATTTGTTGTGTTTCTGAATCATTTTGCAGATGGACATATCTTGAAGGAAAATCCCTATTAAAGACAGAGTAAATGATCAAATGATGGAAGATATATTGAAATGATCTATTTTGAAAGAAAACATCTGGGAAACAACTATATCATTAATTAAATCATAAAGAATCAATAATTGTTTACAATGGGATGATAAAACACAATTAATATTTCCTGACATGATTTATTTTTGCGTAAAACCTTTATTCAAACCTGTCAAATCCATCGCATCGCTCCCTTTGAACTTGTCTTTATGAAGCGTATTACCTTTTGTTTATGCAATATGCGATTTTGTGATATCACGAAATCACAAAATCGCAAAAGTCGCAATATCGCAAAATTGCAATATCGGAACTTTGGTAAGAATTGCTTAAAGTTTTACAACGTAAATCCGCGATATGCGATTTATAATGTCGCTTGCGAAATATCAAATCTGCGATCGCAAAATTGGGATTTCGTTGTTTTATTGTTTTAACTTTTAATAAGAAAATATTTATGCAGAATGCGATTTGCGATAAGGATGTTTTATTAATTATTTTTTTAATGTTTTTATTTAATAAAAGCGAGGATGTTTTTTTTTTTTCAGATTTTGATTTTTATCAAAAGACAAAAATACATTTTTAAGGAGGGTCCCTATTTCTATTTATCAAAGGTCTAAATTATTTTGAAAATAAAAATTGGGGGGAGTTGTTGCATAGAACAACAGGAGGCAAGGTGCATCTCTTATTTTTTCCTGCGTATGATGAAAGGGTTCTCCTGCATCCGCAAATAGCATGTGAAGGATAAAGTGGGGGAGATGCAAAGATCATTCAACGATCGAACTCTTAATACAGCTATGAAATTTTGGCCTTGTCGATCAATGTTGTCGATGTCGATTTCTGCCTTATCTAGTGTCATGCCTTGCGATTTATGGATTTTTAAGCCCCATGCCATGAGGAGCAACACTTGAGTTTGTGAACCCCTTGTTATGGGGGGGATTGGCACAAAATTTGGATTTGAAGGATCCCATCGTGGACCCTTGTAGTGAAGAAAGTCAACAACAACAAATGATGGGAGTTCGGGGGGTTTAGAGCCTGGTACATATATGACTTCATGAATGGTGTCGAGCGAACCATTAATAAGGCCAGCCTCAACCCACAAGTTGGTGGTGAGAATGACATGTTGTCTGGCACAGAGGAGTATTTTCCTAGCTAGTTAATCATCTTCCATTTTCTTTGCAGAGAGTTGCCTCCTTTTGGCAGCATAACAACGCGCAACTAGTTGGTTTAGTGTTTTTAACATGGACTTATTGTGTAGGGGAAAAACCTAATTTGTTGCATAGATATGCATTGAATTAGAGAATGTTTGTAGTTCGGATTCAGGAATGTTTTTTTTTTAACGTTTCATAAGAAGCTTCCAATCATCAATAGTGGGTGTTGCATTGCGAAGGTTGGAGAGGAGTTGGAGAAAGGAAATTTTAGCAGGGCTTGTTCCTTGTTGTCGAACACTGTTTAAAGCATAACCACAGTATTGAAGCTTTGCCATAGTGCAGTTCCACGAGAAGTGGCTACATACATTGGTGTGTCTTTGACAGGTGGAAGTTGGCCAAGGTCCCCCACAAGGATTATAGAATGTCCACCAAATGGGTTATTTCTATTTAACAGGAATGCCTCGCGCAAGGGATCATCGATTTGAGAAATAAATTTAAGACGAATGAAGCTCATTTCATCAATTAGAATGTATTTGACATGTCGAAGTTGTTCTTGAAGGTTCAGAAGGGATTGAACTTCTAAAGGTTCCATAGAGGATATAGGGATGTGAAGAGTAGAGTGGATCATCAGGGCATTAATGTGGAATGTTGTAACACCGATCAGAGCAAGCAAGAGGAGGGGGTTTTCTCCATTGGTGGAGTTGTCAAGAAATGAATTTTTTAGGCACTCAATTAGGAATGATTTTCCGGTGCCAGTAGTGCCTTGTATTATCATTCTTAAAACTGTTGTGGTGGCATTGTTGCGGAAGTGGGAGAAAATGATATTGAATGCAATGGTTTGGCTTGGGGACAAGGAGGAAAGGGAATGTGAGCATGCAGTTGGGAGTTTTTGGATTCTTTTGGAGGATTGGTTCAAGTCGATGAAGCAGATGGTTGTTTCTTGCAAGTGTGAAGGGATGATAGAGTGGTCCCAATTATGGTTTCCATCAAAGTCATGATGGCCAAGCATTTCAAGGTCATCGAGGAGGATGTTGTTACCTGGGTGGAGTTGAGAGAGAAATTTCCATTCATCCATGTCTATGGTGGGGGCATGGGTTGGGTCATCAGGTGATGAAAAACCAGAGTCAGAAAGGTCTGGGGCGGATGGGGCGCGGTGAACATGCCAAGCCTGATACGTGTGTCTAGTTTGTTCCCAATGTGCAACAATGGCCGCATCAGATATGCCAATGTCATCAGGGAGTCTGTGGAAAGGGTAGAACAGAAGGAGTTCGCTCCAGCATAAGTCTACATAGGATGTCGATTATTTCGATGGAATGGAGGTGTAACGAGGAAGGACGCAAACGATCATGGGAGGGAATATGTGTTTCCATGATGATGTTTTCCGACGAGAGGAGAAGGACCAAGAGCGTGCGGCTTCAATAAGAGGAAATCCTGCAAGTGCAAGTGGTTTTTGCATGTAGGAGGTGATGAAAGGTGTTGATGGAAGATGACCATCCAGTTCTTGTGAAACACGTTTGAATACTTGTTTTTTTACATTGAGGGAGACAAAAGAATGACTGAACTTTGTTAGTGGGATTTTTTGTAGCATGTGACATGTTTCTTGTGCACCAATGTCTCGATCAGCGACCATTTCGGTTAGAACTTTGTGGACGACAGTTATAGTAGGAGCATCAAAGGGACATTGCGAGAGACAGGAGAGAATTTGGTAGTAGCCTTTGGAATTTTCCTCTTCTTTCGCTACATACTTTGAAATGTAGTTTAGCACGGCATGGCGTGAGAGAACTGGTTGAAATTCAATGTTGGCCCTCCATATTTCAAGAAGATGAGCATTGTGCACATTTAATTTGTCATTATTTCTATCAAGGGAGTACAATTTCCAGCCAATAGCATCAATGTGAAGAGAGGACGTGTCGTGAACCTCCCAAGGCGCTCCATAGTAGCAAGTTGTAGCGTTATTTCTCTTGCGCAAAGATGTAGGGGAGTGGCAAGTTGTATGTCTTTGAATGGAATTTAGAAGTTGTTCATAGTCTTGCAACTGATTGGCCGCAAAAATTTCATGTGTCCCAGGGAGGCATGGGTCTCATAGAGATGAATGATTCATGCCAGGAACCCATTTGCGAAGGGGGCGAGGATTCCAAGCAGTGATGTATGTATCAAAAAATTCTTTAGCTATGTGGACATCTGTAGCACTGGTCCAGTCGAGAGTGTCCATAGCAAGTGCATTTGGAAGCCACAAGAAACCATGGTTATGTGCGGAGCCACGATGTTTCCATTTATACCTTATAAATAAAGGGGAGAAAAAGTAAGATGGATGCATTGAAGTGACGAAAAGAAATATGGGGAAGGAATAGTATGCATACCTGCACCAGTAATCCTTTACAAGGAATCCTTTAAGTAGGACCACTTCCAGGAATATTGTGAATCTGCAATGGATGTATTGAGATGCACGGTGTGGGTTTGCAACAATGTTTTGGATTCTCCATTGATTTTGATCATGTGAATTGGATGGAGGGTTGGAAGGCATGGAATTATGAAAGTCAGGCCATTTGGTATCAGTTGCACTTAGTTTGAAGAATATGGTAGGAGTACCTTGTTGAATGATCATGTCGGTGTGCTCCCCTCTCACCCTGGTCCAAAATGAACGGCTCCCACGTAAGGATGAGATGAAATGCATAATATGGTCTGGAATGGTGGAAGGCGGAATTTGTTGATGGTGGTGGCAAAGGTCAACGATTGTTGGCAGAAGGGCATTTGAAAGGTCCCTTTTAATGAAGACAAAAGTAGTTGCTTGGTTGTGATGGCACATGATAAGGTTGTACAGGTAATAGAGAAAGAGAGGATGTTTCCCAAAATGTTTGTCATGGTAGCAGATTAGATGCAAAGTGTATTCCTGCATATCAAATTTTTCAATTCTTGGTTGGTTAATAATGGCAGACACAGTGGGGAAGAGGGTGGGAATGCCATGGAGAAGAGGCCCTTTTTGTTGTATTCATTGATTGGAGAGAGGCCAATGATGGGCCATTGAAGTGAATGGATGGGTGTGGAATTGGAGGATTCTATGCAAGCAAGTATTTCATCAATTTCTGAATGAGAGTTTGGTAGAGTTTAAATAAAGGAGGATGGGTGGAGGTCAAATAGGGATGGGTGTGGAAGTTCACTATTAGGATTTTCTGAAATGACTTCCTGGAGTAGGATGGAAGTTGTGTTGATATGGCATAGCATGTTGGAAATGTTGGTAGGTGCAACAGGCAGAGCAGAGAGCGAAACTTGGTTAATCTATACATCTTTGTAGTATGGGTCGTTTTGTAGTTTGAATTGCAAAGCTGCATGAACACGTGATCTACTAACAAAAAATTCATAGGATGTTTCGTCATTACTAGTTTGTTTACAAGAAGGATGTCTAGTTCTGAAAGCATACGAGGAAGAGAGGTGACAATGTTAGTGATATCTTGATGAAAGTTAATAGTATGGTCAGAATATTTGAGTTGGCCACCACATGCATAGGTGACTTGAAGAATGGGGTTGACATGAGCAATGAGCATCTCTTAAACTTGAGTCGGGAAGGAGAGGACATGTGGTTGGATACCTTGGTCCATGTTTTTTGTGGAGGAGAAACGGTGGGTTTTTCAGTCGCTGGCACAACAGGTACAAGAAATGATTCTGTTATTTGTTTTTGTTTTCATTGATGGGTAAGCTTCATGAAAATTTGAGCAAACTTGGATGGGACAAAGTGCATCAATCCTTGCACGAAAGCGACAATGTGCATGTTGGAGATGGATGCAGAGAAATTTTTGGGAAGGTGGAAAGGGAGGCACATGGGTGGGCGCATGTACAAGGTGGGCGAGAGGTGAAGGATTTTAAGGGTTTGGAAAGGTTTGGTTAGTGGGTGGAGATGGAAGGGAAACTGGGAAATGTTGGATGGAATGTAGGGGAAGGAGGCTATTTTGGGAAGGAATGGGAGATTGGTTTGCGTTGGATTTAGAGTGAAGGTTGGCTTGACGATTGGCGAAGAGGAGGTGGCAACGTGCAATAATTATTTCTTTGTTAAGCACATAGTGGCATCGTCATTGTTACCTTTACACACTGCTCTCTGGTGTGGTTGGCATATCTGTTGAAAATAAGGAAACGTATGTCAAGAAGCATGTTGGAAATTATGAATAAAAGAAAACACAGAGGAATTTGTTCCCATTTCAACACAGAGAATGCAATAAACACGGAAATAAAAATTCACAGCCAGATAGACAACAAACACAGAGTAGAGGAATTTTTCAATGTATTCAAATCTTCTCTATATTTGATTCATCTCACTCTGAAAATATGAAATTACATAGCTTATACAAAATGGCTAAAGCCTGAAATTTAATGCAATTCAATGCGGAACTAGACGGGTAACAACCAATCGTCCTTTTTATCGTGAAATCACATTTCTTCCTTAACGACGCACAGAGTCGCATATGCCCTTCTTCTCAGTTCTATTTTTTATACATGAAACAACATAAAAAACACATAAATTGGCCAACCTGAAATTCTATGGGTTTAGACTTTGAAACCTCATCGCGTCCGTGCCCTTATGGCATTTCAGCGATATCAAACTTTAACCTGGGTGTTATCCATTGAGCTTTGCGAATTACGATGTGCGCTGGCACAATCGCATCGCACCATAAACAAAAAAACCTGTGGGCATTATGGGAAATGTTAAAATGTTGTGATTGCGATGTGTGATAGCACTATCGCATCACCATGCATATAACATAACTTGCAGGACTTTAACGGAAAATATAAAGTTTTGCGATTGCGATGTGAACTGGCACTATCACGTCGCAACTTACATAACATTTCTTGCAGGCGATTAATTGGAAACCATAAAACGTTGAGATTGCGATGTGCAATGCGATATCGCATCGCAACATTGTAAGGTTCGACGAGGAGCATAACGAGTAACAGTTAAGATGTGCGATGTGCAGACTGCGGTGCGGTAAACAACGGTAAGTGAAAAATGGAAAATGCATAAGGTAAGGTGTAAATAGAAGGTTTGTATGGAGTTTGGGTATGGGTTGTGGGTCCCACCAAATTGCATCGGCCAGGAAATAAAATTGTGGTAATGTGTTAAAAGGTAACGGTTGAGACTTGCGAGCTATGACTACAGGAAAATGGTAAGTAATGTGGTGGGTGAAGAATTTAACGGAGAGAATGGCTTGGGTATTGCTCTGAACATTCTGGAAATTGCGTAAAGCAAAAAATAAAACTTCGGATTTAGATCCTGGACTCGTCCTTCCTGCAACAAAAAAATCAATTCAAAGTGTGTGTTGTTGCCAGTAAATTCATGGCGATGGTTGGGATTTATTTCCAACAAAGAAAACGTGTGTATGACGTTGGAAAATGAAAATAAAAAACAGAGGGATGTGTTTCACCCTTACAACACAAACAATGCAATATTGCGGAAATAAAAATTACACACAGACAGAGAGCAAGAACATAGGAGAGGAATTTAATCTTCTTTTCATTCATCTCAAATAAACATATGAAATTACATATTTTTAATACAAAATGGCAGAGCCTGAAGATTTAATGCAATTCAATGCAGGAATGGACGTATAACAACCAAATTTTCCTTCCACTATATTCCTCTGTTTCTACACGAAACCGCGTACAAAACACAAAATATATGGACTTGAAATTTTATAGGTTTTGGCTGCGAAACCATTGTGCATCAGTGCCCTAATAAAAAATCGTATTTCGAAGATTTTAAATTTTAACTGGGCGCGATACAGGAAAACCTAAAAACTTGCGATTGCGATGTGCGATGGCATAATCGCATCGCAACTTAAAAACTTTAACTTGCGAAGCACTAAAGCACTGAGCTTGCAATGCGACAAATGAGTTGTTGCCGAGCTAACTTGACGACTTTCTTACGTCATTGCAGAGGGACCTCGGGGTACGGCTCATTCATCGTAATTGTGGCCCCGCAGTATATATCAGTCGTTGATCTCAGTTAAAGGGTGTCCGGAGAGGTCAACAGCAGAGGCACCCTTTGGTCTAAAAAGTGGGGTGCTTGTGCCTGCGGGTCATTGTTGATCTTTGCGATATGCGATTGTGATCACATCACAACTTAAATAGAATAAGGAGCCACAAAGAGATCATAAAAATTAAAAAAGTTGTATGCATAATTAATGATGAATGGCAAGCGAGGTTCAACAAGAGTGCAGGGTGAACAATGGGAAGCAATGGAGGATGTGTGTGGGGGGGGGGGGGAAGGGGGATGGGAATTTCAGCATAAAGGTGTTAGGGGGAAAGGGGGAAAAATGGGTGAGAGGAAAAAATTCATGGCTAAAGCCAGCGGCAGACTGTGTTGGGGGGGGGGGCAGGAGCGGGTTGTAGGAATTATAGGAGGACAGTCGACGCATCAGTGTAAGGGAGTTCTTCTATGTGCATCAGAGTTGGGCATAGTTGTTCAAAACCATTGAAGGTGTCTGTCTTCAAATATAGTGTGAAGAGGAATTGTTGTCCTTTGATTTTGCTATATATTTCCAGGACAGCTCCAAGATCAGTTGAGAGGAGGCAAAGGTCCTTTGCAAAGATGCCTAGAAGTGCAGTTGCAGCTCCATCGAAAGAGACCACATCTTCAAGGTGGCTAGTGTGGTCTGGCAACTGGAGCCGGAGGATATAGCGGTAGTCTCACTCGATGAAGGAGCCTTCACATTTTGAACATTGCCAAGTGTTGTCATCTTGTCGTAAATCCTTTTTCATGCATTGCATCCCATCAATGGTAAGGGGGAATGCAAGGAAGTAGAAATCATCCATGTTAATTTAGGTAGCAGTAGCACGAACTGAAATCCATGGATTTTTTTCGCTGGGCCGCATTGAGAGAATGTGGGCAATTTTTTTTTTATTGAGGGGTCTCTTGCTCGTGCCGGTGTATTTTTGGCTGAGCGAGGGCAAGGAATATTTTATGCCTTCTTCATCAAACCATTGTTTGATTTTCCGCATTTCAGCGATATATGGATTTATAAGAAGAGAAGTGGTAGGGATTGTGCCAATAGTTTGGCCATTGAACTTGACGATTCTCCCCCTAATTACAAGTAAAGAAACAACATGAGCCATGTGAATTTCAGAGAGTGTGTGACCTTCAGCATGGCAGTGTTCGCCCCACAAGGTGGCATCAATGCTGCTCACGGACATGTCATGAAGAGATATAGTTTTTTTTGGAGTTTCAAAGCCATCACATCTGTGAATAACAAAGGTAGAAGAGGGTGAGGCGACAATACCTATGACATCAATGATTGAGTTAGGAGGTGAAATTTTGAGGGAACGGCTCGGCACGAAGTGAAAGGTATCAGAAGGTATTGTAAGGTCATCGTCGAAGAGTTGAGACATTATTGATGAAGAGAAGAGGAGGATTTCGAACGGGTGTCGGAGATGGTTATAGGAATGGTTGGGGACCTTTACGATGCCATTCACAACATTGTAGATGCGGCCAAATTGAATGAGAGAATGTAGGGATTATGCCAAGGCATTGAAGGAAAAATATGGATTTGATCGCCTTCGCGGTTGACAAGGTCAAACCCTAGTGATTTTCTAGTGCCACGTTCATTTCTATATTCACGAAGGGGTGTTTTTGAAATCACTCTGCCCTGGATGGACCAAGATTTTTGGGTAGGGGAGAGTTCTTTAAAAGGGAGAGCAGTTGCAGATGTTGGGGTGGAGTCTTGGGAGGACAACATGTGATTTTTAAGGGAGGGTGGTGATGAAAAGGGAGAGGCGGAAGAGGAGGAAGAGGTGGCTTGGAGCATCTATTCAACAGAGAGATAAGAGGGGAAGGATCGCCAACCAATGGTGCAACATGTTGGACTATCTCAAGCTCCAGGACACAAAGTGACCTGTAGCTACATTACTTCACTACATTCAAAGAGGAATAAACACACAGCGAAACTGGAAAGACATATCAACATCAACAGGTGTAGGAAACTTGATCTTCTTTCAATTAATTTCTCAGAAAATTGAGTACCAAATTAATAGTCATCCAAAGGTCCAAAACTCAGAACCCCTTTTATTTATTTCTATCGACTTAAATACATCCAAATAGTTCGTAACTCTCAACTTCTTGAAACTACTTCAACTACCTAAACTATTAAAATTACTTATGCAAACATACCAAGAAAACAAATTGAAACTGGGAATATCATTCATTTTGTTCTAAATCTGATTGTTGCTGATGCGTCCCCCCAAAGTGTTGAGGTGTCATTTGTGGTTATGATGTGATAGCTGCACATTTATGTAACAATGCCTCAATGCCTGACTTGACCCAGCTATCATGCTTACAATAAGTGCCACTATATGTTCTTCTACCTAACTCTTCCTATGCCTTTGTGTGTGCCAGCAATGTTTTGTCTTCTCTTCGTCAACCGACAGAAGACTTGGACTTAAAATATATTCTGCTCACCCTTAAAGAACGCATCGCGTCCGCTTTCTATCGCATTTCGTCGTTTCACCGGTTTTACGTTATAATCCTCCTTTCCTCCTCCGATGCAATTTAACACAAGAAATGCCTTACTTCTAGATTTGAAAAACTTTGGAGTTTACTTTCGAAACCACATTGCATCCACTCACAAATCTCAAATCGGGGATTTTATTATGAAAGACGAGATGTAATTGTTAAATTGTACGAAGTACAAAGTGGGACGGGCAGACGGTGACGTGGCAAGAAGAGGTGGGGCCAATCACAAATCACAAATCGGTGGATTTGTTATGAGAAATGGAAGGTAAGCTCTAAAACTTGCGAAGTGCGAAGTGCAGGGAGAGGGAGGTGACGTGGAAAAGAGAGGTGGGCATGCTCGTAGCCCGCAAATCGCAACCTTTAACACATTCCTTAGCGATAACCCTTTAAACTTGCAAAGTGCGATATGCGGTCACATCGCATCACAATATTGCAACTTTGACCATATTTCAAACTTGTAACCTTTACCAAATGCGATATGCGATGTGATCTCTGCCATCCATCTCTTCATTTCATTTCTGCGCTTTGATCCAAACCATCTGTTTTTCCCTTTTCGCCTCCTCCAAAACTCTTAAGTTTCTAAGGGAAATACGCCATTTCTCTGCATGCGGGAAATTAGCCTGTTCTTCTCCACAATGTAACCCTCCTGAGATTATCCAGTGTTCTATCGCACTAGTCTCTCCTGAGCTTGCGAATGAGCTCGACTCGACCCTGACTGGTGTGCAAAGTTTTGAACGTGTCCCTCAGTCTAGCCTTTGAACTGTTCTGCACGTGAATGAACCTGACTCGACCCACCTTCACATATCATCATGTAATGTTAATGTACCAACATATAAATTAAAATTCTTTTTCGACATAAAAATTTTACATTTTCTAACATATATGATTTTCCGATGTTTTGAAAAATATTTCAAAGGTAAATGCAAATGAGCCACAACATCTGGCTCCACCTGGGGATAGTGATTTTTTCCATGGAAGCTCTAAGAACCACATATTAGTGTCTTGTCAATTGGGCATGGAGTCAAATATTTCTTGGTGACATACTAAAAATGAGAAATTTGGTATTTACAATGGTGGAATGTTGACTTTTAATGCTGGAAATAATGCTTCCGGTACTGCCCATTCACAGGTAGTTGTACTGACTCTCCATCTAGATCTTCCAAAATGAATGTGTTATTTGACCTTACCTCAGAGATTCTGTATGGACCATAACAGAGAGGGTCAAATTTACCATACTTCCCCTTTTCTTCTCATCTGGTGTCCCATCTCAATACCAAATCTCCTGCTTGAAAGAGAACTTATTTTTCCTTTCTGTCAAATATAGACTTCATATTTTCCTAATAAATAATCAAGTTATCCCTGACTTTTTTTCTGTTTTCACTTGATTCAATTATTTTGTTCAATCTTCTTACCAGAGCATTAGGTTCTTCCTAAGCTTCTTGGAAGAAATAAATCACTGGTTTGGCTAGCTAAGTAGGAAATAGTGCTTGAGTTCCATAAACCAGTTCATAGGGAGACTTTCTGGTAGATCTCTTGGTAGTGACTCAAACTGCCTAGAGGGAAAACTTCGACTTCATATCCCAATCCTTCTGATTCTCGGTGATTGTCTTCTTCAAGATTCTGACCAATGTCTTATTTGAAGACTCTACCAATCCATTCCCTTGGGGATGATACGCTGTGGAATGTGATAAAATTAAATTATATGTTTGACAAAAATTAACAAAACAAGTAGATTTGAATACCTGAGAATTATCAGTTAGAATTTTGACTGGATATCCGAATATGTTGAAAATGTTTTCCTCCAGAAACTTCATCACTACTTGGTCATTCGCCTTCTTAGTGGGTATTGCTTCAACCCATTTTTTAAAGTAATCGGTAGCAGTTAGAATCCACTTGAACTATCCACTTGATGGTGGATTGATCTCTCCAATAAAATCCAATCCCCATTGCATGAAAGGTTCTTCAATAAATACTGGGATGAGAGGTAATGGAACAAGTTTTCTCTTTTCAGCAAACAACTGACACTTCTGACAACTTCTTACCATTCTATAAACATCTACAAACAGGATTGGCCAATAGAAGCATGACTTGAGAATTTTATGAGTAGTGACCTTCCAGCTATAATGACCTCCACACAAACTTTCATGAAATTATTTGGTGACTTCAATAGATTCTCCTTCGGTCAAACATAACAACAAAATACCAACAGGATCTTTCTATTATAGCTTTGCTTCCACTATAACATATGGCTGAGATTTGAGCTTGAGAGCTCTGTATTTTTTTCTATTTAGTGAAGTTTGACAAGAAAAGAAACACAGGTAATGCACAATATCTTTATACCAATTATAGCACAAAAATTTGTATTGAATACCTATTTTGGACTTGCTTTGACCTTCTTCATTAACAGGTCCATCCATTGGTGCCAAAAAATTGATTCCCAAGGCTTGAAAATTGGTCTCTATCAACAACTTCGCTAACCCCCGTCCCTTGACCAACTTGGTGGGTTTGATGTCCAAATCATACTCTTGGATTTTTGATATCCACTTCCCCCTTTTTCCTTCAACATCACTTTGGAACAACACGTCTTTCACAGCAGAATTAGGAACATAAGTTGTTATTGGGACTGTAACACATAAGTCCTGAAGCCTTCCAGTGCTTTGACCAAAGAATATACTTGTTTCTCCATAAGATTGTATTTGTGCTCGGCATCTCTGAGAAATTTACTGAAAAATGCAACTAGTTGCTCCTTACTATCTTCATTTTTCTACAACAACACATCAGCAATAGTAG